>CM074191.1:25896183-26322786 GCA_037179385.1 Holothuria scabra
CGCGTAGCACCATTTTGCATCTAGGAAATCTAACGCAAAGAAAGTTTCTCAGAGGGGGACACAACTACTTTTGGTTTTCCTTTTAAAGGGTAAGGTACTGCCTTAGGTAAGCTGAAATCCATTCAAATATTGCCGCATTTGCGGCTGGGTACATCCAGGTTAAAACACGTGGGAAGTGCCGTTTCCGGCCATCTGAAGAGGTTTTAAAGCCCAAAATTTTCTTCTACGCTCCGCGCCAACTGATGGTGGCGCTCCGCTTAAATTCAAATATTGCCACATTTGCGATCTACGTCCTTCTGAAGTTTACAATTTTTCCCAAGGGAAAGGGAGATACCGATTCCCTTTAGTCTCATCCCCCTGGCCACAGACCAGTAGTGCCCAGTTTTGGAGTCCCTAAAAAGTGCATGTATTACCATTTTTCATAGATTGGTTTTCAAGTATTCTCATTATTTGAAAAGTCGCAGACATGAGATTCGTATTTCAAGGCTGGGTATACATCCAGCTTAAAACACATGGGAAGTGCCGTTTCCGGCCATCTGGAGGGTTTTAAAGCCCAAAATTTTCTTGAACGCTCCGCGCCAACTGATGGTGGCGCTCCGCTTATACAGTCTTGCCGTGCCTGACCCTCGGAGGTACCACGCCCCCACTTGTTACCTAGCCCCCCCCCCCCCACAAATCCCATCCTGGGCTACGCCACTGGATCTACGAGGGTCAAGGTAAATATTTCAGGGTTCCTAGATGCACTGTGGAGCAAACTGCAATAAGGTACGCCGATTGATAATTTTTCACTGAGGGAAAAAGATGGGTTTTATGCCTCTCGGAAAGGAGAGCATTTCCCGCCTTTCACATTTCTGATTAGGCAGTTGGGGAAACTCGGGTATTTCACCCCTCTTCGCTTACTTCACTTTTACTTATTTGTGTACCGTTAAATTAAAGGCGCGTATATGTCGGTCTGCTGCGTAGGAAATGCTTACAGCGTGCTACGTGCTCGCCCTCTATGGCGCTAATGCATAGGTTGTTAAATAGTCAAGAAAGCCTAGCCCCAGGTGAACCAATGTAGTGCGGGATTAAATCGTCCCCTTTGCGGCGTGTACTGACGACTCTCAAATTGGCATATGACTAGTAGCAGTCTGTTACACGTGTATATTCTTATGCGGATTCTTATGCGCGCCGCCAAGTGTTCCAATGCTTCGTCCCCAACGATGATGTCAGTGTGTCATCAATGCATAAGGTATATAAGATTGTTGTGGAAAAGCAATGGTGGTAGGGTTCCCTTTGTCAAAGTAGAAGGTATGTTTTAGGAATGCAGTTGTCTCTGAGAGGAATGGTTCCTCCGTTTTCCCAATTGTAGAATGTCCCAGCCAAGGACAAAAGGGACAGAGAACCTAACCGTTTCACAAATAAAGTATCGACCCCACATGAGTCATTGGGATGAATAACATCCGTTTAACGGAGGTACCATATGCAGATATACATGCTCCCTGTTACTGTAAGTTAGGTCCAATGGAAGTCTCGGAGCCCAGAAGGCAACAACAAACCGGAAATATCGAAGGAAGCATTCATCTGCATTTTCAACATGAGGAACGTACGGAAGCGTAGAAGGGCCACTCAAAAGAAAAAAGGACTGTCTCGGCAAAGTGACAATTTTCGTAAAATTGACATTTTGACGACTTAATGGACTCCTTAAAAAAGGCAAAATTCGGAAAATTGTCATCTTGACAAGATAAAACATCTCGTCAAAATGGCAAAATTCGGAAAATTTATATTTTGCCGACCAAACAACATCTCGTCAAAATGACAAAGTTCCCCAAATTTTTATTTCGCCGAGTAAGAACATCTCGTCAACATGGCAAAATTTGGAATTTTGTCATTTTGCCGAGTTAGAACATCTCGTCGAAATGGCAAAATTCGGAAAACATGACATTTTGCCCAGAAAAAACATCTTGTCAAAACGGCAAAATCTGGAAGATTGCCATTTCGCCTAGTTAGAACCTTCAGGGCGCAATTGTATGGAAACGTTAAGGTGCCATCAAATTACGAACTTAGTCATCGCATTATCTTAACATTTTGCAACAAAATAATGAAATGAGTCTTATTATCTTAACATTTTGCATATAAAGGATAAAATGCAAACGTACAATATTCCACTATTTTTGCACTGAATTACTCACATATCGCAAGTAATAAATTTAGCATATTGTCAATTGGCAGAAAAATGACGAATTACAGATCTGCTTTAGATTCCTATTTCCACATTTTAAAGGGGTAGAATAAAGCGCGCCGTCATTAAAACTAATACACATGTTTTCATAACGAAACATTTCTGTTTATCTGTTTGGGGCAATCTGACCTCTTGAGGCAGGAAGCGGGGATAAAACTTCCAGACTTCAGAGAGCCCCTCAAATTCGAATTTGGGGTCGGGGCAATCTCTTTCTTTCATTTTACTGTCTTAACAATTTTACCTTTTACTTTTTTTTCCGGGGGCACTTTTCCCCTTCCTCTCTTGCTATGCTTCTAGTGTGATATGTGTACAAGGTGTAGCAACATATTAGACCCTACAATTAAATCACTTCCTTTCTATTCACTGCTACCTTCTCAAAAGGACCCATGTAATAGCTTTTTTCGTTGTTATTGGGACGTTAATATCAGCAAAGTCTAAACGCCCTTAAAAATGGACACAACAGCTACGTTTGTCATAATTTCTACCTGAATGCTATACAAGTCCGGGCTTGGTTTAAGACAAAAGCAACAACTGGGATTTAATTACCCTTGTAGAAGCAGGGTATCTGAACCAGTGTTTAAGTCGAGACCAGCATATCCAAGACCGAGCCCAAAACGTGTCGAGACCGAGACCAGGGCAGAATTCAAGACCGAGACCGACAAAGTCCAAGACCGAGACTGAGACCGAATGTACACTGTTAAAAATTTCTGTAAATTTACAGACTTTTTTTAACTTAAACTTTTTGTATTTTACTTTTAATAGAGATTTTCTGTATCTTTACAGACACTTTGTATTTCTACAATAAAAAAAGGTTGTTTAACATGTATTTTCTGTTTATTTGAAAAACCATTTCTGTCTGCTTTTTTAACCAAATTTTACTGCTTTGTAAAACTTTTTCTGTAAATGTACAGACATTTTAACAGTATTTTGTATTTTTCTGATTTCACATAAATATACTGTCATTTAACAAACATTCATTTTGTTTTTACGCTGAAAAAGAAACAAAAATAAGCCCAAACAAACAAACAAATAAGAAATAGCCAGAAAATTTTCAATATATAACATGCATCGTTCTGCGAAGTTTCAGTTAAAAAAGAAAACATTTTTGGCAAATTTATGGCCCTATTTGAAAATTAACTTACATTTATTATACTGACAATTGGTATACTGATGTCAACTCATCGCCACAGGCGCTCATGCACTTGATCGAATTAAAAACGTTTCACAAATTTACTTGAAAGAGTCTGTAAATTTACCACTTTATGACGTAAATCTCATTTTGCATAAATGGGTGGAGCTTATTTTGTAGGCATTTTCCTAACAAAAGGATTGCTGTTGCTTTGAATAATATCTTTTTTGGCTTTTTTTAATCAGGAAGTGATAAACTTATTGTTTACCTTGTCTGGAAATGTTTGCAACCAATGTATTTACATTCTTTGTCATATTTATTTTAAAAACAATTATTATATTGTACCAAAAATGTGACTTTCCAATTACAAAGTTCCCAGAGATAGCAGTCTACTGGACAACAATGTGATAACAAAGTATCCTCATTGTGGTTTGATTGAAAATAACTTCGTAACGACACATTACGTTGATAAGCAAATACCTGATCTACGTAATGGTGAAGTGTATGTTACGTAATAACATATGAAAGGAAAAAGCGATATTATAATAAATATTAAAACGCCGAGAATGAAAACAGTAGGCTGTAAATTCACATAAAATTAAGGTAAAAAAAAAAACAGAACAATTCTGTAATTCGATTTTACAGTAGACATTTGTAAACTAATTTACATGCAAAAACTGTAAAGAAAAAACAAACACTTAATGTTTTTTCATGATTACAGTCTGGCTGTAAAAAAAACATTATTTGGTTGGAAAAAAATTTGCCATAAAAATTATGTAAATTTTACAGAGAAATTTCTAACAGTGTACATATTGCATTGAAAAATGAACTGTCCAAAATTTTGAATACTTTTTAGCATAATTTTATTACCTAATGATTCCACGGTTTACATATTTCTTTTTCTTGTTCGTAAAGCGCCTTCACTCATGATTGTACTATAAACTCACCAAATTGGGGGAAGAACATAACTATGATACAAAAAATTTGGTATACATGAGTAATTTATTATTTTTCTGCAAAACGAGGAATAAGTAACATTCGTTGAATGCGTAATTCATCAATTTTCTGTGAAATTTTGAGTCGTTGATATATTGTAAATTTTCAATTTAATCATTTTCTGCAAAATGCTAGGAAAATAAGTAAACATTTCATCATTTTGTGACTAAGTTCTTAACTTGATGGCACCTTAATGCTTCCATAGAGTTTCCCCGTTTAAACAAGATGATCTAACTCGGCAAGATGGCAATTTTCTGAATTTTGCCATTTTGACGAAAAGTTCTAACCCGGGAAAATGACATTTCCCTGAATATTGCCGTTTTGGCGAGATGATCTAACTCGGCAAGATAACAATTTTTCGAATTTTGTCATTTTGACGAGAAGTTGTAGTTCGCCAATATGACATTTTTCTGAATTTTACGATTTTGACGAAATGTTTAAACTCGTCAAAATGTCATTTTTCTGAATTCTGCCATTTTGACGAGATGCTCAAACTCGCCAAAATGACATTCTTCTTAATTTTGGCATTTAGACGAGATGATCTATTTCGGCAAAATGACAATTTTCTGAATTTTGCTATTTTGACGAGATGTTCTAACTCGGCGAAGTGACAACTTTCTGAATTTTGTCGAGATTGTTAAGTCGGCAAAATGACAACTTTCGGAATTTTAACGTTTTGACAAGTTAATTAAAACGCCAAATTACGGATTTTTGTCATTTTGAAGACATAATTTTAGTCCTCAAAATATCAATTCTACGAAAATTGTCATTTTGCTGATAGAGCTTTTTTTTCTTTCGCATGTCCCTTCTACGCTTCCGTAGGAACTACCTCGGCCACAGGAAGCAAAACAAGTACCGGTACTAAATTGACCATTGTAGTCTATTGAAAATGTAGGAACCGGCACTTTTATCTGACCTTGACCTAACACATAGCAACAAATACGGTAAGAATAAATAGGGATTTTTTAGGCTCTGCTGTAAAAATGTTCTGCAATAAGAGAATAGGCCTTTTAGATTGAGTAAAGTTAGATGGGATTTGACGACGCGCCAACACGAATACATTACGCAGTGTCAGCAAAATTCAAGTACGGTTTCAAAAATACGGCATGAATAGGTTCTCTCCTTCATCGTCTTTTAGGACTGAGGAACTACTTACTGAGGCCAAGATAAGGCCTACCAGACTGCTTGTTCAAATTACGAACTATACGGTTCAACATCGTCTCAGACAAACATGGGATTTGGAAACTATGGTAGATTTACATTGCAAATTCCATTACGTTAAAACTTATCTCTTAAGAAAAACAGGTCGGGACTTCATCCCACCCACCTATCGAGGCCCCTTAACCCAGGCTCTCTAACTTGCTTATTTCCTCTAGTATGGCAGATGAAAACTGCAGATTACTGTCTACCTGTGTATTCTCTCTAGAACTCCCACTTTGCGATACTCCATATGGGCGACCAAAAGGGCAAAAAAAGACAAACGGAAAAATATTCATTTTAATTTCAAAAATATATTTTAAAGGAAAAGAAGATGATGATAAGTAAAAAATATACAAATAAAATAAGCAATGATTACATTTACAAAGCGAGCAATACGTATTACGTCCCCAAAACAAATTAAAAAAAAAACACACTAAAAGTAGATATATTTAATCTTAAAATTAACACATTACCGTTTTATCCAGATGAAATCAAAGCCCCGCAATAAACAAAAAATGGAAAACAAATAAAAAGAAATACAATAAAAACGCAATTTTGTGTTTTTGTTTTATCTTGTGTTTTCATTTTATTCCCTGTTATCCTTTTTTTATTAATTTTTTGGGTTCCTTAATAGTTATTTAAAATCGTCTTTTTTTGCCCTTTTGGCGCGCTATAGGTGGCCAAAAGGGCAAAAAAGACAATTTGCGAAAAATACAAACTGCGAAAAAGACGATTCGTGAAAAATAATGAGGGCTACTTCCTTGGGGTCCCATACCTGTGACTGACTACACTAGACCCTTTGGGGCCAATAAAGTGAGAACGTTATGTCACCATGGTAACATTCCCATTAGGGATCCCTAGGGACCTAACATGCCCCATCATATGGGGCCATGACATGAACTTGCAACCAAAATTTGTAAGGGGCTCATATTGTCCGCGCCAGCACGTATGCCCATAAGGTCCACATGGGATAGATCTGGCCCCTAATGGGGTAGTTGCCACGTAGGACCCTGAACTATCCCATATGGGTCATACGGACATATATGGGCTGGTCCATTTGGGCCCTTTGTGAATCCCATAAAGGTTTGCTACCTGCAGAAATCATGAGGTCCATACAGATTTTGCCGACGGACCGAACGGTTCGCTCATTAGTTCCATATGGAAGGATCAAACAAAACTGTTCATTGAACTTGAGCACCATGAGACTTCACAGGAACCTTAATTCTCAGCCCGCCAGTTTATGCATGACAAACTACCCATCCAAAGCGGGATAATTCTTGGGCATGGATCCTTGGCGGGAAGGGCGTGGGACGCCCCCTCACTTTTTGGAAGGGGGGATTCTTCAAAGAGCACCCTCACTTTTCCAAAATGATGGAACACACAGCAATTATTGCCCAGGAAAACGAAAATTTTAGGAGAAATCTAACCTAGCAATCCTCCCTTTTTGTTCCAAATAGCATCAGAGGGCATTCAGTTTTTTAAACAATTTCCAAAAGAGAGGGGGGGAGACCCCTTATCTCCGTCCCCTTAGAACCCTCCCTCATGGCCAACGATCACAAAACTTATCTCTCCCCCCCCCCCCGGGACGAAACTTCTGACGACACCGTTTCCCCTTCCACCACAAATGGTGAAAAAGTCCCCCACACTTTCATATGATTCCCTTCCCCAACCTCTTAACTGATTGTTTGGTGGCCGAGAGAAAAACGTTATCACACCATGGAGGTGTTGTTAGCTAATGACACCTCTCTGATCGACTCAAACTGCCAAATTATGTGCGTACTGCCTTGCTACATGCTACTCAACGAAGGGAGTGTATGGCTGCAAGCAAGTCTTCGAGGTGGCTTTAACTGGTTGTGCGGGTTTGGATATCTAATGCGCTTTCCAAGCATATGAATAGAGATAGGTGCTCTGAATCCATCAATTTCAGGACGCCCTCATTATTTTTCACGAATCGTCTTTTTCGCAGTTTGTCTTTTTCGCAAATTGTCATTTTTGCCCTTTGGCCACCTACAGCGCACCAAAAGGGCAAAAAAGACGATTTTAAATAACTATTAAGGAACCCCAAAAAATTTAAAAAAAGAAAAAGATAACAGGGAATAATATGAAAACACAAGATAAAACAAAATCACAAAATTGCGTTTCTATTTGCGTTTTTATTTTATTTCTTTTTATTTGTTTTCCATTTTTTGTTTATTGGAGGGCTTTGATATTTCATTTAGATAAACCGGTAATGTGTTAACTTTTAGATTAATTATAACTACTTTTAGTGTTTTTTTATTTGTTTTGGGGACGTAGTACGTATTGCTCGCTTTGTAAATGTAATCACTGCTTATGTTATTTGTATTTACTTTTTGCATTTATTTTTACTTAGAATATTTTTTCCCTTTAAAATTTATATTTGAAATTAAAAATGAATATTTTGCCATTTGTCTTTTTTGCCCTTTTGGCCGCCCATAACTCCATCCTATCCCCGTACTTTTGCTGCTAGTAACCATTCAAGCCTGTCTTTAAAGGGGAAGGGAGGGCAGGGGAAGACCCGTGAAACCTTGGGGGCGATGCAGACTGTTTAACAAGAAATTTCCTAACTGGCTTACGAAAACTCTAATCCCTAACCCGAACAAATAATACAATCGATTCCATACAATGGCAGCAGCCAATCAAGAAACACCTCATTAACCAGTGCGCATCTGCCCGAAATCTTTGGTGACTCCTAGAAAGTTTAGGATTTGCCAATGACTTCATACATATTCACATATTTGGCCCCTTGAAAAGTTATCGCCTCGCGTGCGTAAGTCCCCCCTTCAGTACATTGTCTGGCAACAGGCCGTATCCATTCTGATTGGTGTAGAACTGGCCATACTACAGAACTCCATGTTTTTGAAGAAATAAGATGTAATGCAAATGTGTTTTTCAAGAAACTTACCGCCGACAGATGAACTTATTCGCACTTTGGGCCTCCTATACAAGGCCAATTTTTCCGTCCATTAATTGATATTAATTAAAATGAAACAATTGGTGTATATGTGACACAAGACCATGTAAATAAAACACTAGGGTCTACTACTTCATTTTTCATGATATACTTAAGTTTATCCTTTGCTGATATAAGCCAGTGACACTAACTTTCATTCTATTCTACGGAGTCTTTTAATTGGTTAAGCACCTGGAATGTTAAAAAGCAAACAATAAAAAAACACACATTTGATATCTTATGCTGTATATTACAATGTTTATGGCACACATATATACATTAGACTTTCACTTCTGAAAGAGTTCAGGCTTCCACAAAGGCAATGACTTATAATAAAAAACAGCTCCCTCAATCCACACCTGTTATGCATGTATTTCAGATAAATGTGAGTATTGTAACAGTACAAAATGTGAGAAAGTTGTTGATTTCCTTTTCAGGTATTAAAAGAATTTAGAACATTTTACCTATCACAAGAGAAACATGAAAATGGCATATGAAATAATGGAATGGTGGACATCTTTCATAAACACATTGACCAACTGCATGGTCAAATGGTTAGAGCACTGGACTTGAAAACAGGAGGTTGGGAGTTCGAATCCTGGCTGGGTCATACTGAATTAGACTTTAGAAATGGAGCCTACTGCCATTGCGCTTGGTGCTCAGCATAAGCAATGGAATTGGGAAAACAAGCTAATGAGCCACAACTGGAAAAAGGCAGAGGCCTTCTCGACTTGAACCTATCAATTGGATACTGGGCCATAAAATTCTTAATCTAACTAACCAAATTCATTATTTCTATTTTGAGACCAGGTTATACCTATGGTAAACCAGGACTGAAAACGTTTATTTCTCTGCAAGCGAGTCAAATTTCCCACAACTCTTACATTTCATCTTGTTCAAATTAAGCCAAATTTCTTCCCAAATCCCAATGGTTACTTCTTTCCAGCCATGTACTTGACCGATTCAGGCAAAACAGCACAGGGTAGACCTGGGACAATACAGATTATGGTGCTATGAAAACTACAGTCACAACTTAAAGTACACTAATTATTCCATACTTATGGTCATTTCTGAAATCAAGTGATTAACAAGAGCCCAATGGGCACTGTGGTTCCTTGCTGGATATTATAAGAACTAGTCTTCGAAATAGAGCGAAGCGAAAGCTCATACTCAATGTTTGTAACATCTTCACAAGGGGTATTTTAGTACTTATATTACATGATATCAATGATTAAATTTTTGTGGTCTTTCTTACATTCAACTTGTATAATGCTTGGTGATCCTTCAAAAACATTTCTTCATTTCCATATGTATTTATGCTTGTAATCAAACTTGATATCATCACCAATATAAAACAATACACAATGTGGTTAGAGAGAGAAAAACATCCCTTGTACTTCTCTCATAAGTTATTTTTACCTGCTCTCAAATAAAACTTGCTATTACTTTAAAACAATCTACCATTTGTCCTGTTTGCTATCTCAACACAGAAAACAGATTTTATTCAGCAGTTAAGCCGAAAGTAAGTGGTTAATGGGGTGTGATAATAGAATGAGGATTAGGTTACCCCACAGAGCACAGCAGTATTAAAGAGACATACTGTATAATCCATGCATTGCTTCCACTGGCAGAGAGACCAGTTTAATGCAGTGTGACCTGTGCTCATTGGAATCTACAGATTTCAGTTATTGCCCTCTTACAACTTTGAATGATCCAAAATCTGTGTACAACCCAATGTAATCATTACTGAACGAATGTAAAAGGCCAAATTTCTAAGGTGTTTGGGTGTGTAAGCATGCAAAACCAGGTGAGATAAAAAATCTATTGAACCTATCTTTTTCTAGCTTACAAGATCTTCTAAATAACATTTCCAGTGGTTGACCTCCAGTGACCTTGATGACCTTTGACCTTAACCAAACACAGACTGATTTGAAATCTGTCCTTTTAACCTTAAAATACTGTGTTAAAACATTTTTCTGTGTTGGAACCCTGGTGACCCCAGATGACCCCTTGACCTTCACCAAACATATCAGATTTAATCCTTACACAATAACACACCCACACAACAAGTATGACATCTATCCAAGTTTCCTAACTTGAAATATCATGTTGAGAAGGTTTTTAGTTTTTGACCTCTGGTGACCCCAAAAACGATAGGGCACACCTTCAAATTATGCCACTTTTATATTCCAAGTTTCAATTTAATCCAACTTTCCCTTGTTGAGTTACAGCGTACCCAAGCTAGCGTCACAGACACACACACACACACATACACACACACGCCAACCTGACTACATAGGTTCCTTTTGCTAACGCAAGGAACCAAAAAGGCAGTGTTGTAATCGAGTCACTAGATTAGTGACTAGAGTCTCCAGTTTTCAAACTTTTAAGTGACTTGAGTCGAGTCATTGACTCGAGTCTCTGTACTATTTCAATGGGGAAATTACTCCTGAATTCTATCGAGTCACTATTATTCTGAGCAGAAGTGACTTGAGTTGTGACTTGTTACAATGCTGTACAAAGGTTACAACTGTTACAACAAAAAAAAAAATCATACACTCCAGAACTAAAAAAAACATGAACAACTTGCATGTACATGGAGTTTAGACCCACTTATAAAACACATTGCTTACAGGGTTCCTGCACCTTAAAGAATAAAATGTCATGATTTTTCTATGACTGTTTCATGACCTTTACATGACTAATTCATGACCAAATTGGAAAAACACCCATCATCTTCTTTATGGCAGAACATATAACAAACTGATGCTCCACGCATGACAAACGTTTTTCTTTTCAGTAAAAATTATCTTTTTCTGGCAAAGTTTCATAACTTTTCTCTGACTTATGTCATTTTTACATCCAGTATGTCATTTTTTATGACTCTTCCAGGCCTAGAAAATACAAATGAAAATAGAATTTCATGACTTTCTCAGACTGTGGAAACCCTGAACTACTGTAAGACTCCTCAAATAACTCTTCCTCATCATAAAAGAATGCTCCAGAACAAAATTTATATTACTGTATGTATGTTAAAGAGGAACATGATAAGTGAAAGTTTCATTCACTCCCATGTTCACTTCTGATGCTGGAGATATTGGCCATTGAAGTGACAAATTTTCTATAAAAGTGAACTTCAAGCAAGCAGGTGTGATGTCATGGATTCACACTGTTGGTCAATGTTTTATTTCTCTCAAGTTTTCATTGTATCATTTAGACTGTGGATTGATTTGGAATGCCCTTGGCCCCTTGACCTAAAGCCATATAAAGTTTTCAAAATTCCATTGCTCAGGACGTACTTACGACATCAATATACAGTATCTGGCTTTAGCTGCATAAAACTGATGGCAATTACAAAGAAAGACAAAAAATTGGCCAATAATTTAACCATTTTGACATCACACCTGCTTGTTTTCAAGTTCACTAATGCAGAAAATTTGTCACATTCAGTTGATTACATCTAGAGAACGGACTATAGGATATGAATAGGCCCATAAAATTTTACTGTAAGCAGCGTGCTTACAATATGTTCCTCTCTAATATCAAAAATAAATGTAGTTCTGGACTTTTCTTTAAGAGCAAAGGTTTAACAATGAAAATCTGGGTCCTAATGTCCTTGATAACTTCTGTTTTAATAGGTGTAGTTTACTTTGCAAGTGCTAGTTCCTTGATTGCTCTTTGATTCCGCTCTTTGCAGATCTTTGTGACCTGGCAAATTCCTGTCAGCTGCAGGGCTGGACAAAATGTTTCATGCACGTCAATGCACACATATGAATCAAATTTTCCACAATTTCTACATGATGTCCTGTGCATAACAAGTCAGATTTACAATACCTCCAAATGCTTACATTTCCCTAAAATTACCATCAGTTCCCTGCAAGGAGCTTCCCAAATTTCTGGTATATCCATGCATGGTCAGCTGAAGTACCAGTCTGATGGCACTGCCTTTCAATTTCTTTTGGAATCATCATCATATACCATTGCAAGAATTAAAATCTTCCAATATTTGGAAAATGAAAAGAAAACAACCCTTAAACTGTTGTCTCCCTAGCTACTTCTCTCAGTTACTGTACTTCTCCAGGTTTTAAAGCCCTCCATTCAGAATGAAAACCTAGCCAATTAATACACTACTGTAAATATACATGGCAAGGCTAGTATCATTAATGCTCTCACTGTGTTTACGCTATGGCTAAAAAAAAGATGAATGAATTTTTCCCCTCACACAAGTACAGTATTTAGGTAGATTTCAGATGGTACACAGGAAATGGTGCAGTAATTTCCCTCAAACAAACATTTTCTTTGCAGGACTTGTGGATTGAGAGTGTGAATCATGCAACTGCACACCTAGGGTAAACACTTGTGCAGACCGTGTTCAAGTCTTGGAGAAGCAGGACCGTTCCCAACTTCACCAGGTTTTCCTGGATTTAAAAATGGGGTAGAGTGACTAAAGCCCAAGGGAGTAATATGGTGCCATCAACAGTGTGGGAGAACCTTCAATACTGTACTCTACTTCCATTCTCATTGCAGCTAGTACAGAACAGGAGGAAGTTACACCAATTTCCTAGAGGCCACAAACTGTGGCAGCAGCCTCACAGAATTGAATTCTAGCAGGCACCCCACACTCAGGCTCACCTTGGCAAATTCAAAGCCATTTTTCCTGGAGTACAGCTTCCTTGCATGTTGCAGAATGGCTTAATTGTACAAACAGTTCCTCAGACAAAATAATCTTTGCAGGTGGAATATTAAGTATTACCAGAATACCAGTATCATTCTCTGCCAAACCTAAACTCTGTCTACCACTTTTATCTGGTATTTAGCATGGAGCAGTTTTTCAATTTCGTCAATTCTTTTCAGTGCTGCATCTCTTTCTGCTATTAAAGAACCGATTTCCTTAAAACACTTTGCTTTCGATGTATCTGATTCTCCCAAGGAGATTGAACCTTGGAGATGAGGTAAGGACGATGAATCATCCCAGAATAAAGCTGGGGAAGTCTCTGCTGTAGATGAAGAGGAAGACATTCTTTTTTCCTTTTTCTTTGATTTATTTTTTTTTCTCTTGCTTAGCTTGTGTCTCCTTTTGCCAGTATCGCCAATCTTCTCACTTGTCAGTCTGTATTGAAAAACCATCGATGGAGTGCTGCCTGAATCTTGCAGTCCAGAATAGTTTGGTGTATCACAGAATGCGAAATAAAAGAAGTGAGAAAGAGAACAGGTGATCATGAGTCATTTTGTTTGTGATACACTTTCTTTACAAAATAACATTTTAAAGGCATACTCTGGACGCAAAATTCATTAAGTTCAACACTGTAGAGAAATTTTCTCTTTCAGGAGGTGAATCCTGCATCTCAATAGCATATAGCATTCAGAAGATATCGATTTTTAATGTAAAGGCATTTTTTCTTTAGATTTGGTGCATCATGGGAAACCTGTGATGTCATCACAGCACAATAATTTGAAATTGCATTCCATTTATTTACAATATTGATTCTGTGGCAGGCAATATTAAGCACTGTTGTAATTTGCTCTCTACGTATTGTGAAAGGTGATGCTATATCTACCGGAAAAGATATTCAAACATTCCAACAGTATCAAATTTCAAGGACAAACAGGACCTCCAATTATAAAGAAAAAGAGAAGGAAACCAAGGCAATGTGCCCACGTTTTACATCTTTCTGTGGCTTAGTTGAAAAGCAAAGGTATTTTTTAAAAAAAATATTCAATCTTTAGAGTGAGATATCTTGAGTTAGGAAAAAGGTATTGAGACAGGGTTTGAAGGGCATGGTATAGGATATTTTTGTGTCTCTAACAAGATCCAAGTGAAAAGCCACCAGAACATGCCTTTCAGGGGATCATTATGTTGATATGGATAACATTGTAAGGGTGTTGAGGGGTTACTACCACATGCAAATTACTTATAGTCAGCAAAATTAGTCTAGTTTGATATCAAATAGTTATAAAAAAAATGTTAACTTTTTAATGTTATAATGTCCTGACTTGCAACTGTTTTGTGTCTTATTTGGAGAAGTCCCTGGTCACTAATTTTCACAAACTTTGAACTGTTAGCATGTTATCTACTCACCCAAAAAAACATATATTTTTATGTGGGATATGGGGATTGTCTAAGTTTGACCATTTGTCCTTGATATGTGAAGAAAATTTAAAAGGTTTGGGAAGAAATTGTTGGATTTCATAAACCAACTCAATGGGCCACTGTAAAGGGAAATACTCTACATTTTTACAAGAAAAACTCATCCTTATAAAACAAACATTTATTTACCCAGAGTAATTGATTACATAACACCAGAATGCAAAAATGCATTGATGTTTAGAGATGAAAGGTGTTCCATTCCACATAATTCTATGATGTCCCATATCTACTCACAGTAGTCAACTGTTACACTAGGACCTTTGAAAAATAATGCCCAGATAACAATTGTTCTACACAAATAAAAAAAAAAAAATAGAGACAATCTTCTCACCATACATTAAGATTTTTTTAACGCTTTACCGTTGTGCTCCAATCGGGGCATATTTGCACACCTTGGGAGTGGGCGGAAAAGCGGACGTAGCACGCCCCGCATCAGCTTCTGTAGGCTATTGACCCCGTAACTTTAACCCTTTACCGTTGTTTGGGTCCTTTTGGACCCATGTGGAGAGCTGGGCTGTCACACATCTTTACTGTTTCACGCGGAGCTCGAAACTGCGAGTAGCTACCCGAAAATTCGGCCACAACAGCGAGGGAGACAATAGTTTAAGGTCGCGGGGTCAATGGCCTACGGAAGCCGATGCGGGGCGGGCTACGTCTGCTTTTCCGCCCACTCCCGAGGCGCGCAAATATGCCCCGATCGGAGCACAACGGTAAAGGGTTAAACTATTGTCTATCTTGTTGTGGCCGAATTTTCAGGTAGCTACTCGCAGTTTCGAGCTCCACGTGAGACAGTAAAGATGTGTGACAGCTGAGCTCTCCACATGGGTCCAAAAGGACCCAAACAACGGTAAAGGGGACGTAGCACGCCCCGCATCAGCTTCTGTAGGCTATTGACCCCGTAACTTTAACCCTTTACCGTTGTTTGGGTCCTTTTGGACCCATGTGGAGAGCTCGGCTGTCACACATCTTTACTGTTTCACGCGGAGCTCGAAACTGCGAGTAGCTACCCGAAAATTCGGCCACAACAGCGAGGGAGACGATAGTTTAAGGTCGCGGGGTCAATGGCCTACGGAAGCTGATGCGGGGCGGGCTACGTCCGCTTTTCCGCCCACTCCCGAGGCGCGCAAATATGCCCCGATCGGAGCACAACGGTAAAGGGTTAAACTATTGTCTATCTTGTTGTGGCCGAATTTTCAGGTAGCTACTCGCAGTTTCGAGCTCCGCCGGAAACAGTAAAGATGGGTGACAGGCACGCTCTCCGTCTGGCTCCAAAGGGACCCGAACAAAGGTAAAGGGTTAAGAATTAAAGTCAAGGTAAACTGGTTGAAACAAACTCTGTTTGTTGCTGTAAGGGAGGCATTGCGTACAAAATGGGCAAACATAACATAACAAAGAAATTATTGCCCTAGCCATGAATAAGCCTTGTCAAGAGTTTCATCTCCTCACACAATATGAATTACAAGGATTTTGCATTTGAATTTTGGAAGGTTTCGGGGGAACAAATTGTTCTTCAACAACAAATACTACTTCTGAATATCTATTTGGGAGGAAATCTCTTCAAAGCATGGCTAGCAAACAGCCTCATATAACCTATCAAACTGTGTCAAGGAATAAATTAAAATACTGTTTCAGATAACAAAAGCAACATTTCCCTTTTAAACAGGGTTATATGCCCAAATCATACTTCATTATCACTGAGAAATTCATTGCACTGTAAGCTAACTAAAAATGAGGGCAGGGCAGGCTATGGCAGGAACATTGTTTGAACTCGCTCATTAATTTAGAACAGGGAATAATTTATCTGGTATCGCATCGCAATTTGCTACACAAAATGGACAAATTGCTACACAAATACAAAATTGTATAGCAGATTTTGTACACAGAGCACTAGGGATTTTAATGACTTTGTGGAAGAGAAGCCCAAAAAGCTCAAAATTGCTATGCAAATTTGGTTCACTAAATTATACCCTGTTAGAATCCTCTTATTGAACTTTCTCATGTAAAACTCCACTAGGTGCTGTTTTTTCAGGTTAATTTTCAGCGAGTTTCACCTTTAGCTTACTACTATGTTGCACTGCAGTACAGAGCTAATACACATTAATAAAAAAAAAGTTTCGTGGGAG
The DNA here is from genome assembly GCA_037179385.1 of Holothuria scabra. Taxonomy (NCBI): domain Eukaryota; kingdom Metazoa; phylum Echinodermata; class Holothuroidea; order Aspidochirotida; family Holothuriidae; genus Holothuria; species Holothuria scabra. Next base: position 25,912,972 of record CM074191.1, read on the forward strand.
ACAAGAATGATTGGAACACTTCCTGCACATTAATGCATTTTGCTTTTCCATCTATTTTCCTATGTCAAAAACCACAATTTTGCTCTGATGGTACTGTACTTGTAATTAAGTATTACTTCTAGCATTTGTGGCAGTATTGATGTTACCAACTATTTGCAGTACTGTGAAATGTTACTTGCCTGCTCATTTTGGACCACATATTTTGATATAACTATTTTCAGTACTATACACTTTACTTCACTTGCTGATATCTCAGTTTGAAAGTTACAGTACACAACCTCTGCCACAAAAACATAAATTGTGAAAATTAATTCTTTGGTTCAAAGGTGAATGATACTGCATACCATTGTCCTAATACCAACTCATAAATGGATTTTCATGACATCACAGATGGACCACACTGCAGTTTATCTACAGATAGAATTTTACCTCTCTGAAATAAAAGACCCAACAACTTTACATGGTAAAGTGGTTTAGAGCATTTGACTTGAAGCAGGGAGGCCTCAAATTGGACTCCTGATGGGGTTATACTGAAATGGAACTTACTGCCATTGTGCCTGTTGCTCAACATAAGCAATGGAGTAAGGAAAACAAGCCAGTAAGCCACAACTAGAAAAAATGGTGCAGCTGGTCAGACTTAAACATATTGTAAACTGAGCCATAAACCCTCATTTCATGGACAATCTCTGAAAATCTCTATCTTACAAATCACTACAGTCATACTCTACCTACCTTCAGGGATGAAGTCCTCTGCAGAGAGCATTGAATCGCCATTCCTTACACTCTGCCTCACTCTATTGGCACACCGAGCCAGATTTTCCACTTTTGGCACTCCTGGCGCTGGCGAAGATATGTCACCCCCAAATGTCTCCAAGTAGGCTTCTCTCACCACCTCAGTTGCTGGCTTGGAAGTATCTGAAAGAGCCTTCCACTTGATATATGAGAGCAATTTGGTAACTGATTCAGTGTTAGGATTGGACTCATGCTTGTGTGGAATTGGTCCAGGTTTAAACTCGTCACCCTTCTGAACCACTGAAGCTCCACACCTCTCTGACCGTCTACGTACAGAACACCTGAAAATACAACAGAAATGGATGAGACTAAATTTCACACTGTACACCATTTATAGAGGGATCTGATCAGAGCTTGTGTTTAGTGACTGCAGACAGCCATTAGTGGGGTCCATCAATCTTAAATGGTCTTTATTTATTCTCTTCATGAACTATAAACTCTCAAATTCAGTGAAACTGAAGGAATTAAGATACAATTTCATGTACAACCATCTACGATACCTGTAGGTAAGTGAAAAAATTGAAGATTTAAAGGTGATAGACCTCAGCTGCGGCCTACTGAAATCAGACCACCACTTGCTGTCCAGATTCATCATAAGAAGACATGATGGAGAAAGGAATATTGAAATAAACCCAAATTTAAAATGGCAATTACAAAGGATTGTGGGAGATATTTTTGGTATGCATCATTTACTGCTTACTGATTAAGTGTGTTTTGACAATACCCCAGCAGTTTTGTTCAAGATTGTTGATGAGAAAAGCAATTTGAATGCAGTATTGCCTAATCACATTACAACCATGTCATATAACCCCTGCAGGTCAAACATTGCTATCTACAAATGGTTCTCAATACCCTTTAGGCCTATGTGCAAGTGAAAAAGGGGGAGGGGGGGTGTGAGGGAGGCATTTGATTCTGTAATTTCAATTTGGTGTGTGACTTGCATCTAGGGAGGGTTTCTTTTCTTAGCGCATTATTTTATGGCATCTGCATAACGTCGGGTCTTCTTCTACATAAACTCTGACAGGTTTTCCACAATTGGATGAACTATCAAATGTGTTTTGGAACCAATCACATAATTAGTTACTACAGTAGGTTGTTTTCTCCTACTACTGTAGTCAGATATGATTGGTTCACACAGTTTTGTGTGAAGCTGAGAAGAGGAGTCAATGGAATGTATTCAATTTTTTCTGGAAAAAAAGAATCACATTTTATGTTTGGGGGGAGGGGACGACTTTCAGAACGGCTGTGGGAATCCAGCAATCTTAATGCCAAACCTCAATGCCATTAAGTACTGTGCGTATGCATCATAAAGTACATACGGTAGTAAAATTAATCCTCAAATCCCCCTTCAATTTCACCTCATGTACAGCAGCACGCACAGCATCTAGCCTACACTTAGGTCTACTTGCATATTCACACATACCCATATAACCTACCTCCAATATGTGCCACAAGGTTTTTTATACCTAATTGTGTACGAGAATCCCCTACTATCCAGCAACTTTGGTTTCCCTCTCTGTGATAAATTAATCGTGTACGTCACAACATCATTCTCCTGCGTTTCCACTGTTTCCACTGTTTCAACTGTTCCAATCACCTGTTCTATTGCATCCTCCAGGGTCTGCGCCTCCTCCGGCGTCTGCGCTCCCACCTCCTCCTCCATACTGTAAATCAGTGACAAAACTATGAAATTGTGGTGCGGTATTCACTGAAATTCACTTCAGCTGAAAATGCATGGAGAAAATACATTAGATTTGCCTTTCACAGGTGTCACAAGATGTAAAAATGTGCAATCAACGTTTGACAGCCAATACAGTATTAAACTTTCTGTTCCAGCAATTTTTTTTTTTTTTTTTCATTTTTTAAGTTCAAGAGCAGTCACCCAAAATTATTTGGAAGCAACAGCAAAATATCACAATCTCATATTTCTCTTCAAAGCATCTTTTAGTATACTTTATACCTTCACTACTGCATATCCAATATTAAACAAGCTGTTACTTCTAGCAACATGTTGAATTTCCCTGCCTATAAAAACTGTCCACATCTTTTTTCTTCAGTGAATGACGGTCCTTTTAAAAAAACCAAGAAGTTGCCCTACTGCTTGCCTTTCACACCTTGCAAACAGTGGCACACATGGCTGGTATTATCCCACCTTAGTCTATATCCTCTGCTGGTTGTCTCTAATCAAGCTTGTGGTGTCTTGAAGCATGCTTGTATTAGTTTAGCAGGAAGTGGAGTGAAATTTGATTACCCCACCAAACCTTGCTTTTGGTGGGGACTCAGAAAAATATCTAATAGGGTAAGAAATTCCTCATGAAATTTCTCATATGAAGAGATAAAATGTTGTCAAATGACTCTCAACAGCCACTAATGAAACAGTCCCAACAGTCTACTACAGTACGGTACTTCAAGCTGTGGGTGACTGCTCTTGCCCTTTACCTGATTATTTACCAGAATCAACAGACACTGAAGAGGTCTTTCAAGTGAGAAGAAACAGACCTACTGCATTTACTTAGTTGTACTTTTAAATGGTTGCAAGATACACTCATGGTATACAGTAGGAGTTGTCACTGAATGCAAATCATGAGGCCCTAACAGGTGAGGTCCAGGAGACCAACTTAGGACCTTGAAAATATCATCAAATAATTTCGATTCATTGACATCTTTTGTCAATAATAATCGCTTTTGGAAGAACCTGCTGCTGACAGACTTACGGGATGAACTGACAGGTTTTTGGAGGCAAACAGGCTAAAACTTGGGGGAGAACTGGTATTTGGGGGGGGGGGGGGCGAACTGGCAAGGGGGCAAAATGTCTGTGGATAGCCATCCGGCATGATTTCCCAACTCCACTGCTTTAAATCTGAAGGGTTTAAGCTCAAATCAAGTTTTGATACTGTATGTTAGAAGGGATACTACAGTAGCCAGGCCTCGATTTTTAGAAGAATTTATGGTTGTCCTTCGGGCAACCATTCAACTCATTTTAGTTGTCCAGAAGGAGATTCAGTTGTTCGGAACATCTTCCTCACAATTACAAAACAGTACAGTTACCTAATTGTGTTCATGTGTTGTTGGTCTTCAAGAATCAAGAGAATGTTTGATAGACAGATACACTGGAAGTCTGAAAAAATGGTTGTCCATTAGACCACCAACCTTTTACTTTTGGTTTTCCGTAATGAATTTTAGTTGTCCCGGACAATCGGACAACCACGAAAATCGAGCCCTGGTAGCATTTCCGTGAAATTTGCATTGAAATCCGATATGTTACCATATGTTTCTCAACTGTATGAAAACAAAGGAAAGTCATGATGCTAGAAGCCAGTAGCAAGTTTTAGCCATATATATGTGTCATTCTTCAATACTGGGTAATGAAAGTGTGACATGCATACCCAAAATTACAATTCATCAAATAATTTTGAAAAGTATCTTATCACCCCCCAAATATCATGCTTTAACTGAGTATCAAATAGGAAGATAGTTGAGTAATAGCTGACTGAGATATTACAGAGAGTAGGTCATTCATCTACATGTGTGATGTATGTAACATGGTGTCCACTTGCATGCTTGTAATTGGGTATGATAAAAAAAAAATGAGATATTTGTGTGTTACCATTTCTTGCCTATCTGAGTTACTTAAATGCCCAAAAAGTGTATATTGTATGAAACGGTGTCGAAAAGTTAGAAAAGTGGACACCGTTACGTACGTCACAGTGCTGCTATTTGTTCTTAAAACACTGAAAATGTGCATTTACTGGTTTGAACCAGAATGTATTACTACACTGCTGACTATTTTTGCACAGATTAAGTGATGTAGTATATATTCTAGGTGTCTGGAAAGAGTCGGCCTAAGTCCGGTGTTTGTAATACAGAGTTTTGACTAAAATTGTGATGTATGTAACGGTGTCCACACCCAAAATTTGAAATTTTCAAATCTTTCATTCTTCAGTAAAAAAATAATATTATGTAACTCATTTTTCCTAAGTTGTTAATAATAGCAGTGTCACAAAGAGCCTAATATTCTATCTCAAACTGACATTTTGGTGAAATTTGATTTTTTTGTGACGTATGTAACAGGACACCAAGGGAGTGGACACCAAGTCTGTATTCACATACAGTGGCTCTCCTTGTGAACATTGCCACAAATGGCAATACTCTAAAAGACAATTTTATGGGCTATTGTGATATACCTGTGTATACAACTGGAAATTTATTGTGTGGCTGTATGGCTGCAGTAACTTTGTGAAATATGAACTAGGTGGGTGGACACGAATGTTACATACGTCACAAACCCAATTTTTGTGTCCTTATATTTCTGTATAGATAGTAGAGCTGCAAGCCCATGTGGATATGAACTACTGGTGCCTAGGTCTTGACAAACACACCTCTAGTCAATCCATAAGTTCTTGCAGTTTTCAGAGTTGTGTGACGTATGTAACGGCCCACGGGGTGGACGCCAAATGTTACATACGTAACACTCTTTTTGTATAGCTCATAGGAAATAACTACCGTAATGCTTGTCCCCATGCTATGTCACATTCAATAAAGTGATGTGATCCACTTCATATGACATACATTACGAGGAGATCTAATCCTTGATCTGCATCTGATAGTCTTTTGAAAAACAATTGTATTTTTATGTCACGTTTCGGTGTCCACTTTTTGGCCATTTTTCAACTAATATCGGCTCTCAGAAAAAAAAAAGGGGTGGTATGATAGTAATGTTATCTTATGTATCTCTGTGCTGGGTGAGGTCTATGAAAATACATCAGCTACAGACTTCCACCCTAAAGAGGCTGAGTAGGTGCTCTATATATTTGTCCACTGTGAATCTCTCCAGTTCTGAAGAATAGCACATATATCAAGCTGGCAACTAAAAATCCAGAATCTATCAGAGAACTTCCTGTTCAGGTACAGTAACTTGAGATCAAGATAAAGTTAAAGGTGTTTGTCTCCTTCAAAGACTATTTTCTCAATAGAGCAACAAGGTTGGCTTAAACCAGGTTACCTGCCGCAATTACAGCGAACCTTCACCAGAGAAAATGCTTTTTTCTCGGGCACATTGGCTTAAATGTCCTATTCAATTCTAGCAGCATGATTAAAGTAAAGCGTTCCTTGTCAATGTTCTCTTTCAGAAGACAAATCTGGTAACTTCATGATGCACTGATGCAGCATGTTTGGTATAATGGTAGAGTTCCCACACAGAAGGCCCAGGTTGGCTTCCCAAGTCGAGTCATACCAAAGACTCTAAAAAAGGAACCTACTGCCATCGTGTGTGATGCTCCGCATAAGCAATGGAGTAGGGAAAACAAGCCAGTGAGCCACAACTGGAAAAAAGGCCATGGACAGCTCCACTTGAACCAATAGGTTGGAAACTGGGCTGCTAAACTCCATTTTTAACTCATGATGTACTGATGTTTCAAAAATATCTGATTGGAATGGAAGTTTCACCACACTGTGCAGATTTGGTTTAACATCTTTAAACAAAATTAAATTTTGCTTTTAAAAACTTCCTCTTTTAATATGCTGGGCACCACACGGTAGGGTAATAGGTTTCATATTTTATCCTGATACTGATAGAGATTCGAATGGAAATTTCAATTGATTGATGCCACCACTCTGAAACTGACTTACTGTAGGGCCTAGGCCTAGCCTTTGCCATAGGCTAAACAATCACTCCCTTGACAGGGAACTGCAGCTAACAAATTAGGTGTAAACAGGTCAGCACATGGGGCAAACTTGTCAACTCTTGGTGGAAAATTGTTTTTGTTCATGGTTCTGGTAAAATTTGCAAACAGATCTCCGCAGACGGGATATACGGTTGTTGGTTTGAGATGGTTAGTAGTCAGACAAATTGCAGATTACTATGCTGGGGTCTTCTTAATGACGTTAAGTTTAGTTCACGTAATTGATTTCTAAATGATTCATTTGAGGGGTGATCTGGCTGGAGGTAAACACTTCTTCTCAGCCACTGTCCTTGGAATAAAAGGAAAACCTACATAGCAGTAGGGCTGTGACCGTTTAGCAAAATAACTAAACGTTTAACCTCAAAAATTTGCGATCGTTTAGCGACTAATCGCGATTACCTTATCACAAAAAAAATTATTTCAGTATGTAGTGACTGATACTGAATGTAATGCAGAAATAATAAATAGCTGTTATCTTGCATTGTAAAATCAAATTATTCTGAAACTTTGAAGCCTACAAGGTCCAAATATGCCCAGGATGTTCCATTGAACTAAAACCAGGGATCATCAGAGTATACAAATGAATAGAAAAGTCTCAAAAACAGGTTTTGCTATTAATCCCTTGTAGCTTTGTACTAAATGTTTATTCCATATGCGATCGTTTAGCGATTAATCGCTACACGTTCACAGCCCTACATAGCAGTCCTTTCTTTACCGTGGGGTTTGGGAGATCGATGCAATCTTGGGAGTAGAGATTCCATTATTGCCAGGTTTAGAAACATATCTAGCATGAGAGCAACCAAGTGATGAAGAGACTTGTACAGTACAGTAGGTTTAGCCTAGACCTCATCCTGCATTCGTCCAAGGTAAGCCATTTTACAGTCAATTGTAAGTCAGCAAGCATATTGAACAGGTAATGTACTTTAACATCTTTGGTCTTTACAGGGGAATTTTTAGAGTGTACCTGTCCTTTTTTGCCCTTGCCAGTTTGCCCAAACCTGTTTATCCTGGTTGGTTGCCCCCTTGCCAGTTTTCCCCAAGATGGAATAGATTTGCCCCGAAAGTGAAAGTTGCTTTTCCCCAAAATACTAAGAAAAATAGCTTCAAAAAGAGTTGTGAACAAAAAAAAAAAAAACCGAAAAAAAAAAAAAAAAAAACCCAGAGACAAAATAAATGAAGGCTGGGAGCAAAGACAGAAATGGGCAAAACAAGAGGGGCAAGCAAAAGACAAAAAATAAAACCAGAATGCAAAAATGCATTGAGGTTTCGATGATACATAAATGCTCCTTTTCAAAGAGTGCCATAATGCACCATTATCTTCTCATTCAAATGTTATACAAGCATGTACAATAATAATTTTGTCATTCCAGATGAGCTTTTGACCTTAATAAAAGCCATTTTAAGCGAGACATACAAACAACAGACAGACAAATGGACAAACAGCTATCTTGAAAGATAATATTTAAAAAGGTTTCCAGGCTTTGTTCCCTGGAGACCCCACATGATCTTTCACATCTGCCAAAAACAATGGGGACCATCCTCTGACCATAATGCATCCACATACCCAAATATCAAATCTATCCAAGCTTCCTACCTTGAGATATCGTGTTAACAAGATTTTCAGACTTTGACCCCCGGTGACCCCAGATGACCTTTGACCTCCACCAAAAACAATACAGGTGATCTCCTGACCATATCCCATCCACATACCAAATATAAATCTATCCAAGCTTCCAAACTTGAGATATTGTGTTAACAAGATTTTCAGATTTTGACCCCCGGTGACCCCAGATGACCTTTGACCTCTGCCAAAAACGATAGGGACCATCTTCTGATTATAACGCATCCACATACCAAATATGAAATATATACAAGTTTCCTGCCTTGAGATATTGTGTTAACAAGATTTTCAGACTTTGACCCCGCTGACCCAAGATGACTTTTGACCTCCACTAAAAACAATAGGGACCATCTTCTGACTATAACGCATCCACATATCAAATATGAAATCTATACAAGTTTCCTACCTTGAGATATTGTGTTAACGAGATTTTCAGACTTTGACCCCTGGTGACCCCAGACGACCTTTGACCTCTGCCAAAAACTATAGGGACCATCTTCTGACTATAATGCATCCACATGCCAAATATGAAATCTATACAAGCTTCCAAACTTGTGATATTGTGTTAACAAGATTTTCAGACTTTGACCCCCTGTGACCCCAGATGACCTTTGATCTCGGCCAAAAACTATAGGGACCATCTTCTGACTATGATACATCCACATACCACATATGAAATCTGTCAAAGCTTCCAAACTTGAGATATTGTGTTAACAAGATTTTCAGACTTTGACCCCCGGTGACCCCAGATGACCTTTGACCTCTGCCAAAAACGATAGGGACCATCTTCTAACTATAACGCATCCACATACCAAATATAAAATATATACAAGTTTCCTACGTTGAGATATCTTGTTAACAAGGTTTTCAGACTTTGACCCCTGGTGACCCCAAATGACCTTTGACCTCCACCAAAAACGATAGCGTTCTTCCTCTCAATATGGCTCATCTATGCACCAAGTTTGAAAACTGTCAGACATTCCTATCTTGAGATATTGTGTTAACTAGCAAAGTGTCACAAACACACACACACACGCACGCACACATACATACATTTATACATACACACACACGCCATCATGAATGCATTGGTTTCTCTTATAATCGAAACCAAAAATGTTGAACGCTGGAGCCCAACTGGGCTACTAAAGTTTTGGTAAGTTTTTTGAGTTTGTCTCCTGAAACTGGCATTGCCAGCTTGGTGTCAGTACCCCTCATTGGGGCATTGCCTAGTTCCCACAAGGGAGGATCAAATAAAAAATAGAAACACAACAGAGCTCAACAAATTATGAGATGGCTAGCTCCAATAAACAAAACGCAAAATAAAACCAATTGCAGCATATGTTAAAAATGTGCCTTTACATTTGGCATAAAACAGCCATGAGATGGGTATGTAAACACAGCGAATATTCATGATGTACTGTAGTCAATGAGATGAAAAGCATAGCTTCCTATTGTAAACACAACATTCAAAACAATCACACATGAACTTACATATGAGTTTGGCCTAGCCTAGGCCTACAATGTGTCAGTATATCCTGATTGCAGCACTTACAGGGAAACAATTACGCTGGGCCTAAGGTATTTCAATAGTCAATTCATTGACATCATTTTCTTAATAACAATCACCCCTTTAAAGAGGGAAATGCTGCAGACAGATTAGAAGGCGAACTGGAAGGTCTTTGGGGGCTAACTGACAAATGCTGACTTAGCCTAGTTGCTACGGGGCATTGTAAGGGGCGAAACGACCAGCTTGGCCTAAAGTTTTTGGGCGAAATGGCATGGGGCAAAACGACCATAAAACATATGACATGCACTTGTGTGTGGGACAATTCCGCGACAGTCTAGGCTAATAGGCTACGAAACTTATTCCCTTTGTAAAGGCAAAGCCGGCGAGTTAACTAGTCCAACCGAAGGTGCTTCAGTTCAGGGCACAACCGGCTCCGTCGGCTGGGAAACCATATTTAGGCCTAGTGTGAGAAGCTTAGGCCTAACGTTAGCGTGGCCTAGGATACGTCAGTACGATAAAGAGCTACTGTACAGTAGGCTAGCCTACTGTAGATTAACGTTAACTTAACGTTAGACCTAACGTCACTAGCTGGATAGCACGGTTTTGATGCCAGACATCTCAAAAGCATCCAAAAAAGCTCCTTTCTTCGCAAAGATAATAAAGGAGGACAAGAAATATATTGCATTTATACTCATTGTTAGACTTGGTTCGTAAATTATTCCAATTTAGTTACCTATTTCGTACAATTTTGTAATTATTACAGTAGTGTTGCGAACTCGGCTCACAGAACTCCAGTCTATCGCAAGCGCACAACATATACGAACATACACGTACGTACACGTACACGCTAGCAGGGCCGAAGCAAGCCAAGTCGGCACCAAGCTAACTCGGTCTGAGGCTAAGTCGGCCCCAGGCCAAGTCGGCCAAGTAAATAAAGGTAAGCGGTACACTATCTGACGTTCAAGTTACCCTAAGTAGTCGGTGAACCTTGCAAATTTTTTAGGAAAGGCCCGAGACAGTGGCAGAGCTAAGGATTTCGCTCAGAGGGGCGAAAATCTTCTGCAGGGGCGCGCGTTGAAGGATTAAATACCCTGAGCCTCATCACGATCGAGACCTCGGGTTTTCAGACTTAAAGGCATATTTTCATCATCCCAAACAGTTCCAATTCTCCCAACCTATAGCTCCTCCCACATTTATCTAAAATTCATCTTTATCCAGACACAATCCTAGTTAAACATAACATAACAAGTTTACCCTTACAAAAATTCCCAGTACATTTCCTGTAGGAATCCTGTAGGAAAAACACATTTCCTATAGGAAGTAAGCCATTTCCAGTAGGAATTTTAAGATTCCTACAGGAATTTCAATTTTCCTATGTAGGAATTTGATATTTCCTACAGGAATTTTAATTTTTCTATGTAGGAATTTGATATTTCCTACGTAGGAAAGACCATTTCCTGTAGGAATTGTCAAATTCTTACAGGAATTTCAACTTTCCTACGTTGGAATTGGAGAGTATTCCTTATACACTGACCATTGCATTCATTGGCACATGAAAGGAAGTCCATTGTCATTGGTCAGTAAAGCCTACTGAGTCACAACAAAGAGCTTTTCAAATCTGTCCTTTGTATGTGTTTTGTGTTGTGTAAAGCTGCTTGACCATATGTTGTAGTATAGCAGTAAAGTGCATTGCTTCAGTGCAGTAACAGCTTCAGGGCTTCAAGCAGCAAATAATGTTAAGCGGTTCTAGCAATGTTCAGAATATTACTGTTGCTTACATGGTGGATACTCATGGATAATATGAGAAACATATTTGCTTAGGACTGTGCAGTACAGATATATCCATGCACTAGTTCAGGTCATGGCATATTCTGATTCTTGATATTGAACATTTCTTTTGGATAAGAAGCTGGGATAACTGCAGTTATCTGGACATATCAACGAGTGAATAACCTGGTTGTAGCTTATTTTAAACTGCATTGCTCTGTCTGAAAAGGCCATAACAAACACAGGGAACATGTTCTTTTTTTCCTTCTATTTCAAAGTTTTGGAGATAATTTATCTATGTTCCTTTTAATCGGAGCAAAGGCATTGAGCACAGCAATTAATCATGGAGTTCTGGATATTCAATTATCATCTTCTCATAAAGCCTATACCACATACTCTCATGGAGGATTGGTGACCTGTTTCAGTAATTGGAAAATGCATGCAACTAGGGCCATGGCACTATCGCCTATGCACAAGTCCCCAGCAATCAGCACCATGATGCCCATAGCCTCAAATGTTTATTTATGAACAAAGATGCAAAAGATACCCCACAACATAAATGGAATGACCCATGTGGGAAGTGATTTCCTATGTAGGAAAGCAATTTCCTATGTGGGAAGCATTTCTTACAGGAAATTTGATTTCCTACAGGAAGATGCCCAAAATCCTATACATTTCCTACATACCAATTTCCTGTAGGAAATCATGTGGGGAATTTTTGTAAGGGTAAGGGCAAAGGAGGGTAAAAACCCCATAAGAATAAGATGCCCTACAGAACAGATCCAAACCAACACCTAATCCAAACAAAGACTAAACAAACCCAATACAATCAGATCCTGCCACTGTCACGGTAGTACATGTCAATGTTAATCTTGAAGCAGTTGACTGAAGTGGAATTAACAACCCACTCGGGGAGACTGTTCCACTCATTGACAACCCTATGAGAGAAAGTGAACTTTCTGATGTCACATTTTCCAGCTTGTTATTATGGCCACGAACACGGGGATCAGCACAAATCTCCAACGGTTACAATTAGACAGAGAATCATAACCAGAAAGGAACTTGAAAACCTGTAGCATATCCACCCTAATCCTCCTTCCCTTACAAAAATTCCCCACATGATTTCCTACAGGAAATTGGTATGTAGGAAATGTATAGGATTTTGGGCATCTTCCTGTAGGAAATCAAATTTCCTGTAAGAAATGCTTCCCACATAGGAAATTGCTTTCCTACATAGGGAATCACTTCCCACATGGGTCATTCCATTTATATTGTGGGGTGTTTTTTGCATCTTTGTTCATAAATAAACATTTGAGGATATGAGCATCATGGTGCTGATCGGGGGACTTGTGCATAGGCGATAGTGCCATGGCCGTAGTTGCATGCATTTTCCAATTACTGAAACAGGTCACCAATCCTCCACGGAAATATGTGGTAAAGGCTTTATGAGAGGATGATAAATGAATATCCAGAACTCCATGATTAATTGCTGCGCTCAATGCCTTTGCTCCGATTAAAAGGAACATAGCTTAATTATCTCCAAAACTTTGAAATAGAAGGAAAAAAAGAACATGTTCCCTGTGTTTGTTATGGCCTTTTCAGACAGAGCAATGCAGTTAAAAATAAGCTACAACCAGGTTATTCACTTGTTGATATGTCCAGATAACTGCAGTTATCCCAGCTTCTTATCCAAAAGAAATGTTCAATATCAAGAATCAGAATATGCCATGACCTGAACTAGTGCATGGTTATATCTGTACTGCACAGTCCTAAGCAAATATATTTATCCATGAGTGTCCACCATGTAAGCAACAGTAATATTCTGAACATTGCTAGAACCACTTTACATTATTTGCTGCTTGAAGCCCTGAAGCCTGTTACTGCACTGAAGCAATACACCACGGTGCTGCTATACTACAACATATGGTCCATAGCTTTACACAGCCCAAAACACATACAAAGGACAGATTTGAAAAGCTCTTTGTTATGACTCAGTAGGTTTTACTGACCAATGACAATGGACTTCCTTTCATGTGCTAATGAATGCAATGGTCAGTGTATTAGGAATAGACTCTCCAATTCCTACGTAGGAAAGTTGAAATTCCTGTAAGAATTCGACATTTCCTACAGGAAATGGTCTTTCCTACGTAGGAAATAGCAAATTCCTGCATAGGAAAATTGAAATTCCTGTAGGAATCTTAAAATTCCTACTGGAAATGGCTTACTTCCTATAGGAAATGTGTTTTTTCCTACAGGATTCCTACAGGAAATGTACTGGGAATTTTTGTAAGGGTTAACTCGAGAGAAGTAAGTCCTAGACAATTGAGCCTATCTTGATAAGGGAGATTACGCACATTGTGAATAAGCCGTGTGGCCCTCCTCGATCTGAACCTGCTCTAAAATAAACTTGTCCTTTTCATAAAAAGGGTTCCATGCCTGCACAGCATATCAAGATGTGGCCTAACCAACTGCTTATAAAGATTTAGCACAATATCTTAACTGAAATTGCTGAAATTTCTCTTGATTAAACCAAGCACCCTATTAGCCCTAGCAGCAGCTGCTGCGCACTGCTCAGAAGGCTTCAAATCGTTTGAAATGACAACACCCAAGTCTTTTCAGAAGCCACATTACCGAGAACACTACCAGCCATGGTATACTTATGACCCAAATTCTTGGATCTAAAGTGAAGAACTTATTTATCAGCATTAAAAGACATTTACCAAGTCTGAGACCAAGTAACTAGCCTATCTAAGTCCCTTTGCAACAGAGAAGCATCCTTTCCGTCATTAACATTCCTATAGAACTTAGTGTCATCAGCAAACTTACTAATACAGGATGAGAGAGAGCAATCAATATCATTTATAAAAACTAGAAAAAGAATTGGGGCCCAGAACAGAACCTTGTGGTACAGTACTCTGTAAATGACGTCAGCTTGTGCGCACGTTGCGCGTTGTTTTTATTTTCTAAGCTTCTTGTTGTTAATGACGTCACAATAACTTCGGTTGTTGAGCACAAGCGAACATTGCGCGTTGTTTCGATTTTCTCCTTAATTTAAGCGCATTTAATTTGAATTGATTTATTGTTATGACCGTTAATCGTTACCTGATCGTCACGCTGATTAGACCTAAGACCATCAAAGGTTCATGTGAGTAATTGTCAATGATTTCGCAAAGTTAAATTTAGGATAATCAATTGCTAATTGAATATAATCAAACAATTGTAATATTTTGTAATTGTTAACTGATTAAAGATAAGTGTTTATTTCTGTTATTCCTATTTTCATTAATGTATTGTTTGTTTCTGCATTCAGTCACCAGACAGACATGATTTTAGGATTTTAGTTGTGGACACAGATTTAGTGATTTGATATGGACCACAGACGTTACGAAATAGATTGTTGAATATAGAAATTGTCTGCGTGAAATGTTTTTTGATGGTCTTAATAAATTCGGAGGAATTTACATACTCCACTTGTGACATCATTTCAAGAGGAGAAATTACCATTTACAACAACCCTCTGGGATCTACCAAAAAGCCAAGACTTGATCCAGTCCGCACATCTCCCCTGGAAGCCTAACTGATGCAATTTTACCATAAGTCTCCCTAATTCGACTTTGTCAAATGCCTTTTGAAAATCAAGGTAAATGACATCAACACAATGACCCGAATCAAGAGACAAAGAGACATCTTCAAGAAAGCTAAGCAAATTAGAGACGCAAGACCTATTAGGCAGGAACCCATGCTGAGACAGAAGCAGTAAACCATTGTCGAAAAGGTACTTAAGCATACAATCCTTAACCACAGACTCCACGACTTTACATACAACACTGGTTAAACTAACAGGCCTGTAATTACAAGGAAGGCTCCGACTCCCTTTCTTGAAAATAGGGGTTACATTCGCAATCTTCCAGTCGGCAGGAACAAAGCCTGAGTCCAGAAATTTCTGAAAAATAATACACAGAGGAACGGACAAAATATCTGAACAATCATGCAAAATGGCAGGATGGATCATCATCCATGTGAATTGAACTGCTGGAGTCACCACCAATTCCCACTGGTGGAGACTCGATCCTTGGTAAAAACAGAAACAAAATAATCATTCAACAAATTTGCCATATCACGGCTGTCACTGACTAAAGTACCCCTAATGCCTTCAAGAGGCCCAACACCCTCTTTAACTTTCTGCTTAACCTCCTATGCTAACTTACTTTTTCCAAAGTCCTCCCGACCCTCTGGCAAAGGGCCGTTCGGCGAAACCAAACTTGATACTGCTTCCCGAAGAAGCTATACGTCCACTTAAGGACAACACTTGACCAACCTCAAGTCCTTCAGACCATTTATATTACTGGTTTGCCATGCATGGCTCCATTCTTCACAAGACATTCCTGATTCTTATAAACCAGTAAACCACATAGTCTGAAGAACTTCTACTATCCCTAGCGACGCCAACATTTACGCTTCTTCCTAGCTGCTCTGAGGACCTCCCTAGAAATCCATACTGGTCTATGATAACGAGAAGCTTTCTTGAGTGGAATACATAAACTTGAAGTCTCCAAAACAACATCGCGAAAAACTTTCCAAGCGTCTTCAGGACCTAAGTGAGACAGCCGAGCAGACCAATCAATGGAAAGGTGCTCTTTAATCCGTTTAAAATCAGCCTTACTGAAATCCAGTCTAGAACAAACTTACCACTACAGTTGGGTTTACTGCTATAACAAAGGTCAAAGCTGAAAAGGTCATGGTCGCTAGACCCTATTTTACCAGAAGTGACAACATTCCTAACCATATTATCCTCTGTGCTAAACACTAAGTCCAGACAATTAGCCCCACGAGTAGGAAAGAGAACTTGTTGGGTGAAAAACCCATTAGACACCACCTCAAGGAAATCCCTTCCATGTGATCCATGCTTAAGTGAGAATGCCAATCAATATCGATCAGGGAAATTAAAATCCCCGAATACCACTGCCCTTTTGGAAGAGACCTTTCTAAAGCTATCAAACAACCTTTGATTTTTATCGGCACACGAATTTGGTGAACGATAGATAATACCAATAACTAAGGGCGTACTATTCCCAACACCGAAGCTTAGTTCAACACCGAAGCTTAGTTTATAGGTGTAACAATAAACGTGTCCATGAGTACCTTGTAGCATCCCTCACTTAAGAGATCGCTGTTCTAACAGGATATCCTGTGTGATCGAGCCACTGTTAGGCCTCATTTTAGTGGCGTACGAAGGGGAAAAACTGGGCCATGCCCCCCTCACAGATGCCATTTTTTCTTCGTTCTTAAAAATAAGAAGTTAAAAAGTTTGTGGCGCCAGGTTGCATATAAGGACACCCAATTTTTCAGAAATTTTCAAAGGAGAAGGATTGTCTCTGCATGTACGTTCCTCAGTCACGCCAATATTTTAAAGGCATATTTTCGTCATCCCAAACAGTTCCAATTCTCCCAACCTACTTACTTCTAGCCCCTCCCACATTTATCTAAAACTCATCTTTATCCAGACCCAATCCTAGTTTTTGGCTTCATGGCTTGTCCCAGTGGCCATACAAGTCCATAATGTGTAATCAAGACACTCTCAGTGCCCATGCTGTGTAATTTAGCTATGATGCATTGTTTGAATGTGATGCCAATCAAAGAGCTGTACCAATTGAGAGTTTTGATGTATGCATACTGAAACGAGTTTGGGGTGACGAATGACTGCC
The DNA here is from genome assembly GCA_037179385.1 of Holothuria scabra. Taxonomy (NCBI): domain Eukaryota; kingdom Metazoa; phylum Echinodermata; class Holothuroidea; order Aspidochirotida; family Holothuriidae; genus Holothuria; species Holothuria scabra. The sequence goes on from CM074191.1 coordinate 25,930,048, forward strand.
TTTGATTCCTAAAAATAGGCAAATTCTATCAAGTTCCACTTGACCCAGGGTTAAATTCCATTCGAAACCATTTGGAAAGGTTGAATGGTTCCGAATGGACCCGAATGGTCTCAAATGGATTTCAAATGGTATATGAATGGAAATGTACATCTGAATGGTTTTCTGATCGCATACCTGAATGGAATGCAAATGGTTCGCGAATGGTTTTGGTGTTCGCAAATGGTTCCAAATGGTTCAAACTGGAAACCATTCAGTGAATGGTATATATTATGTACATCAATGGAACATGTCCAGTTCAACATGCATGTACATGATGCAAATGGTCAAGTTGTCTGTTGGTGTAAGCCAACCTGTTGCAAATTCATTTGAAAGGATATGTAAAGCTCAATGAAACAAATAAGTTATAACCAACTGGATATGATACATCTCTCACAATTTGTACACAGGTACAATTGAAGGTGTAGACAGGAAAGTAAGAAACTTTGTATTAACCTAAACCAGTTTAGATTCTTCTCAGCCTGAATATTTCCCTGATCATTTTCCCAGGCACATTTTATTTATAGGAATTTTGGAGGGGGCGGGGCACACTTATCAAATTTTGTGGGGCTCAAATGAATTGGGGGTTACAGTAAAGCCGTCCATAGCAACTCGAGTATGCAACAACCGCACCCCTGGATTTCCCTGAAAATTTTAGCTTCAGTTTTCCCTAACAGTATAACCCCCTCCCCTACCTTGGAAAGGATACACAGAGATACTGTAATGCACAGCACGCATATCAGCTGGAATAGGAAATTCTTCTTGCCATTCCAATACCCGACCCACGCCCGAGACCTCTTGACTCCCTTCCCCACTCCACTTTCTGGCCCTTAGCCCGTACTTATATCCTTGTATACCCCAACAACACTTTGAAATTTTGTAGTTGTAGCTTTGCAGCCTGGTATCATCTACAGTCCAGGGGCACAACCTCCTCAATTATTGTACTCATTTCTTCTCTCCATTTTCTCCATACACAGTTCCAATCCCCCTCCCCACCCCATCATGCTGATGCAAATCTTTGTTGCCTTTGAAGTTGCTCATCCTTATGATAACCGTGACACTGAACAGGATCAAAGCACAATACAATGCTTGTTTGAATGGAGCTATTACGTAATAGCTTGGCATGCACACAATGCATGATACAGCACTGTACCATATATGCTCACAGATGCTGTACACCCATGTGTACATCACATGTACAGTACAATGTAACAAAATAGGCGCGGGCACAGCTAGTACGTATACAAAAGCTATTATATTGTACTTACACTACAGAGAGTGCTATGCAGTGGTGTGCAGGTGTCATGAATTCAAGAAACGTGAAGTGAAAGGGCAAGACTGCTTTCCTTAGAGGACTTTCATGATATGCTGAAGCACAGTAAGTAAAGGAATATGTTTTTAAACTATTGCACCAGAGAGACCAATAAGCAATGAACAAATGTTAGTGAAAATTAAGAGCCAAAGACTGCATCAATTAATGGGTGCTGCTGTGTTAACAGTAAGGCCTAATGTTTATAGGCCCTAGTACTAGTAGCGGTTCCACAAGACAATTCGTAGCACTAACTTAGTACTGTAGTAGTATACAGAGACTAACGTTAATTTATGAAGCAGACCGTTTAACTGGGGGGGGGGGGTGCTGACTCAAAAATAACAGGATGGAAAAGGAATTGCTTTTTGCATGTTTCCATCTTTATCTGTAAGTAAAGTTCTGTAGCATCGGGCCTAAATAATAAACAGGTACACAATTTGTTGCAGGCCTAGGCCTATATTTATTTGTGTGCATATGATAAATAATTAGTTTTTGAATTCAACTAGCCTAAGTCTCCATATATGGCCTCTTGCAAAATCTGACTGCAGGCCTAGGCCTATACCACAGTCCCAAACAAACAGAGACACCATCTTTAAAAAAACAAAAGCAGTCACCCCAACTTGAAGTAGTGTAGTAGACTGTCTTGTTCCATGATTGCCTGTTTAGAGTTATGTGACAACATTGTTTCTCTTCAAATGTGAAATTTACTGTTTGATTTACCCAGAATATGCAATACTGAAGTCTAAAAATATGATGAAAGATACTTTGAAGATAAGAACAAAATTGTGATGCTTAGCTGTTGCTTTTAAATAAATTTGGGGGGGGGGGGGCTGTTCTTGACCTTAAAAGCTTAAGTTTTCTTTTATCAAGAAGATTTTACCCTTTAAAACCAATTTTGTTGTACAACTTTTTATATACTTTTAAAATTTTATTTTACATTTCCCAAACAGAATGACATCATAGTGAAACTGTCTCCTACTTGTCCTGCACAGCTGATGGAGTTATTTTTCAGTGTCTTAAATACTTTTCATTGATGTCTGGACTGTTGTGTACCATGTAGCAGAGTCAAGCATAATTATTTTAGTGAGTGAGGAAATTGTACTGCATACATGGAGCCATGGACTGAACAAGTTATCCTGCTATTGAACTGTGACACCAATGTACTGGTAACCTTTTATGGCCTGCTTCCTTTTGAATAGCGATTTTCTTGTTTGAAACTACAAAGCCTGTTTTCGTTATCACTTAATATGAGCAGTCCTGATTGTTGAATTATAACATATCCATGACATGCAGGCTACTGTACCTTTTGATGTTCTTGCTGTGGAGTGAGAATGAGTCCTGAGGTTGGAGAACTACAGAAAAGTGTTGAAGTAGATACTGTAAAGCAGTTACAGGACAACTTATGAGAGGCATCTTTGAATTGACCACAACACTCATAAAGATATTTGCTACAGATGGCTACGGACCAGTACCAATTTACAAAGGAAATGCTGGTGTCCTAGTTTTTGTGCCTCATTTATTGTAATGTGATAAATTGAACAGTCTTGTTTAAACTGTCAGGATGATGTAATTAAGAAGTGTTGAATCCTTGCCTTGGTGTGGAATATTTCCTTTACTCAGGAGTAAATGGGAGGATCGGACGAAGAATAAAGCCATTGGATTTGGAAACAAAATAAATTTTCCCTTCGTGGACCTTTCATGTGCCCTGTGTGCAACCTCTAAAGGCATTTAATTGTGTTAAAACATCTTACTTTTCAACTTGGATAACCATGAGAATAATTTTTCATGGACCAAACAGTTACCAAAGTTTGTTTTATTTGGGAAATGTGAGAAGACTGAAGCCTACTCTATGATTTTTTCATGAAATGCATTTTACCATGGAAATCCCTATTATTTTAACTGCAAATGCCAAATAACTGGTGCTTAAAGTTACAGTATAAATTACTTGGTGGACCATTTTAATATTTTGACCGAACTTTGATTTTAATTTGAAAGTCAGAAGTTTTTTTTTTTTACTCATATGGACAAAACATTCTCGTCGATAATTTTTCTAATTTTTCTTCCTTGGAAAGAAAACCTACAGTGTGATTTTTTTTTTATTCCATCGGTTTACTGAAAGGTGTACCCTACATTTGAATTACAACGAGCTATATTTTTTGTCTATATTGTGTTTGCATATGAGTGCGTATTACATGATTTTGGACACCATGAACTGTTTTTACATGCGTTTAAGTTTGTAACAAACTTGCCAAGTACAAATTGACTTTTGAATTTGAGTGAAGTTGTACTCATATGGACTATTTATGTTGTTCTTCATTTACCTTGTAAGTATCAGATCTCACCCATTACATGTAATATCCTTCAACTGGGTTGCCAGCTCTGCATGATGTGCAATCAGGGGATAATAAATGTACACTCTGTTGCTACTATAGTTAAATTCTTATATTGTTTTAATTAATTTTGGTTTTACAGCAACTGTACAGTATTTGCCATCTCAAACTCGCACATAGAAACCATTGCAGATCATTTGTGGGTGGTTTCCTGTTTAAATTATTTGAAACTGTTGAGATGCATAACATGATGAACCATTCACAAACCATTTGTGAATGGTTCTAGTCATTACATTCAAAAACCATTTGCATGCCAGACCATTTGAAGACCATTTGCAAATGGTACCATTCAACACCATTTGGGACCAGTTGTTCCATTTAAAGACCATTTGCACACCAGACCGTTTGAAGACCATTCGCAAATGGTACCATTCAACACCATTTGGCACCAGTTAAAAACCATTTGCGCACCAGACCATTCGCAGACCATTTGCAAATGGAACCATTCGGGACCATTCAGAACTGTCCAAAAATACAGAGTGAAAAATACCATTCGGAACCATTCAGACCATTCGCGAATGGTTTCAAATGGAATTTAACCCTGGGGAATTTTTACTTATAAAGGTAGATTTTGTATCCCACTGGTGGAATCGATAAAAATAAAGACTAAATGTTTAGATTCCCTTTACAAGCATGAATACGCTATTTTGGACCATCTGAGAGGTCTGATTTTTTCGAAATTTTTTAAAGCTCCGCGCCAACCAATGATGGCGTTTCGCTCAGTCTTTTGGGCAAAATTACATTTTTGGGTCAGATTACCCCTTAACTCTCTGATCACTTTTCAGTTTGCGAACATATTTTTGAAGGAAGGATTTTATTTGCAAACGACAAAAGAAGGTGGTGACTGGGTAGATTCTTCGTATAAGTCTGGAAAATGCTATTTCCGGCCAACTGAGGGGTCTGATTTTTCGAAATTTTCTCTACGCTCCGCGCCAACTAATGGTGGCGCTCCGCTTAGATAATTTTTATGACGAAATAAACGTTTTATGGCCAAGAATACCACAAATCCTATACCGATCAATGCTCTTTTATTTTGACACATAACAGTGTGCAAATTTAATAACAAGTTTAACTTCGTAAGGTAGCATAAATGGCATAAGAATGCATGTTAAGGCACAAACGTTTCATTTTTATCCTCATGAACCACCACGATTTAACTTTTACACTGTTCCTGTCAAAGTCGAAATCTTGCACCATTTTGCATCTAGGCTCCTTGAAAAAGTCAAAAAATTTCTGGACACCCCTCCTCTTAGACCATACTGTATACCCACCCACCCCCCCTTCAGAGAAATCATGTGTACGCCACTGCATTAGTACATACATATAAACCAGTATTGTTGACCAAAATAATATACTGAGAGCTCTTATTTCCAATTGCTCTATGTTATACTTTAAGATTAAAGATGCAGGTAATACAGGGACCGCGGAGACGGGGGGGGGGGGGGGGCAAACTTTTAGTCTCGTCTTGAGCAGTGGCGTAGCCAGGATGCGATTTTTTTGGGGGGCCTAGGTAACAAGTGGGGGGGGGGCTGGCACCTCCGAGGGTCAGACACGGCAAGACTATCTAAGCGGAGCGCCACCATTAGTTGGCGCGGAGCGTACAAGAAAATTTTGGACTTTAAAACCCCCCCAGATGGCCGGAAACGGCACTTCCCATGTGTTTTAAGCTGGATGTATCCAACCTTGAAATACGAATCTCATGTCTGCGACTTCTCAAATAATGAGAATAAAAAATCAATCTATGAAAACTGGGCACTCCTGATCTGTGGCCTGGGGGATGAGACCGAAAGGAACCGGTATCTCCCTTTCCCTTGGGAAAATTGTAAATTTCAGGACGTAGATCGCAAATGCGGCAATATTTGAATCTAAGCGGATCAGTTGGCGCGGAGCGTACAAGAAAATTTTGGGCTTTAAAACCTCTCCAGATTTTTTGCGTACCCCACGCAAAAAATCTGGGGGGGGGGGGGCTGAAGAAAATCGGGGGTGGGGGCTAGGCCCCCAGGCCCCCCCCCCCCCCGTGGCTACGCTACTGGGTTGAGGACGTTGTGACACTTTAAAAATATGACAGTCATGTTGGAGATTTTTCAATACCGTCTGATGTGAACCTCCACGTTGTTACATTTTGGGCAGAAAGTTGTTACATTTTGGACCAAGTTTGAAAGTTGTCACATTTTGGGCAGAAAATTGTTACATTTTGGTCAATTGTTAGAAAATGGGACGTAACAAGGCCGACTCAGTTGGATTTAGCCTTTTACTGATAAAATTGCTAAGTGCTGCAATATTATCAGGAGCAATCCTCACGTTTGTAGAGGGTTTTTTTTTTTATAAAAGAGGGCTTGCTCTGCCATAATTATTCCATGGGTCCAAAAGGTTTAACCGCTTTCAGTGAGAAATTGACGCATAAACTTTTTCTTTTGCCTAGATTTTTCCAGATTCAGGAAAAATTTTGCGGACTTTTCCCCCTCCTCTTGCCACTTGATTTTTGACCCAATGAGTGCCCTTCAGTGAGTGACGATGCAGTTGGTTCAGAGAGCTTTTGAAATGACGGGAATCTATTACTGGCCCTGTTGGATATATCCGGAAATTGCTAGAGATATATATATATATATATAGGCTATTTTGTACGGAAGACTTATGCGGCCACGGTAAAAAAAATATATGAGAGGGGAACCCCCCGATTTGTCCAGTCTATTTTTTAACTCTAAAAACAATTGTTTTTTTCTCTAAAAGAAAAAAAAAATTTTCTCTTCAAATAAATTTTTTCCTTTCGAAAAATAGAATTCTCTAAAAACAATTTTGTTCTCTAAAAACATTTTTTTTTTTTTATTTTTCTCTAAAAGCAATTTTTCTTCTCCAGAAACAAAAATTTGTTTTTCTCTGAAAACCAAAACAAGTTTTGCAGCTTGAGTTATATCCCATTAACAAGGTTTTCAGAGTTTGACCTCTGATGACCCCGGTCCCCAGATGACATCCTACCTCCCCTAAGGATTACAGATGCCATCTTCCTACCATCCCACAACCACACACCAAATTTTAACTCTATCCCAGTTTCCTACCTTGAAATGCAAAGTTGAAATGGTTTTGGTTGTTTGACCTTCAGTGACCCCTGGTGAACTTCGACCTCTACTAAAATCCATGGGATTCTTTTTCCAATCATAATGCTCTAACATACCAAGTTTGAAATCAATCCAGGCTGCCCGCCTTTTGCGCCCATGCTTGACAGACTATCTGAGCGAAGCGTCACCACCAGTTGGCATGGGGCGTTCAAAAAGCATTCCTAACACACTGAGATTTTAAGCAGTCATTATTTTGAACATTCATTAGGCAATGAAATCTGTACATCAACCCCTCAAAAAGATACAATGCAAAATGATCAGGCATTTGTAGAAAAAAAATTACAGGTTATTTGGTGTGAAGAAGGAAAAAAGTCTTGGGATATAACGGGATCATTAGGCAAAACTGACACACAACATAGGCCGATTTTAGTTAGAATAGGGCCATATTTTTGCTTTATGGAGTAAAAAAAACTTAAACCTTTTTGGAAGGGACGGAGGAGGCCCACGCCCCTGCTATTATGCAATGAGGGACAGGCTAGAAACCGTCTAAGTCAGAGGGAATGTATGAAATGATTTTCGTATGGTTAAATAATTGATGTATTATTTAATTCACTTTTACATTCCAAGGTGTACAGACGTAGTAGTACGGTATCTCATACTTTTTTTTTCAGCTGGCATCCCCATTTATAGCTCAACGGGCAAAGTGATTACAATATCTCATCCTCCTCACGGAGCGATGAGATAAAAAGTCTTGGAAAGATTTTAGGGAGTCGGATACCTCCAACATCTGTAACGATTACATTCAAGTCTGGCTAGTTTAAAGCTCCTCAACCCCCATACTTAAAACAGCGCCATCTCAAAAAAAAAAAAAAAAAAAAAAAACCTTTCACATATGCAACGCCCTCATTCACTCAAATGGCCTAAATGTAGGGAGCACACCATCACTAATTTCGGCATTGACTAAAACACTGTTTTGCCTTCATAAATGCTCTCCACAGCCTTTTCAAAGTTCATGCACCACTAAAGCTACTCCTCAAATGAAAGGCAATGATGGCATTACAAATTCAGCATAGCATGACCGTTTAGATTTTGATCTACCGTGGAAGAAGTTTATGGGCTCTGCATTTACCCCTATAAAGCCGCAAAGGGACGGAAATAAACTCTGTTCAACACCCAGTACAGAAATGGTCTCAATTACCTTCAATCCCAATTTCTCATCACTTACACATTAACATCTCCTCTTTCATATGCACGAAAAACAAGGAGCAACTGATTGTTCTAATATGAGCAGTTAACACTCAAAGAGGACCTAAAATTGACGGTGCTAGTGTACTTGGAACTACTTTCTCGACCTTCTCTCAGAACGGTCTTCTCGTTCTTGGAACGGGAAGGCCGTTCTTCGGGTGGTGTGCTCAGTATGGAAGTATGATCACCTTCCTGGTAACTTCCTCAACTAATCACTAGATATCCAAAAAATAGCTATCTAAAGCACAGAGAATTCCTGCTTATTCATAGTGAAAAAGCTTGCTTTAAATGCCGCCAATATCCCCCACTAGTTGACCGAATAAAACTTTGCATGGCGATAACTGATTGACAATGAAGGTGAGCCCAGAGCCAGTCATTAAATGTTTCAGTTTTCCTTAAACAGTTTCTAAAACGTAGGGATTTGGCTGGAAAATCATCTTGCAATGGTTCCCAACAGGGGTCCGGGAAATAGCCCTGCAGGAACTCATTTGGGGCCCATCAGGATGTTTTAGCTGGGGACCGACACCATCTACCTGTACAAATTAACAAAATATTTACAACTGGTTCTAATAGGCTTCCGTAGCATGCTGTAAATGTACATGTACTTTTATACGAAGACCGTGTGAAAAGTATACTATTCTGCCACCGTATACAGCTGTCATTTTAGTAGCAGAATCACTACCTGTTGTCTTTTTGCGTGGAAAGATCTACTCCAGAGGGGAATCGAGTAGAGTAAGGTCAATTTATCTTCATCCCAGCCTTCAATCCTGTTTTAACATAAAGCTCTATGAGGAAAGATCAGCACTTACAAGTTTGGATCCGGTTTCATTTAGCCTACTTAGTGTTTGGTTTTGTAATGAAATAGGCCTAGAGAAGACAGTCTAGGCCTAGCCTACGTCACAGGTCGTCCTTGCGTTATGTATATAAAGCATATATATATATATATATATATATATATATATATATATATATATATATATATATATATATATATAACGCTAATTCCCACCTTAGGGGGAAATTGTTATATCTGCGCGTACATAGGGCGAAAAAATAACAATGAAATACATAAGAAAAAGAGTTCGCCCTAACGTCTAAAAATATAAACAACATTATTTCAATGGCCAGCCATCCGTTCGTGTTAACAGCTATGTGTCCGTAAATTTGACAACTTTGAAGTAATTGTATCTTCTTCGTTATTGTAGGAGGGCGTCTTTGTCCGTTTACGTATTCCTATAGAAAAAGTGTGTAGAAACGTTACGGCGAAACTTATATTTCGCCCCAAAAAATTTTTCCCCTTAAGGTCGACTTTTCAACAACAATCTTCCCCCTAAATGCCGAATTAGTGAAATATATATATATATATATATATATATATATATATATATATATATATATATATATATAAATACTATATATACTATATAACGCTAGGACGACCTGTGGCCTACGTCGGCTAGACCTTTACTCCTTGAACAGGAACCAGCAGCCATTTGCCTACGTAGGCCTACGTTCCTAACTTAAACTGGCCTGATTCTCTCACCCCAAACAGAACCAGTTCTCCTAACCTTTTATGGTCTCCAGTGTATGATTGCCTTGTTTTCAGTAAATCAACCAGCCATCTGAAAGGCAGAAAGGGTCTTAACCTAACAAAATCAAATTCGAGTTTGCCGTTGAAACGTTTGTTAACATCTTCGAAGTGTAATGCAATAAATGACAGTGCAAATTACATATGGTATCTAATTTAGTGAAAATAATCATTTTGAAGTTATTACGTGATTTCATACAGTATATGCACACAAAATGTGTGGACTTCAAAGTGTATTTTCATTCAAACATTTTATTTTTTCTCAATTACTTTATCAGGAGGCAAAAAAAATCTGGGGGGCCTAGGTTCCCCCGTGGCTACGCCACTGTTTACAGGTGAAACACAATAGCACAAATTAAACCAGTGGCATACAAATAACAATAAGGATAAATTCCTACAACACAAAATGCAAATCCATCTCCTACTGTACAATAGTTAGATACTTGTATTGTTACTAAGGATTCCCTTCAGAAAGAATTTTTGAAAACCTGGAGCATGTCACCCCTAGGTAATCCTTCTCAGCCCCATAAGAACAAACTAGCAGCACTAGCGTTATAATTAGCCTTGGTTATCTTGTTTAGCAGAATTAATACCTTCCCATCATGCAATGGGCTACTGGTTATAGACTTTCAAGATTTTGATGTTACTGTGATTAGTGTGAAGGACACATTTTTCATGCAATTAGTCATGAATTTGCCGGCCTTAAATATTCCAGAAGGTATAAGTAGTAGCATGGAGGGAACAAAATTTGTTCACCCCAAAGTTCAAAGTCCTTCAAACAGTGAAAACACTAAAGTTTTGCCCAAATTTTGTTACGACTATTTGTATTCAACTGATGTAATTTGCTTCTGAAAGGAACACAAATTTGTTTGTTTCGTCAATACTGCAGGAAAGGTGGTCGAATTGAATTTGTTGGATGAATTCCAGTGGCTGTTTATGCAAGTCCTCCACAATTTGTTTACCATGACTGTGTTGTCCCTTGCCTGTTAAAAAAACCTCAAGATGGATAAGTAACTTCACGTCAGCTTATTAACTTCTTATTTCAAACAGGAAAAAGTGTCGCAATTTTTCTTTAAGCTCAACAGGGCTGCAAAATTATCAACTGTGGTATAATTTACCTAAAGTGGCTTTAAAAGGCTGGGGGAATTTTCCCTGTCTGGCTCTTGAACTTCTACCAAGGATTTTATCAGGTGAATTTTTGAACATTTCAGCATGTCTTACAGAAAGCATGCATGTTTTTGTGATTCAATTAGGTGGTTCTAAACAAAAATTTCAAGTGAACTACTTTAATCCGGGGGTACTGCCAAATTCTGGTCCCCTAAGTACATTTTAAGAATGATCACAATCAATATGTTAACTCAAATCTGTTCCATGAATCATAATATCGTAATTAGAGCTCAGTTTGTTATTTTGACTTAAAACATTGTTACTGTACGTACCTTTGTAAAATTGTACTGTATTACATGCACAGTAGGCCTGTGATTGTAGTAAGGAGTGGTTAGAAGGAGCAGATAATATGGCCACGTTCCATGACTATAACATTGGCCTACCTTAGCCACAAGTGGTACTAGCTATGCTGGCCAACATTTCATTAAACATGCCAGTCCTCTCACCCTACACAGGACAAGGACCGCGTGTTTGGTCTAGCGGTTGAGCATCAGCCTCTTACGCGGAAAGCCCGGGTTTGCTGCCCAGATCGAGACTCCAAAAAAGTAACATACTGTTCTGCTGTTGTGCATGATGCTGCACATAAAGCAATGGAGTAGGGAAAACAAGCCAGTGAGACACTACTGGAGAAAAGGCTGTGGCTGGCTCGACTTGAACCAATAGGTTGGAAACTGGGCCTTAAACTCCATCTAACTAACTAGCCTACACAGGAAAATACTCCTAACCTACTTAGAGCCTCTCCCACAACTGTCCAAAACTCATCCTCATCCAGATACTGTCTCAGTTTATTGCTTCAGGGTGAGTATGCAAGACCCCATTGTGTAATCAAAACACTCTCAATGCAGAACACTCAGTGTAAGATAAGCTACAGTACTCTGCATTTTTTGAACTTGTTGTCAATTGATCAAAGAGTTGTGCCAGTTGAGAATTTCTGTACACAAAAGTTGTAGTTTTTGATGAGAGTACAGACCTTTACCTTCACTGTTTCACAGGGGTAGCCCGACCCACCTCTCTTGAGTCCAATGCACCCTGCTCCCCTCTTGTGAAGGTCTTTCTCCAGTCTAACCCTTTTCTCCCACCCTGTCCTTTTTCTGTTTCTTCAGTTGAGTGTGCATCATAAAGTTGACAGACCTTACCAAGGGGAGCACTGCTACTTAAATTTTGTATCTAGACTGTTACTGTATGCTGTTCTTTGTGTGTGATGTGCAGAGCATTTCAAGAAAAGCCACAGTAAGTCATTTAAACCCAGGAATTGTAGGAAGTCTGTCAGATGGTGCACAGCCCCTTGCATGCATAACATACCCTTTAGCTATGTCCCCAGTCCCTCTTTCAAGCAAGAGGTCTGGAGAAGACTGTCTTTAATTAAAGGTCAAGAGCTGTCTCCCAAACTTATTTCGAAGCAACACCTTAATCTCACAATTTCCCTCTTATTTATCTTCAAAGTGTCCTTGATCATATTTTATAACTTCAATTTTGCACATTCAATGTAAAACAAGCAGTTACTTCAAGTAATTTTCTAATTTGAAGAGAATTTTTTTTTTGTCACTTGACTCTCAACAGCCAATCATGAAACAGGACAGCCTACCACTTGCTTTCAAATTGGGGTAACTGCTCTTGTCCTTTAAGCTTTAAACTTGCAGGTATTGAATTTTGAGGCATGTGAGTGCAATTGCACATCATCATTCACCTCAGACCACTGATTTGCCCAGATAGAATGATGATTGGTGCTCACAATGAATCTTTTTTAATTTAATAAAACAGCACACAGCTTACCTCACTCCGTAATTTTTTGAGGAGTGTGATTTGAGATGCACCTGGAAAATCTGAAACTCCAGAAAATGCTTGAACTTGTAATCATGGAGGAGGACCCCTCCCCATTCCAGAGCACTCAGATAAAAGGTTCATTGGCACACCATTAGATGGACAATTGAGTCCTAGCTTATTCATACTGTACATACTGTTCAGTACAGTAGGCTATGCAATATAAAATACCATTCAGTATGGAAGGTTTAAAGGTAAAGAGCAGTCCCCCCAAACTTATTTTGAAGAAAGAGCTAAATAACACAATTTTCATCTTATTTCTCTTCAAAGTATCTTTCATTACATTTTATGACTTTACTATATTGCATATTCAAGGTAAACCAACCAGTTACTTCTGGTAAATTTCACATTTGGAGAGAACAAATTTTCGTCACATGACTCCCAACAGCCAAACACGAAACTGGACAGCCTACTACCCTTTTTGAATTTGAGATGAGTGCTCTTGCCCTTTAATCACAATTTGAGGCATGTATGTTCATTTATCATGGGTTTTTTCATAAAATCATAATTAAGTATTGGTGTACAGTAAATTGCTTACGATAGTCCACTGTAAGGATTTTTCAAAACATGACATCCATTTATTTCATCATGTGGGGGTTGGGGGGGAGGGCAATTAACCTGGGAATCATGAGGGACAAATGTCTTGGGAGAGTTGTCACAGGTATTATTGTGCAAGTGGCACTTTTTCAGATAGAGGGCGGGGTTGAAGGTCATCTAGTCACATGGTACAGGATGCTACTGTACATGGTACAGGATGTGCAGTACTTGCTTTTCTGTGTCATGATAATCACTCCCTTCCAAACATTTACTGTACAGTAGGTAATTACGTAAATCATTCTTCCTCATGTTAACTGTAAACTTATTTAAATTTTGTTCATTATACAGGTACAGTAGGTTACTCTCGCCAGAAAGATTCCCTCTTTTGCAACATTGGCCCTGAACAGTAATCAACATTGCATGCAATGTCCTTGGCAATATCTGTTGGGCCAGGAGGAGGTGTGAGATGGATCTGCTCTGCAGTGATTTGTTTCACTCTTCTACTGATGATGTCATGTGGAGACATCATAGCATCAGGTGCAGAAGAGGAAAATGATGTACCAGCCAGTGAGAAACCAGAATGGGATACAAATGGCTACATCATGTTCTGTCCTTGTATGGGTATGCATAGTTTACGTTTCCATTGACCATGGGAGAAAAAAGGATTATTACCGAGCCATGGTGGCATAGTCTTTATACCTCTCCAAGTTCAGTGGTGTTATTGTTTCGCAGAATTTTCCAGCAACAAAATTCATTGTCTCCAAAATATGCAGAAAAGTTTTCTATTTCAGTAGGTTAAAACTGCTTAATAGCATAGGCCTACAGCATTTGGAAGATACTGTATTTTCAATGTAATGCATTTTTCCTTCAGATGTAGTGCATTATGCAGTGGCGGATCCGGAGGGGGGATGGGGGGTATGCATACCCCCTCACCGGGCTGGTAAAAAATTGTATAGAAAGCCAGGTTTATTGTAGCCTAGGCCTAATTACTTTTTAAAATGGCAGTGATAGTTGTTACATTATTTGATTACTGTATTTTTGTGTCATATTCTTCTGTTAAATGAAACATAAAATATAATGTATCTCCCCCATCATTTTGTAAATTCCCAATCGTTTAGACATTGCGCAATGACGAATGTTAATCTAGCGTTTTTCGCAAATGGCCATTGGTAACGCTGTTTGTGACATCGCATGTGTGCCTATGTCAATACGTGGGGCTAAGACTACTGTCGAATAATGGGCCAATCATTGATACGAAGGCTTGTACGGGGATGTTGTAGAATATGGAGGCGATACGAGTTGAGATTTGAACAAAAAGATGAGAAGAAGATTTAGTTCTGATCCAAGATGATTGAGGGTTTTATTCCGTTCGTTTAACAGCTGGCAAAAAAAAAATTATTAAAATTTAACTATAAAGATTGACTCATGTGCTCGTCGTCTGAGGTCTGCTGCACCAGTGGGTGAGTGTGGCCAAAACTTACAAGCTGGGAGCTTTCATGTCCCGGGGAGATCAGAACAGATGCAGTCCACTGATTGGTTTAAAGTTGTGACCCACCAAATAAAATAAATGTTAAGGAATGTGCTGATCTAAAAATGACCAATGAGGAGGCTGTAGAGGGTGAAATTGGCCACACCTTGAAAATATGAGATACAGCATACAAGTGCAACAAGGGTGAGGTAGTTTGTCATGTTCACCTGTAACACGTGACGGGAAACAGAAAGGGTCATGGGAATCTAGGATAAAAAGGAAGGGAGAGCTGCTCTTAAACAGCAAGATGGCTTTCCTGTTAAAGGTCTTGGAGGGTGCACCATACTACATGACACTGTAGTTTACATATGACATAGCCTAAAATTTTGTAACGGTAATAGAGTACACCGGGTATTAAATTCACATTGACAGTGTAGTCCGTTGAAGTAATGATTACCCACACTTTCAAGACCATGTTTTGATATCTTTGGAGTTTCCTAGTAGCTCAAAATATTGAAACATTTAGCATCTCGGTCCCCTTTTCTTAAACACCCAGGCTTGGCAGGGGACTCTGAAAATGAAGAATTCGGAAATTTGCCAATTGTGAGACCAGTTTACTGTGTGTTTTGACAACTCATGAAAGTAGGCAATTCCCAATCAATTTTCTCCAATGAAAGCTCCATATTCCTCATTCGAACTCCGGGATCGACAAAAACGGAAATTTGCACTTGTGACACCAGATCACCCAGTGACACCGTTAACTATATACAGTGCTATTTTCATAAATTTTCTTTCATAAAATTCCATACTTTCTCCAATATAAGCTCAAAAAATTTCGTCGGAGAGCCTCATTACGTAGGCGTTGGATAACATATAGAAGCAACTACAGTATCTTTGGTCGCCGCTTAAACTCCAGTTTGCCGATAGAAAAGGCAAATTCTGTAGTAATCCCCAAACTGTTCAAATTTCCTTGCAGGAGACCCAGCATCCCAAACTTTTCTGCAATACAAGTTCCATATTTTCAAATATTTGGAGCGGGCGAAAATTTCAGCGTGCCCTGCGCGCTGCAAATTACGCCCGAATAGAGTGGTAATCACACTTAGAAATATGGTAAAATTTGGATGCTTGAATACCACCCCATTTCCCATTTCCTGAAATCTTATAGGCATCGGAGACTAAACAACAGCCACACATATAGTGGCTCTTTGCTCAGTGTACATTTGATATCCCATCAACATGCAGACACCCCCACCGCAAATTCCTGGATCCGCCACTGGCATTATGGGAAATCTGTGATGTCATCACAGTGCAACAATTTGCACATTGCATGTAATTTATTTGTAATGTTTTTGTTGCTGCAGGTACTATTAAGCAACACTCTTTGCTTTACCCCATTTTGCATATTATAATCCTATACAGCAGGGTTATGCTAGATCTACAGGAATATATACAGTAATAAAACATTTCAACAGTATCAAATTTCAAGGACAAATAGGGCATTCAGTTATAAAGAAAAACAAAAGGAGTCCTGAGGCAATGTGCCCACATTACTTAACTTCCTCTAGTCTTGTTTCAAGACTCTTTTTTTAATTTGCATCCACCACACATCGGCTTTGAAGCCCACATAGCATTGGCCCTCTATTATGCTTATCTTTTGAACACTCCAAACTAGAGTCTTGTTCATTATGGCAGAGTTCAAGTGACCTTTCTTTTATTTCTTATTAAATTTTCCCTCAGAAAATTGAGGGAGCCAATGACAGCAGTGAAATGTACACACAACCTACATATGTACATACATATTCATTATGTTATATATAGCCACTGAGTGAGCAGCAAATGACCTCTTTATTCGTACTCAGTGTACACAGTACTGCACTGTCAGTATAATCTGGCCTAGTGCATTACTGTGAGATTTGTACGCTGACACCTGCCCCCTAAGTGTTTACTAGCCTAACGTTAAGCTCAGAAGAATTTTGTACCTAGATTGGGGTTCTGCAGCCATTGCAACCCTTAGACTCTACGAATGGGGGGGGGGGGTGGGAACTAAAGAAGTGTATGAAACCAAAAATGTCTACAAAATGTCCCACAAAAGATCATTTTGTTTTCAAGCAAAATTTCTCCCCTGAAATTCATGCTGGGCTGTATCCTGGTTGAGAAAGGACAGCTCTGAAGAACAAGAACTCAAACAAGAAACTCTCCACAGAATATTCAATACTAATTTAATTGCTTTGATAACTTGATTTTATTCTCCGATGAGTCTGGTCAATACAATTGTGATTTCTGTGGAATTGGACCAAGCCTTTATACAGTAATATTGCATACTGTAGCAGCACTGCAACTTTTGCTTAAACCTGGTCTACTAGAAATGCAAACTGATATACAGTAAGTACCAGGACAGCATACACCAAACTGGGCAGTCCTGATCAGACTGGATCATTGGCCTGGGTTCCTCATTTGCTGTTTATAGAAAGACGGTAATCCTTTTAACAAGTCAGGAGTTTGAGTCCTGGATGGGTCATACCAAAGACTTTACAAGCAGAACCTACTGCCATTGTGCTTGGTGCTCAGCATAAGCAATGGAGTAGGGAAAACAAGCCAGTGAGCCACAGCTGGGAAAAAGGTTGTGGGCATCTTGACTTGAACCAATTTGTTAGAAAATGGGCCATAAAACTCCATCTAACCTTACCTAATCTTTAAACAGGTGTAGGTTAAAGCTATAGTAAGTCTTTGAGTGGACTTTCTAAACTTAAAATTTATTTTGGATGCACCTTGTTGAATGAAGACCTGTGCAAATCACTTCACTGTATTTGTAGAGAAACTTTTAAGATGTAGAAAGGTGTGTGATATCCATTGTGCAGTACAAAACTTGCATTTGAACTGCAAAAGTACATTCCAAGAATGAGGGTGACATGTGATAACAGTTTCAGAAATTGTCAGTTTTTTGAATTGTTCGAGAAAAAAGTACCAGTTCTGAAGAGATTAAGGGTTTTGTTAACATGTAGGTACTGCTCTCTCCTGTGAAGTACAATTGAATACTATAAAGATTTAGATGAAAGTTGGCCCTTATTCTTATTTAATCTCTGTTGGGATCTTTGTTCCCAATTTCGACATTAACAAATTTTGTCCTTTTTTTTCTTTGCAGGTCGGTTTGGAAATCAAGCAGAACACTACATTGGTGCCATGGCATTTGCAAAAGCAATAGATAGAACGTTGGTGTTACCTCCCTTCAGAACATATGTGAGTAGTACAAGGTCAACTGTCGTTATGAAAATTATACAAATCCTTTAATCCTTTGTTTGAAGTTAAAACAGCTGGATGGCTGTTAATCTATAAGTAGATATAAGGATACAGTGTGCAGTAGTACACTGAAAGCATTAGGTGTGGTTAATATGAAAAAAACATCCCTCTCCTTCAGTTTTGTATGAAAGAATCACGCAGCTGTTTCTTTGCAGGGCTTTGTGACTGCAAATATAACCACATGTGTGACAAAATGGAGAAGTCGAGTCATGCATTGATTAATATTAGCAATATAAAAAAAATTCAGTATTCCTCTTTTTGAATGAAAGTGACCTTTACAGTAACATTTTCAGTAACCTTTACAGTTTTTGACATGACAGCAGCATTTGTGTTTGACCATAATTTAATAGGATCATACCCTCATCTATAGCTTTTTTGTTAATATCTCAATCTAAACAACATGTAGTGAGATATTGCCACACTAGCTGGTTCAGGTGCTATTGTAGCTTTAGCCAGACATCCTTTTCAGCTTGCTATGTTACGGGGGTTGTACATTTCTATCATAAAATCTTGTCGCTCTGTGCCATGGTATGATTATGTGGTATTCAGAACTTGAAATTGATAAACTCTTAAGTTGATAATTTTAGTCATTTTGGCTGAAAAGTGGGCAAAGAGTTGTGGAAAAGGAAACAGGGTCATTGAAACCCATTGCTTATACTCCTTTTTTCCCATTATGCAATGTTTCATTGTCATAATTTTTTTTCTTTGGCTCCATACCTCTGCTTAATCAAGCATCAGATAACTTTTGGTCTTGTCTGTTCTGACCAAGATGTTTGCTTTGCCATTGTCTTGTGATGGAGAAGTTCATTTACAGATGAATGAGTTTCTAAACAGGATGTTTGATAGCTATCGATCTTCAAAAGTTGTGTGCTTCACCAACAGATTTCAATGAAATTTAAGAGATTAGGGAGGACTGGGGTTGAACAAGAGAGTGATCGGCAGTAGGAAAACTAGCTTTGTTGGAACTGGTTGAAAGCAAATTTTGTTTGACTGACTGACTTCCATCTAGCTGGATAATTGATGTGCTGTGTAGTTTGAATATGCTTTGCAGTGATTATATTTTTCACTTAGTATCTTGTAATAGTATCAGAACTTAATTTGTTGTTTAAATATTTTATAATCATTTCAAGTTTTGAGCATAAAATGTGCAGTATCAGGATATTATAAATCTCTGCTACTGTATAAGTATTTGGATGACCATACTGTGATAGCTTAACCTTCCTGTACTGTACAAGACATGGGAAGTTTGTTTCATAATCCATGATTTGTATGTATGATGCTGTGCCTGCATGATCACCAAAATGATGTGTTGTCTTTTCTGGTGCATCATCAAAAAGTTAAATGCATAGTTCCAGTGCTTCAAGATAATCATCGATCATACATAAAAGTATTGTGATTTTGCAGCATAGCAGCCCAAAGTTTGTTCACCCAATATTGCTTTTTTCTCCCTAAATGACACTATCAGCCTGGGCTCGAAATATTATAACAGATGGCATTAATGGCCGTGGCCATTGGGTCCTTTCTGATGGCCATGATCAATGTCCATTGAAATAACATAGACTGATGGCCATTTTGATCATTTTGCAGTCGCTGTGCCTTTTTGGTTGCGATGAAATAGAAAGCTATGCAGTCATGCTGGCGTGTGTGTGCGTGTATGTGTGTTTGATGTTTGTGACACTTGGCTCGTTAACACGATATCTCAAGAAAGGAAACTCTGACAGTTGTCAAACTTGGTACATAGATGCCCCATATTGAAGGGGAGAATCCTATTATTTTTGGTGGAGATCAAAGGTTATCTGGAGTCACCAGGGGGCAAAGTCTGAAACTCTTGTTAATGCTATATCTCAAGACAGAAACTTGGATAGATTTCATATTTGGCATGTATAGATGCTTTATAGTCAGAAGATGGACTCTGTTGTTTTTGGTGAAGGTCAAAGATCATCTGGGGTCACCAAGGGTCAAAGTCTGAAACCTTTTTAAATGCACTATTTCAAGACAGCTGTTTATCTACCTATCTATCTCTATGGCTTTTATGGAGGTCAAAGCTCATCTGGGGTCACTGGAGGTAAAAATGTAAATGTAAACCTTGTTAGGAGTTGAACACATCTCAAGGTTGGTAACTTAAATAGATTTCACATGGGGTATAGGGATGTACATTATGGTGAGAAGATGGTCCCTTTTTTTGTTGGTGGAGGTCAAAGGTCATCTGGGATAACAAAATTATTTTTGAACATGCTGATATACTGTAACATTTGAGTGAGAATATAGATGGTAAATGAAGCCATTATTTGAAATGGAACAATTATGTATCACAGGCTTGGGGCGATTACATCTCAATGTAATCAATTACAATTGTGATTACTTCATATTTTATGATTGTGGTTATGATTACGACTACAGCTAAAATTACATTGCAACGTAATCATGATTGCAATCGTGATTACATTTTCTTTCCACATAAACAATGTAGTAGGCAAAACAATCCAGTGCCCACAACTGGAAAAAAGGCCATGGACATTGCTCTAGATAAGCCAGGACAGAACCAAGTCCTCCCAAAGTAGAGATTATTGAACCCATGCACTTCTCACTCATTTTAAGCTGGAACATCCAAGAAAGGGGGACGATTAAATTTTGTCATTCCAACAGAAGAACCAAGCACTGAAAAAATTGTTTAGTAACTTTACTTCTTTGTTCAATTCAACTTCAGTGTAATCAGAAATGAAACCACAATTGCAATTACTTTGCCATTGTAATTGATTACGATTGCAATTACTTTGCAATTTTCACAAAAGTAATCCATTGCAATTACAACTACTTCAAAATGTGTAATTGATTGCAATCGATTATGATTATTGATTACGATTACCCCAAGCCTGAATTGTATCATGGAAACCTCATGGCATATTTGTTCTCTGGTTCAAGTTTATTTCTGGCCCTGCTCTATATGTCATACTCATATTAGCATGCCATTGAACTGCATCTAACTGCTTGTAACTAAATTTGACCATTTGTCATTGATGTCTGAAGAAAGCATATCAGGCATTAAGACAAATATTGAATTTTATAAACCAAGTGTTTTAAACAAAAGAACTTTTTGGCAGCCTGTGTCAGATTTATCTGCTTTGTCTGTGGCAAAATAAGAATAACAATGTAAAAGAGGAATACTAAAGGAATGAATTAAGTAGTTTATTTAACATAATGCATGACAAGAGAAAAACTGATACAACACCTGAGCTGGAAAATGAACCCAAAATTCACAAAGTCCCAAAATTTGTAACTTTTTATTCCTGTTTCTACATCATGTTCTTTGCATTATGGCAACATTAAGCTTATCATAGCTTATCAAAACAAAATATAAAAAATTTGCTTGTATTAAATAGAAAAACGTGCCCATTTCGGATTGGTTCCAAGTAGAACCTTTGCAAGATTTCCACAAGGCAATAACAATGGAAGATTTTATGAAGTATTTTGGTGAAGATGAATGGTCACCTGGAAAGAGGAAAGGATACTGCTGGCTTCCTGCAAATTCTGAAGCTGATTGTCAAATGAAAAATGGTGAGTACAGCTTACTGTATGTGTTATTGTGACTCGGCACTGGAATAGACCTTGAGCATTGAAAACACACTGATGTCGTCCTTTGGGCAGAACAATAGAACATGTGGCCACATGCATAAGAATTGGCCCGGCATGTGTAGCAGATTATGTGTGTATTTGACTGATTGACAAACCAGCTGTCTGCATCTGTCTCTGTTGGTTTGTATTGCCCCCATACTTTCCGCTTTGTGACATCATATGTGCAAGGTCTATAGGTTTATGAAACAAATATTTTTAAATTTCATTCTGTAGATGCAATAAAAAACAAGACTGTGTTTGAAAAACCAGGATGTGTTCCCTTTGAAGGGCACCGAGCTTGCACTTTCTGGTTGTCTTCATAAAACTTTCTAATTAAGCATGTGCTATATGTTAGATGGTCCTGTCATATTTAATTAGCCCACGGTTCACTCAGCAATGAGTAAGCAGCTTTGCTGCGTGAGTTTGCCAATGAACAGCCCTTTTTCTTGTTGAGAACAACCTCTGATAACATCAGATCATGTGGGTTTAAGTTATTGCTAGTGTCCATGGAACTCTTTCTCAGTGGACACTAGACAGTGCAAAAAGTTTATTCACAATTCACAAGTTTTGCAAATGGAGATTATCTGGTTTGACCAGGTGAGCAGGATCAAAGCATCATTACCTAGTACTGCCATGTCTTACGCGGTATTGTTTTCATCAAAAGAACGTCACTCAGTGGTTTTTGCAAGAGAATTCTGTGCCGGGCATAACACGGCATGTAGCAGAAACTGAGCATTGTTTGTATGTATTGTATATTTGATTTGAGGAAGCATTTTATTCCATCCAATAGAGTGTTTATTGATGTTATATGTCCCACTGCTTTGTTGACTGCTGGGAAAAAAATCGATGTGTACATTTGAACAGCTGAGAAGTTGCTAAAGACCAATGTATGACTGTTGGTTTTTTGTCCAGTGGTGGGCCTGGCTAACCAAAACAAACTATGTTAGTTAGTTCGTGAGATGGGATTTAATTACACTAAAACACAAATGTGTTATATAGAGTCAGTCAACTTGATAGAAAGTTCAAAGTTTAGATTTATTTTCCAGTATGGTTTAAGTTCAAATTTCGTTTCCCTTTAGTAGCCACCTACTACAGAAGAGAAATACCGGGGCATATTGCACAACCCCCAGCCCACAGGGGGCAATAACCAACTATGACATCACATGGAAACACAATGATGAATATACTTAGATTGTCTAACTTCTTTTGTTTTAAAGATATCTAACCATTCTCTTTTCTTTCTCAATATTCTAAGGTAACCCATTTGGTCCATTTTGGAGTGGATTCAACATTGATTTTGTTGACTATGTGAGGTTTGATTTGACAAACCAGGCTGATATTTCTAACAAAGAAAGAGGTAAATGGCTGAAACTGCAATGGGATGAGAAGTAAGTCGCCAAACGTCTGCCCTGCTATCAGCAAACCATCAGCATTAACGATGGCAAGCAATCAGTATCTTTCCATGATGGAGGTTAAGATTTCTTTTCAACTTTGGGGAGGGGGGTGGGGTGGGCAGGGTACATATTGTCAAATGCAGTGCATGGGTAAACTACCCTCACTCATTGCCAAGCATAAGTTTTCTGAATGATCTTTACTTTCAACTGGTAGCAACTTTTTGAACCACCTAGTTATTTACCCTAGTACACCTAATTATTTTGATTATAAGGACATATATATTCACAAACAGACATTATGGTATGTGTCAGAATTTTAACCAAGGCACTCTTTTTGTGAAAAGCACATCAGCTTCACTCATTTTAACATATCAAGTCAGAGGTCTGTTTCAGACATTGTTATATTACATTCACATCTCTTTTCTAAAGACATCTAGTAATTTGAAGGCAGGGAGGTTGTGTATATTTGTTTTGTTGTGAGACGTAATTTACATTTACATAGGTCTATGGAAGTGAACTTCCTTAACAATCTTCATTTTACCAATGATTGGAGTATTCATTTTACACAGTTTTGAATTGCCAAGCCAATTTCATCAAACAAGTTCCACTGGAAAACATAATAAAGATGGTCTGGAATTTGCTTGGTGATACTGCTTGGTTCATTATCAGTTAGTCAGCTAGTAAGATGGAGTTTTACAGCCCAGTTTCCCATTTGCTTGGTGATACTGCTTGGCTCATTATCAGTTAGTCAGCTAGTAAGGTGGAGTTTTACAGCCCAGTTTCCTATCAACAGGTTGGAAACTGGGCAGTTAAACTCTTTCTAACTAACTCCTACCCATTAGTTAAGTTGAACCAGCCATGACCTTTTCCAGTTGTGGTTCACTGGCTTGTTTTTCCTACTCCTTTGTTATGCTGAGTACCAAGCACAATGGCAGTAGGTACCACTTTTAGAGTCTTTTGTATTACCTGGCCAGGACTCGATCTCCGGACCTCCCAACTTAAAGTTTGTCTTCATTAGAGAAAAGAAGGGTTTTTGGAAAAAAGTGTCTTTGTATTTGAATCCCTGAAGGTATAGCAGACTTTTCCAGACTTTCTTCCTTTAATTACACATTTTTGATATTTATTTATGATATATTGCTGTACATACACTCTGACCTTTAAAGCCAAAGAAGGTCAGTTTTCAGAAGCATCAAACATTTTTGTGCACTGGTCCATCCCTCTCTCATTCAATTTATCCAACCTTTCATAGACATGTTTCCTGTACCATGACCCACCTATGCAACAGTTCAAAATTTTTATTATAGGTTTTCTTGTAGCAAAATTTGGATAACTATGACACTCCCTATGCGACAACTTTGACAAACACGGCACACATTTGACTGGTCACTGTCTGGAGTCAGAGAGTACATCTTTTGAATGAAAAGTGTATTATTCTTTGTGCATGTCATATTGAATCATTGTGAACAACACAGGCATTAACTTTTTCTCCTCAGATTTCCTGCATCAGAACACCCTGTCATAGCTTTCAGAGGTGCACCCGCAACATTCCCTATGGCACCTGGCAACAGACAGATACATAAACACTTCAAGTGGAACCCAACTCTGTTTGCTAAGGCCGAAGATGAAATGGCAAGATTATTTCATGGAGAGAAATTTGTAGGAATTCATCTCAGGACTGGCAAAGATTGGGTAATACAACATTCCTTCTTTTGTGCAACACTTTATCACTGCCAAAGAAAAGTATATACAATTGGTACATGTATCAAAAGTAATGAGACTGGTTCTCCACTCTTCATCATTTTGTGAATAAAAGGCAATCCTTAGTTGGAATATTGAATTATTGATTTGCGGTGATGGTAGGTCACCTGTTTCATCATTATGCTGTGTTTTAGTTAAGTGGTCCTTTCTTTGTTGGCCTATTTGTCCTATAAGACAAGTTTTATTAATAGTACAGGAATCCCAAAACCAGGCCTGGAAAAATTGTAAATTTCCCTGCAAGCAACTTAAACATCCCCAAAGACTTCACATGTTTACATACAAAAGTAGCAAAATTTCCCTCCAAATACCAAAATTTCCCTGCAATGACATTCCCAAATTGCTGGTTTTTTCCAGCCATGCCCAAAACAGAGATAGAATATGATTTTGTGGATCTTTTTTGTAACTTCCCCTCTCCATGCCTGGAGGGGGAAGTTTACAAACCTTTGGTTAAAAGATTCAGCTCTTGTAGATAACTCGATTCTGTTTAAAAAAGCATAGCAATATTGATATATTGTGTATTCCAAATCATTTGTGTTTTTTTACTTGTGAGCCATAAGAACAAATGTTGAAAGTTTACAAACTTCATCATGAATAGACTTATAAAGTTCTGTGGAAACAATTCATGTTGAAAGGCCAATATAATTTTCATCTATTGATTTATTTTGTAATGTTGTATCTGGAGATCTCCCATATGGATATTTACCCACCAGAACAGATCCAAGACAATTCCCACTGGACAAGTTCTCCCAGGACTGTAGCTCCTCCTGGACAACTCATAAACAATTCACTCCAGACATTCCCCCCTCCTCCTCATGGACAACTCCTGTACAACTCCAGGACTCCAGGATGAATTCTATTGGACAACCCATCCCTGCAGCTCCTCCTGGACAACTACTGAACAATTCACAGTAGACTTCCTCCCTCCCCCTCCCCACTCCCCAGTGGATAGCTTCTCTTGAACCAAGCCCAGGTTGATTATCGTACAAATTCCACCTGGACAGCAGCTCCTCCACAACTCCTGGACAATTCACCTTGGACAACTCCCTGACAATTTCCCTAGCATGAGCCTCAGACTTTATTGGGCAACTCTTTCATGCAGCACAGTTTTACCCGATGGAATCAACTAGCACTCTCACCACAGGATAATCTCCTTCTGTGCTGCTTGCTTAGAACAATTCTTAGAAAAGAAATTCACCTCAAATAATCCAGGGTAATATAAGCTAGACAGTTGCAAACCATGCAGTCAGTGAACCACAACTAGAAAAAAAGCTGTGGCTGGCTGCACTTGAACCAATTGGTTGAAAACTGGGCTGTACAACTCCATCTAACTTAACCTATCCTACAAACCATGGTAGTGATCCCTCAGCTAACTGCACTAACAGACATGCTATCAATATTATTGCCTTAGTTTAATAATAATCATCACTTTTATAATATGTTTCTCAGGTCTCCAGCTGTACACATGCAGTTGGTTCAAGATCATTCATGGCTTCTATTCAGTGCCTACCACCAGGAGAGTTAGTCTATCAAGAAATGTGTTACCCAACAGCAGAAGCAATCGTAGAACTGACAACTGAAGCTGTGAAGAAATATGAAGCTCAGCATCTTTATATAGCCACTGATCAAATATCTTACTCAAATGAACTCACAAATGCCTTGACACCTCTTGGAGTAAGTTTTAAATATTTGAATCTTCGAGTATCATTAATGGAGAAATTAATTCTGCTTTTTAAGTGGTTACACAAACACAAGTGAAAAGTTGCATTTTGCTCGTTTCTGATATAGCTATGTATTGGAATGACAGGTTGGCACCATTCACAAAGAATAAAGACCTGCAGCAAATTTGTCGTCATGTTATAAAGTCACATTGAAGTGTGCATTGGCTCTTCAACTCTTTGTAATCAGTCTCAATAGTTTGTTTGATACTGTTGGTACTGTCAAGTATTCATTTCCCAAGCTGCAATTGTGCACAAAGTTGTTCATAATATTTCCAGATATGGAAAACTAGTCCAAATGAAATGAAGATATAAATAACAAATTTCACCTAATGTGGCTCTGGTAGGAAATGACAGACTTGCTTCAAGTCATGTTATGATGGCACCCTGGCATTTGCAATAATTATCTTGTCTGTAGAAGAGAACGGTCTTAAGATACAGTAAAGCTGTTTGCTGCCATTTGTCTGATTTGATGAACAAATTTTCCTTTTAAAGAAAATGTTATCTGCCTGAAGAACTACATGCATTGTTGAATTCTCTATTTAGATACTCAAATTTGTCAGAGACACTTGTATACTGGCTGTATATCTATTAAAGGTGTTCTTTTGGTTTCATTAACCAATCTTAATATGATTACATAATTTCAAGGGGAAGTGCAATTTTGTCTTTGACATGCATATTTAGTTTGTTTAAACAAAGTTGCTATCAGAAAAAAGTGATTTAAGGGTTGTCTTTTTATTTAAAAAATTATCCAAATTATGCATCACTTGTATTTGAGATTGTCAAATCTTACACTTCGTTGCGTCTTCTAGCTTTTCAAACATTAGTCTTTTTTTTCCTGTCAATGAAAAAAAAAATTATTCTGCACAGAGCCCTTTTGTTTATTGTGATTCAGGCCTTGAATTTTGAGGTGGGAGAATGTAATCGCACACCAGCTCTCTCCTCAACTTACTGTGAGGTTTTTGCACACCTTCAACGGCTGCCAAAACAAGTGAACCAAAGCAAATAGTTTATTGCCTTTTATCCATCTAATATGCTAGCCGCTCTCCCCCTTTTCCCCCACTTCAATGTTGGTTGGGAAAACTGAACAGTCCTGAGTATAGCAACATTGAAACGGGAAAGTTATATTTTCTATTAATGGCGATTGTAGATAAAGAATGGGAACTAAGGTAAATACATAAAATTTTAATAAAACAACATGGCTACCAGCTACAGTACTCCTCAATTTCCAGAGGAGAGTGAGTTGTAGCAAACCTGGAAAATCTATAACTCAAGGCATGGCGATTGGTGTGAAATTATTTCAAGAATTTTATATGATTTAAAAAAATGAGTCAAATTTTGGTACTCTCTTAAGCATCTTTTACTCTTCTAAGATTCCTCCCCTCTGATCCAAGACTCAATGCACTCCTTGAGGTATGAGATCGTGGTCACACTTCCCATTCTCTTCACATTATGGGATAAAAAGAAATGAAGCCTTCTCCTTATTGGAAAGTAATATTCATTAGAGATAACTAACTTGACAAGTGTAATTTCAGTAAACATTGTATACTATAACCATGTTATGAATAAAGTACCTAAAGTATGACTTTAGGCTTTCAGTTATAACTTTACCTTGTGTAGTATAATGTAGGCATTAAAATGTGATAATTGAAGATTTTAGAAGAACCTTTTATGAAGTGTGAACATTATCAGTGTCTTTTCTTTTTTGACAGGTTAAAGTTCATCACCTAGACCCACATCTACCTCAAATGGACTTGATGATACTCGGTCAATCTGACTTTTTCATCGGAAACTGTGTTTCATCTTTCACATCATTCGTAAAGAGAGAGCGCGATGTCAATGGGAAACCATCAGGTTTTTGGGGATTTCCCTTATGACACTGGTCATCAAGGGAGAAAGTTTTTTGAATTAGGTAATGGAACATTGGTGACTGGGTTGCAGCAAGAGTTAGCCCGTAGACTTTGAAGGAAAAATCTTTTCCCCCACCCAATTCCAATTCTCAAAATATTGACTTCTAGCCTGTTCCACAGTGTGTCCAAAAATGTACTAACTCATTCCTACCGTAGTTGATTGCATATTGTGGTGAGCAAACAAGATGCAATATATTATCAAACACTCCATGTGTGTGCTCAGTGATATGGGCTGCTCTGTGTTTTTTGAATCTGTTGTCAATTAAAAGAGCAAGCTGGATTAAGAATTTTGGTCCCCCTACCAAAACTGACATTTGGGGTGACTTTTAGAGGAATTTGCATACTACTTCCCAAGTTTGAGGCTTTATTTTGAATGATTTTGCACCCTGTGCCTTTTATACAGTTGAAGAAAATATTAAACAGATCACAAGTAAACAGTATTGTATTTTAACTGATTAAACAGTAATATAAATGTTTTGATTTAGTTTTGTATCTGGATATCATTCCAGCAAAACATCCCCTGAGTATTGAAAAACCTGTCAGGTTATTCACAGATTTTCCTTAAAAATGTTGATCATAATGTGGCAATTTGTGACTTCATTACTGTTCATTAGGCATAAGCTACCTCTATGCAGTCTGGTCACTGTTTGTTTACACAATTCATCATGCTTCTGTGCCAGCACAACCAGCCTACATGGGTTCAAAGAGATAAGCCTATTGTCTTGGTCTGCTGAGGCAGCTCTGGTTGCAAACTTGGCTTGCATTGAATAAGCAGTCTCTACCTTTATGATGAAGGTTTTCAATGGGACTCTTTGTTTACATAGTGCTATACATGGCAGCTACTATTGACAGAAAGCTGATAATAGGAAGTCGGGTTGACCTTGCTGTAACATCACTTTTTGAACAAAAAGTGGGGTGTCGGGTATAAATTGTATAGAGGCAACCTTATGCCTAATGTGTCATCCTGGATGAATTTAGTAACAATGAGAATTACCTTTCCCATCTGAGGGACCAAGAGATGGTTAGATGAAATTAATACTAGGAAATTGGTAAAGGAAAACATTTGCATTTTATGCTTGTAGAGTTGAAAAATTGAAAAATTGAAAAAATTATATAGCTGTTATACATACATACATGAATTGTGGAAGAAGGCATTATGAGACTTTACAGTCAACTCTTCGACTTCATAGTCTGTAGTTTCTGGTGAGATATCTGTTATGTAAAGGTTTGCTTGAAATTGTTGTGGATGGGTAGATTTTTCGGTGTTTATTAAAAACTTCTTTGCAATCTTGCAAAGTTTGCTGCACTAGCAAATTTTTTCGGACATCTTTTCAAGCACTCACTACTCTTGGTAGTGACACTATTTTTAAACAATTGCAGCCTTAACCTTCTTTTATGTGTTGATAGATGTGTGTAGAAGACTGTATCTTGTCTCTTTAATTCAGCCAGTGTTGGTTGACCATTGGTTCACTTTCTATAAGTACAGTGTTTGCTTATTTGAATTGACCAGAGATATGTTAGGGATTATGCTTAAGTTGGATGGTGTTTTGCAGCTCAGTTCCTAACCAATGTATTTAATTCATGCTGGCCATGATCTTTTTTCCCAGTTGTGGTCCACTGGCTTGTTTTCCCTACTCCATTGCTTATACTTAGCAATAAGTACAATGGCAGTAGGTTTCATTTTTTGCTAAAGTTTCTGGTGTGCTTGAGTACAAGGTAATCTTTTATATTGTCAGCTTGATGGAAAACAGTGAATTAAAAATAAGTTTTTGGCAAGCTTCTAAATTTTCCAGGCTCAAAAGATTTCTTACTTGCCATATTTTCAGTATTTGTCTTCCATTTGTCTGGCACAAAGTGAGTCCACTGAGGTAGAATTTAGTAGTTTCTAGACATCTAATATGGGAGTGACATATATTTTACCGTTAAATGGGAATAAATTGTGTTCATTCATTACTACATTCTTGGTCATACATACTTGCTAGTAGTCATCAGCTTTTATTGGTCCACAATGTGCATTATACTGTGTAAAACTCTTGTTAGCAATAAGCACAGTAGTATCGTGGGCTTCTAAGTTTTACTCAGGGTTGTGGTATTTGAATGTGGTTACTTACAAACAGTTTTTTACACATTTTCCATTTATTTTTAATGAAAACATTGTTTTGCATGAATGACCAAGGTTGTACAACTCTTGACCTGTGCATTAACACACAATAATGTTAATGGCTGGTTAGCGCTCTGGCTGGATTCTCTCTGGCTGGATTCTCTTAGTCTGCACCCTTGTGCAGCTGTCGTTGTATTGACTCTCTGCTTATTCGTACTTATGCATGTTTGCATCATTGTTTCATCTTTAGTAGTTTGATATAATGGTATGGAATTGCAACATTAAGCTCAGGGGTTTGTGACTTCTGTCTTTATCAATAGGCTTTTAACCTCATGACATTCTAGAATTATAGCTTTACTTCCCTTTCCATTCAGGTCAAATTTTAATTTTCTATCAAATGTTGTAGTCTTTTAAAGCTTTCGAATCGAGTTTCTAAGTTACGTAATGAATTCCAGCAGATGCTTTCCAGTCGTGAAGGTTGCCGTTTTTCCATTTGAATATTTGGTTACTGGACTCTTTACATCATTTTTGTATGATTTCATGGAAAATTTGGAGATCTTACGTTTTATTAAAGAGCAAATTATTTAAAATTCAGTGATAGTTGCTGTACTTAACAGAGCAAAATTTTGTAGGGTCACATAATTACTGTGTAGTGTAAAGCAGTGAATATACTACACATGAATAACTGTTAGCTAATATGGAGATAGAAATCGGCAAATGGCAGATACTTGAGGATCTTTTCAGCAACTTCCCGCGTGAAATGTAAAGTTATTTATGACTTTATAGCTCAAATCTTGGTGAAATCTACCAAGCTACGAAAACGAGTTGAAGCAATGTGTGTCATTTTGTGAGCTCTCTATCATGTACTTTTCAAATTTTGCATTTTTGTAAGCACCCAAAAGGGGCATCGAGACCGAAGGTTCACAAAACTGAAGATCCGCCAGAGTGAAAATGTAAGTGAGTAAAGGTCTGCGAGACCGAAAATGAGAATAGGCGTGCGAGCCTAAATATGAATACAGGATTTCAATGTCCCGAACGTTTTCTCATTTCCAAACAGGATCTATTTTCTTTTCCTTCTCGTGAAGCTTCAGTATCGTGAACCCCTTTTGATTTTCGGTCTTGGAGGCCTTCGGTCTTGTGAACCTTATCACATTTTCCGTCTCGCGGACCTTCAGTCTTGTGGGCTGTAAACCACCCAAACAAGCAGTGTTAACTCGATTGTGCCGTGTTTCATTTTATCAGTTCAAGGAAATTCTCCCGTTTGCAAGACGAACAAAATACTGCAGAATGGGGTTAAACTTGCGTGAAACATCGTATAAGTTAAATAGCCGAAGTCATGGTTGAACAAAAAGGAAAAACACTCAAGACCTTGAGTGCTCTCAAAAGTGGCCACGATGAAACACCAATGAGAAGGTGGCTGTTTGGTAGCTGTGAGAATAAACCCACTGAATATATTGCATTTAATTAGACCTACAAGTAGTATTAAGGTTTTACATCCCATTCTATTGACAATATACACAAAGAATGGAGGAATTATGTGTAATTTGGACATTATGGTAGTGCTCATGGCCAATTCTACTTTTGAATCGGGACCTTGTGGTATTCCTCATCCTTGCCATTCATTATACGTTCTTTGTGAACGTGTGATCAGAGGTTTTCCAAATATTGCAAAACTGTTGAGCGGATAAGTTTATTTTTCAGCTAATGCTTTATTTCTGTCATACCTATGAACAGTTCGAAGCAAGTCTTTCATTTCATGTGAAATACATTATATTTTGTAGACAGGTCATTTCTTTAATTTTCCCTTATTTCCTTTGCATACTAATTTCATGGTGAGTGGAATGCCTTTCTTTGAAATGAATTGCAAAACACCAACACTCAACAAATTTTGTCTGTGTTTCCAATTATCATTACCGTCTTTAGTTGTTACGTATGTGGTTCTACCACATTTGGAAACCTTGAACTATTACGCAGTTGAAGCAATGACGGCTCCAGGAGGAGGGGGGTGCATGGGGTCATAAGCGCCTCGTTCAGAACATTCTCCCCCTGGCTGCTCGTCCAGCGGCCTAAGTGGCTTGACATGAGTGTAAAACAACTAAAGGGATGGACTTGCACCGTGTTTGAAATCTACTTGACCCTTTATGACACATTCGTGTTGGTGTGTCTAACTGAATAAGTTTCATACTATTCCTCTTGTATGCTGTACGATTTTCATTCAACGATTCATTCGAATCCAGCACTTTCATGATAATGGTCCTGCTCGTTTCCCAACCAAGCATCGAAAGCAAAAAAGATCATGTTGTTCGTATGTCATAAAGTAGAGTTTGCAAGAATTTGCACATCATCGTTAACGTGGTCAGTTCATTACATCATGAAATCATTCGGAGAATGAAACTGGTTTCCCTCATGCTCTAAATATAAAGAAATGATGAACAAGACCTGGGTTTTTTTACAATATCCTCGACAAAAACGACGGGACAGGGAAAGCAAAACAAGCCATGGATGGTTCATCTTCCCCGCCCCATATTCAATGCTGCAACATCCCAAGGTGTTGTGAAACTTCGGCGCTGATACGGTGACAGGGGTAGGTCTCAGAAATCAATGTTGGAGATGGTAGGTACCTAACAGAAAATTTGCCTATCCCTGGTCCCCTCACCGTGCATTTTCGTGGTTGTAACAGAGTTCACTTCACTCTAGAGACTATTAATATCGCCTTACTGCCGAAGGGGGAGGGAAATCCCCAGCAAAAGAGCGAAATTTTCTCGAGCGTCGCAAATAATCGATGTGCAATCGACACGGCAGAACCCACTGTCGTTGGCTAGAGATTTCACCGGTGTTTCATTTAAACCAGCTATTGCATGGTGTCTGATCTGACCGTATATTAAATGACAGTGTGGCGGATTTGAACATATCTAAATTTAACCATTCCTTTTACGCCGAAGTCTTCTCTTTTGTGACTCCGATGGCACCGATTGCAGCTTCAGTGGAAGCGATTAAAGTTCCTTGTAGTTTTATGAACTACGAAGGTCATAAGGAAATAGTAAAAAGTTTGGTGGGAATTGGGCACTGCCTCACGGGTGCGAAGGTAACCGTTTTGACTTCTAAACCTTTCAAACAGTGTTGGTTCATTGATTATGCTATTGGTGTATTTACCTTATTTTCATTCTTGCCACGCCCATACATCTATCACAAAATTAACCATGGGCATAACCAGGAAATTAGTAACCGTCGGGAGGGGACAAACTGAGAGGGCTGCATTTTTTTGTAGGGTGTTTGAAATTTTTGACACGAGCGGTCCGCTATTTAAGCGGAGCGCCACCATCTGTTCGCGCGGAGCGTACATAAAGCTTTTAAGTATAGCTACCACTCGGACAACCGGAGAGGATATTTCCGAGCGACGTAAGTAGACCTTAGCGGTCGTTATTTTTAAATTTCGTTTGCAAATACAAAATTTTCACTTCAATAAAAATGAACAAGTTAAAAAAAGGATGAAAAGTACCATATGAAATCTACCACTACCATTTTTACGGGGAAAATTTCATAGAGGCATTCTGTATTCATGTTATTCTTCCATTGGTCCTTATTATCTCAGGTAACTGAATTGAAAGAATCTCAGAACTTTGTGTAACTTTGGCCCATACTGAATATTCTGCGATTCTGGATAAAGTTTTGCACAAAACTATGAACAAAGAAATGATAGATACTGCAGGAAAATTGTGTTTATATTAGCTTCCCGAATGTGTCGCAAAATTTTGTAACTTTGGGATTTTGCTTGACATTTTTACAGAACTTTTGGAGCAATATACTTTTTGAGTGCAGGTCATTACCCTTCCCAGACCCTACCTTATCTTCAGTAGGAGAACATATTAGCAAGGGCGTGGACACATTCCCACAAGTGGGGGGAATTTCCAACATTTCAACATTTCAACATCTGCGAAGCGACCGAGCGCCCGAGGGAGTGGGTAAGATGGATGTTCCTTCCCACGGTGAGACACGTTTGTGTTTTGTAACGTAAAATATGTGATTTGGTACATATTTTATACGATATTTGTTATGCATGAGTAGAAATTATTAGGTTTTTGCTGTAAATACTTTGTAGGAATAACAGGGGCGGTTTTAGGGGCCCCAAATTATGACATTTTTCCAACGTAAAAAAAAAAAAAGAAAAAAAAAATTGAAAAAAAAAGAAAGAAAAAGAATACAAAGAAGAAGAAGAAGAAAAAACAAAACAGTGACAAGGCTCTATTTCATTTAAATATTACTAATGTGACATATTAGAGCCACGAATATATTTGAACATTTTTTATCTTAGCAGCAAACTAACCTAAGATCAACAATAAACTTGTAATTCTTGACTTTAGGTCGCTTGGCATGGCTCTAGTAGAGCTGTTTTCTCTTGGCAGTTTAAGAATAACTAACCCCCAAAAGATCAGCAGGAATTGTTTAATATCTTTAACCCTTCTCTATATATCTTCCCAAACTTTGATGGTTTCTGAAATATTTCATGGCCTACGAAAAATTATGTGGAGTGTTGTACAGTAAATTTCTGTCTTAAATACTATCAACGTAGACGTAGGATGCAGGGACATACTGCAACCCTCTCAATTTTTTTTGTGAAAATTCGGGGAAATATGAAGACAATTTTTCAGGCACTGGAATAACTGCAATTATCTTCTATCAAGAAGGGTTCTGAAATCACCAAAATTTTAGCATGACAGGCGCACTTTATACGTTTCCTCAATTTTGTCCTTAATACTTCTACCTTCTGATAACAATCACTGGAGAAACAGCAGCAAAAGTTCAAACTTTTGTAGGAATAATTAGGCAGAAGACTCTCATCTAAATTTGGAAATCGGTTGTGATGGGGAATTGAAACTGTCTTGATGCAGATCCAGAATGCTAGTCGTGTCATGGAAATGTCGCATGAAAAGTAAAATTTGAGCGCGCTTGGCGCGCATTCGTTATGCTTGGTATTGTTTCATGACCACTTTATAAGTTAGAGTATAAAGTATTTCAAAATGTTTCCGAAGAGAGCAATCTTATGGAGGTTATCTTCCCCATCTTCCTCCAGACCCCTCACAAAAGCAAAAGTCTTTGGAATATACTAGGAGAGGCTCAATCTCCTTCATCTAGGTTACCAGACATTCGGCTCTACGATGGTACCTGGAGGAATTTGTGAAATTGTAGAAATATCAGGATTTCATGTATTTCTCACGGGATCTGAAGGATTTGCCCTAAATTTGTTTGCTGACTTAATAGTCTGAAAAATTTTCCGGTCGTAGTATTGGACTCACCAGGTAATATGCTGCTGCTGTGAACAGTGGATAATGATGACAGTGTGCTACCTCGTATTAATTCACAAGTGCAAGGACTATAGATGGCCTCGTATCCTCATCCCACGTTTGCAAGTTATACTACCTACTTCACGTGTAGTGACGACCAAGTACATATCGCGCGGGCAAACTACTATTGCACAATTAGTACTTAGTCCGATACCTTCGTCACCAAACAGCACGGTCTGACAGCCCCGTTTTTCGAGAAGGGTGATTCACGTTTTCCCAAAAGTCGGCGGTAGAATAGATACGCCCCAGTGATATGTGTTCCCTCTCCCAACGTAGTGACGTCAAGTTTTAGGTAGGGTGTTATGAAAGCAAAAAAAAATCGGTACGCACTGCACCAACCAAAGGTGGCAGTCCTCTTTGATAGACTTCCCACAATTCCCAGCCCCACCCTGTAAAAATCCACTGTCTTTGAAATTTATTTCGAGATGGTCTGATGGGCGGAAGTGACCACAAACTTTGCCCTCCTTTCATGTCTTTTGCCACAGACTAGTAGTTGTGAGGAATATTATAGTCTGGACCCCCAAATTATTTGTGCCAAGTTCTCCAAATAGTAAATTCGGCCTTATGTGCCCAACAACATTACGAACAAGTTTCAGATTTACTGAGATTCCAACTCATAACCTGACGATTCTAAGATCGTATCTATGCAGAGCACTGAGCGAATTCATGTTACATTTAAAGTATACTGACCCTTTTAAAGGCTTTTCAGGATCTGACTTAAATAAACTCTCGTTAAAGCAACCAACATTGCATTAGTCTGTATCTAGGCACCCTTGAAAACCGAAAAAAATTCCAGAGGGGAAGGAAGTCACCCGCCCTAATAGACCTCTCCCGGATGGCGATTAATGTGTGTTTCCCTTCCAGAAAAAAGTATGGTAAACCTAGCTACCCTCCCGTCGATAACTCCCCCCCCCAAAAAAAAATACAGTCAGACGTGTTGCCCATGCACACCTGAAAAGGAACAACAAATTGACTTCAAATGATATAAAATCTAGCACCAAATTGCATTTAAGGGTTTTTAAAAGTTCAAAGGAGGGGACACCCCTTCCCTTACACACCTCCTCCACGCTAGCATTAAGGCACTGCAGCTATCCCCAAAGTAAAACTACTGTCTTAAATTGAGTAGATAGTAAATGTCCACCCATAGACATGTGGCAATAAGCGGCCCCCTGATTTATTAGAATCTGGTGGCACCAGACTTCAAGTTAAAGGATACCTGGTTAAAGCAACAAATATTGCACCATTGCACAAAAATCTACAGGGTAGGGAAACCTCCCGTAGAACCCTCCTTCATGATGGCAATCCATGTCCTCTTTTCCAGAAAATAAATATGGTAACTTTCATTACTCTCCAACCCCATTTCCTGTGGTCCCTGAAAGGTGGAACCACTGACTGAAGCAGCATGGTATATTATTGCACATTTTTCCTCACTTATTGGGAAATTGCCGACATGAAATGCATATTTCAAAGCTGGGTACATCCACCTTAGAACACGCGAAGAGTGCAATTTCCGGCCATCTGGAGGGTTTGT
This sequence comes from Holothuria scabra, assembly GCA_037179385.1. Taxonomy (NCBI): domain Eukaryota; kingdom Metazoa; phylum Echinodermata; class Holothuroidea; order Aspidochirotida; family Holothuriidae; genus Holothuria; species Holothuria scabra. The sequence continues at coordinate 25,967,325 of CM074191.1, forward strand.
AAAGCCCAAAATTTTCTTGTACGCTCCGCTCCAACTGATGGTGGCGCTCCGCTCAGATAGTCTTGCCGGTACTTTCCCTGACGGGGGCCCCCTTTGAACAAATCCTGGATCCGACACTGAATAACCATATAGAAATCAACTCATTGCTGGACACTAATTTATCATTCTAAAGGTACAGAGAATGGCACAGCTTCAAACAAGTGTAAGATATCATGGTTGTTTTTGTACATAGGCCCCCCTGGATATCATGTGTTTCTGATATTATAGTCGTACTACGTGTCTCCTTTGGTTTAGCGGGAAAGTATGCTACCAGCACCAAGCGCCAACCCCTGAGTTGGTGACTGCACGCGAGAAAATTGTGGCCCAAAATGACTCCCATATCGCCGGAGAAGGGCACTTCTCAGGCCTATTTACCGCATTTAGAGTTTAGAAATACGAGGGTATTGTCAAACCAAAATATCAGCTTTTGTCTTCATATTTAAAAAAAGTGAGGGCAGGACTTTTTGGAGATTTCTCCCATCCGAAACCGACGGAGACGTGAGCCCCACCCCCATGATCCACCTCCATACACATAAGTAAAAGATTTGTAAAGTTTTTAGTAATGTATTACTATTTTGCCATGTGAAATCAGAAGATGATATATCAAACTTCACTCTAAAGCAATGCATTTTTGGATTACTTTTGAACACTTACACTTTAAAAACACTTAACTCATAACAATTTTTCGTAATATGAGAAGCTTGTCAACGCATAAGACAAAAATACGTTACACGACAAACAAAGAGTTTATTGCGAAATAGGCCAACTGCATGTTGATTAGAACATTACATTTTTGCATAGTAGGCTGGGTCGGGTCGTGCTACAGCCCTCCAGTAAAAAAATTAAGGTGGTGGAAGCATTCCTCCACCTCCCACTTCCCGGATCCGAAAACCGAAAAACAAAAAAAAAAAAAAATTCCGGTGCGCTTCAGCACCGTAAAATGCAATATAGAATGCATTAGTTCTCACTCATAAATCTGTTAGGTAAACTTTAGATAACATAATGTAGCAACAACGATTCAGTCGTCGTGCAATAATTCTCAGATTTGCCACCAAGAAAGCCCAGATTCTTCAGTAATCCCCAAACTTTTCAAATGTCCTCACAGGGAACCCAGAATGAAAAACTTTCTGCAATACAAGCTCCATATCTACATAGATTTGTTTAAACGGATCAAAAATTTCGGCGCGCGCACCGTAATACGTACCTGATACAGTGGTGTTCACACTTGAAAGAAAAATCGGAACACTGTGCAACTACTTACAAGCCCGAGGCATATAGTCCTTGGGCCAGGGTGGAAGATTTGGCTAATTGGTAACACGTTGGTTCACAAAACATCACTTCAATAGGTTTTTGCATGATAGACTTTTCAAAGTCATAGCTTTATCCTTCTAATTTTGCATAAACAAAATGACCGCCGCCAAAATAATGAAATATTTTGCTTTGGTCATTTCTTGGCTTACAAAAGAAGTATTGAAGTGGAAAAAATGTTAGCATTAAGCGTTGAATACAAAATTTACAACAGTTATATCAAATGGACATTCAATTGCACAAATAAAAAATGGCGGGAAAAGTTTCATAATTTTTGTAATTGTCTTAAATAAACCCAGATCGATCATTGTCATTTTAAGAGCTAATAGTGATAAATTTGTGATAATTTGACTCGAAAATTTTCTGCAATATGTATGCGACGAAACGTCATGCCACATGGCCCATTCAATGCTAGAGACTTATTGCTAATTTGCATACACAAAATGACCACCACTGAAAGTTGGAAATATTCACTTTGGGATATTGGTTTAATTAGGAATGGAGTATTGAAGGGAAGTTTGCATATTTTGGTGATAGCTTTCATGAAATGAATGAATACTGTTGATCCTTTAAGTAAAGATTTTGAAACATTGAAACATTGAGCCAAAAGAACACAAAATGAAGGTAAAGAAATCTTGCAATAGTGACGATCCAGTGTGAATTGAACATTTTTCGCATACATATGATAATTCGTCAATATCTAAGCACTTAATTGTGACTGCTTCATCCAGGCTTCGTTTGCAGTGATGTCCTTTTGGCATATTATTTTGGTGTTTGTAAGCTTTCTCAACTCATGGTTTTTCGCCCCTGCAATTGCAAGTGTAAATCTCGACATTTCAAGTGGAATGATTTTCTACAAAACCATTTTTTTTTAACAAATGGTACCTCTCAGTTTGGATGAGGGAAGAGTAATGTATAGTATTTAGTTTCTATAATTTTCCCAGTACCAGCTATACGTTGATTCATTTGCTGTAGAAAGAGGGGGATCCGTTTGCCCAATATATTCAAGTGTAGTCAATCATGTGAATATGAATGATCAAATGTATATGCCAAACTGAGTAAAGGAAGAGAATACACCCTTGTTATTTTTTTGCCTTTAAAAGGTTAAAGCATTAATTTGGATCTCTTAGAAAAATTAAGCAAAGAAGAAAGAGATTGAATTACAAACTATTCATGGTTAGAATTTACTTAGTAAGGAAACATCCCGTATCTTCTATTCCCTTACGTTTGCGCTGTTAAAAGAGACCACACTCCCCCTTATTTTTGAAAGTAAAAGGAAAAGCAGGTTTACATTACCAGTGAAGTGCATTAACAAATATCACAGTATTATAAGTTACATGACAGTGGCTGGCTAACATTATACCGATGTAAGCTATAAAGGCATGACACCCTATTCAAGGGATATTAAAGGCAGTCATTCGTCACCCCAAACTACAGTTTCAGTATACATATATCAAAACTCTCAATTGGTACAGCTCTTTGACTGGCATCACATTCAAACAATGCAACATAGCTTAATTACACAGCATGGGCACTGAGAGTGTCTAGATTACACATTATAGACTTGTATGGCCACTGGGAAGCCATGAAGCAATAAACTAGGATTGTGTCTGGATAAAGATGAGTTTTAGATAAATGTGGGAGGGGCTAGAAGTAAGTAGGTTGGGAGAATTGGAACTGTTTGGGATGATGAAAATATGCCTTTAAGATAATGAAAATGAAGACTTATTAACATTATTTTTGAGTCGTGTTTGTGAAAGGCTGTTACAACCACGACTCAAAAATGCAAAGTTAGAGAATTTTAGGATTTATTACCGAAATTAATCTGTTGCAAACAACATAGATATTATAGAAATAGATAATTTGGGTCGTAGTTTGTTGGATTATGATGGACCTTTTTACAGACTTGTAGACATTCAGTGATTTGGCTGCATGGCTTCATAGTGAAAGCTTTACAGGATACCTTCATAAAACCATGTAGTCATATTACCATGAGTGAAGAAAGTTAAAAAAATCTACGCGGATGCTAAAATGAATATCTTGAATATTAAAACCGCTGACCAAACTAAGTCACACACTGTTAAAAATTTCCTCTGTAAATTTACATAATTTTTATGGCAATTTTTTTTCCAACCAAATAATGTTTTTTTTTACAGCCAGACTGTAATCATGAAAAAACATTAAGGGTTTGTTTTTTCTTTACAGTTTTTGCATGTAAATTAGTTTACAAAAGTCTACTGTAAATCGAATTACAGAATTGTTCTGTTTTGTTTACCTTAATTTTATGTGAATTTACAGCCTACTGTTTTCATTCCCGACGTTTTAATATTTATTATAATATCGCTTTTTTACCTTTCATATGTTATTACGTAACATACACTTCACCATTACGTAGATCAGGTATTTGCTTATCAACGTAATGTGTCGTTACGAAGTTGTTTTCAATCAAAACATATTCAGGATGCTTTGTTGTCATATTGTTGTCAAGAAGACTGCTATCTCTAGGAACTTTGTAATTGGAAAGTCACATTTTTGTACAATATAATAATTGTTTTTAAAATAAATATGACAAAGAATGCAAATACATTGGTTGCAAACATTTCCAGACAAGGTAAACAATAAGTTTATCACTTCCTGAATAAAAAACGCCAAAGAAGATATTATTCAAAGCAACAGCAATCCTTTTGTTAGGAAAATGCCTACAAAATAAGCTCCACCCATTTATGCAAAATGAGATTTACGTCATAAAGTGGTAAATTTACAGACTCTTTCAAGTAAATTTGTGAAACGTTTTTAATTTGCTCCGATCAAGTGCATGAGCGCCTGTGGCGATGAGTTGACATCAGTATACCAATTGTCAGTGCTCTGAAATTAGGGCCTTACAATTTCTTTTTACTTAAAAATGTGTGACAAAACACCAGTTGTATGATATTTATAACTAAGAACGTAATAACTAAGTATGCTTTTATAATAAATGTAAGTTAATTTTCAAATAGGGCCATAAATTTGCCAAAAATGTTTTTTAAACTGAAACTTCGCAGAACGATGCATGTTAAATATTGAAAATTTTCTGGCTATTTCTTATTTGTTTGTTTGGGCTTATTTTTGTTTCTTTTTCAGCTCAAAAACAAAATGAATGTTCGTTAAATGACAGTATATTTATGTGAAATCAGAAAAATACAAAATACTGTTAAAATTTCTGTAAATTTACAGAAAAAGTTTTGCAAAGCAGTAAAATTTGGTTAAAAAAGCAGACAGAAATGGTTTTTCAAATAAACAGAAAATACATGTTAAACAACCTTTTTTTATTGTAGCAATACAAAGTGTCTGTAAAGATACAGAAAATCTCTATTTAAAGTAAAATACAAAAAGTTTAAGTTAAAAAAAGTCTGTAAATTTACAGAAATTTTTAACAGTGCAGTTTGACAAAATACTACATTAACGGAAATGCTGGGAAGCAATTAGAATTCAAACATTGGTTAATGGGATGCCTGGCTATATTGGAACACCTCACATCAGTCATGGCTCCGCTTACGTCTAATCTTCTTCACTAAAATACAAGAAAATGCCCATACTCTGGATTTTCAAAGTCATCCATTTTGATTTAGCATCTCTAAACTTCTGCACGGTTCATGTAAAATACAGATTGAACGAAGTCAAACATCTGTTTGACATAAATATTTCACATAAAAGTATGGAAATAGTTTTGATGCACCCTTCAAAATAGGAATATGCAGTCAGATTTCATGTTAAGTATCACAACATAATGAAAATGGGCAGACAGAAATGAACTTTTGCAATCCAGGTTCACTTTGAAATTGAAAGGGTGCATAATCTGTACTTCATTTCTTGTTCAGATCGTATTTTTTGCACTGTCTTCCACTTAAATACTCATACTCAATCCAGGAACCATTTCATAAGAGTTGCGTCAGTTGAAAAGCTGCATTACCTCACTTGAAATATCGTATTAAGCTGTTCAAAAGAATGTTGGAATGTGAAAAATCGTGATTACTTGCATGCAATAGTACTTTTTATGGTTTTTGTTTTAATATTTTGACCTACTTGTCCAAAATGTTATGCTTTCCCCTATTTTAACAGATTTTGGATATGTGGCAATATGAGGAAAAGAAAAACACATTTCACCCCTTCCCCTTTACAAATGGTAAGCTGAGGTAATTAGGGTAAATTATCAGATGAATGCGTCAGAAAGTACAGTTTCAGTACCACATTTTGTGTTGTTTTGCAACATGTGTTCAACAGTTACATGGCTCGTTACTTTAATTTGAGTTTTCAGGTGTGGCATTCAGGCAGGATGGGTGTAGACCTTGTATGTCACATCCCACATATCTGTCACCCCCCTTTAAAATTTTTTCATATGCCTTAGTCTACTACATGTAAATTGCTTGTGTTCTCACGAAGCGTTTAACACATTTTATAAGGGAAGTGCATTGTGCTCCTTGAACATTGGACATTTATACTTTGACCTTGATTTTCAAATCCAGCAGTGCGGTGGGCTATTCTTGTGGTCACCCTCAGATGATGTTTGAGAATTGATTTGTATTTCTACGTATAGTTTAACTAGAATTGAATTCCGTGACTAAACAAGTTACCAAATGATTCTTGAACTATGAAAATGGGTTCAGATTTGGAAAAATTCTGGACGAAAATAAAAATGCACTGATAGAATCGCATATCTCCAGACCAACCGGTCAAATTATTGATAATTGCGACGAGAAACATATTACGTGGGTACTTCATTTGCGGAAATTAATGAGAATTGTGTTTACAATTACAACGAGCAATGATTCGTGACATTTTCTGCAGTAAGGTACACCCGTAGTTTTTGTTTGGGGCTGTGAACATCTTTCACTAAGATCAGTTTTCATTTGCGATTTTCTATTGTTAAAAAGTCGACAAGCCGTGATGTTTTCGGCCAAATCAAGCCGTGTAGTTTCAAGAAGCAGAGTCGTTTTAATGGGAAATTAAAATATCAGGGGCGGCCATTAAAGTTACATGCAAACTAATATATCTTACTCATTAAATGGCAGTGTAAAATGGTATGATGTTGACGGTTTGATGAAAAACCAATGAGCGAAAATTGCATAAAATCATTGGTACCATCATTAAAATGAAAACATTCACTCCATTTCCGTTACTAATGGCCAGGGAAATGATGTAATTTTTTCACTACAATGCAAATGAGCTTCAGTGCACAATAAAAAAAGAAACTAATGGTTGTTCATTGCCAAATGCGAAAGTTAGAGTTAGCTTTGTCTTCCACTTTAATATTGCTTAAATTTTCTACATGTAGGTTAAGACATGACCAACGAAATATATTTGAAAATAAAAGAAGCTTTAAACTTATTCATGTCAATGAGAATAACTCGACCTGACATGAGAGGAAACTTCCCTTAGCTCATTTGAAAAATCTGAAGTACCCAAGCAGAAAAAGATAAATCATGAGAGCCATCACTGCTTTTGTGTTCAGTGTCACAGAAGAATACAATCAAAATGTCTCCGTTGTGTTGGTCACTGGATATTTCCTGAGTAGCTTCATGGATCAATACACACACACAAAACTCCATTGAAATTGACTTAATCCATCTAACCTGCCATGTGCCTGCTATGGCAGGTACCAAATTTGAAATGTAGCTAAGGGGCTTTTCCCAGCATGGATATGGGATGTGTAACATGCTCATATTGTATTTTTATATAGTGATACTGACCACAGATGGGCAAAGGTACCATAAAATACCGACCATCTCTTAAAATGCCGATACCAATTTCTCTTCATCGAAAAAACGACCTACGATATGCATATTTGCTGCCAGTTGTGGTAAATGCAAATAATTTTCTACTTGAAATAACATAAATTTCTATTGTGTTTTTTCTAATAAAAAATCCAAAAACTTTTTTAGTTAGTTTTAGTTTAAACCTCATTACTATTTTCTAAGTCAAGAAATGATCAACACTAGAGGATTTCAATGTTTCATTGGCGGCCATTTTGTTTTTGCAAATGTACATGTTTGTACCATCAAAGTAGTCCGTACTTAAAATCTTTATTAACATTAACGCCGCAGAATAAAAAAATAATACAATAGTGTTTGTTAAAATCTCTTACAATAATAATGTTCCATACGTTTATTGCGAGAAAAACACCGAAACTATGTAGTTCTCTTTTTGGAAAAATGCAAATAATTTCCAATTTAAAATAAACAAAACTATATTTGTTTGTTCCTTTCGTATCCGAAACCTAAGTTAAAGGTAAAGAACAGTCCCTTCAGCTTGAAGAAGTGTAGTAGACTATACTGTTTCTTGATTGGCTCTTGAGTATCATGTGATAAAGCTGTTTCTTCCCAAAAGTGAAATTTACGAAGAGTTAATACTTGGTCTACTTAGAACATGCAATACTGAAGTGATAGCCTGAATATTAACAACGATACTTTGTACAGAAATAAGAAGAAAATTCTGTGGTTTATTAGTTGTTCCAACGTAAGTTTTGGGCAACTGATCTTGCCCTTTAAGCATTTGTTTCCACCTCGAAATACATCCCAAAGACAAAAAAAAAAAAATACCAAAATGAACATTTCCAGATTTTAGTGACGGCGATTTTATTCATGTAAATGGGCATGTCTGCATCTTTAAAAGTGACGGGTAAACATGGATAATGTTACACGTGTACTCTAGAATAATGAGAAGCTAATATAATACACACATCCCTGTTGTAAGCTCTAGAAAATGTTATATGCCATAAGATTCTACGAAAAAGATAGAAAAAATATATGCAAACTTACTCCAGTGATTAATTAATAAAAGTGAAATTCGTTTTGAAATGAAAGAATCTATGATTTTTTATTTTCTTGGTATACCACACTTTTAATTTAGAACCTGTGTTCACCTCAAAATTTCTTTTCAAAGTCTGGAAAGGAAAAATCAAATTTGAAAGGTGGCCATGTTGTTAATGCAAATTAGCATGTCTGTACAGTTAAATTAGGTATTAAACAGGTATACAAGTTATATCTACGTGGTAAAATGATTATTAGCTAGGATAATACAAAAATCATTGTAATTAGCTCTAAATTTGGCAATATTCCGTTAGTATTCAGTTAGTTTTAATTTAGTAAAATTTCTCACCCAAATTTGGTCATTTTGCCACCATTTTGGAATTATGAAAATGAGTTTCAATGTAAAGTATACAAATTCATAGTTTGTGTTCCCTTTTGTATCTAAAACCTTAGTTTTACATTGACTCCAACTTCGGTACTCCATTCCTGAGCAAAAAGTGGCCAAGGGTGGAAATGTCCAAATCTCAGTGGTGGCCATTTCGTTTAAGCAAATTTCCATATTCTTATTATTGAATGGGTTGCAAAACATGAAGGTGTAGTAAACCCATGTTTTGAAGCAAAGCTGACCAAAAATCAGGGAAATAATTATTATTAGTCGTCAAAATGCAATATTTAGGTCATTTTTTCCATTGAAAAATAGAAAAAGTTTTTGAGTTTTGTAACCATTTTGTATTTATGCAAACGGTTTCGATATGTAATGAACGAACTTATGGCCTGCGGTACTCTTGGTATCCATCACTTAACGTTAGCACTTGTTTTAACTTAGGAACCCCATTCCCAAGATGAGAAATGACCGTAACTGAATATTTTAAAATTTCAGAGGCATTTTTTTTCGATAGTCCCCAAGTATGCAAATTTCTTTACACGAAACCCTGATTCTAAACTACTTTTTGCAATACAAGCTCCATATTTACAAATGGGTAAAAGGAGCCAATTTTTCAGCACGCTCCCCACTCCACAAATAACGTTCCTCATACAGTAGTGTTCACACTTGAAAAAAATCAGACTTTTCATTTTTAAAAAAAATTTTGCTCGTACAAAAAAGCGAAAAAATTTAGCATCAATTTAGCATCAAAAGTGTACAATTTGGTTAACGGGGTAGGGTGAAGTGCATGGTCCAAAATTGTTCCACCCTCCTTTTTCATACTGCTACCAACGCCACTGTATTTTTGCAACACTTTGGAAAAGAAACTGTGAAAGACTTGCATTTTGCAAACAACCGGGATGTCTACGTAGTCATTATGTCTAAAGTTGCCCCTTTTGTGGCTTTTTTTTACTGACACACGACAAGCAATGGGGCAGTAGTACAGACCTTTAACACTTTGTATTATTCGTAGTGACATATCCTTAGTCACATTACATTCACTACATATTCGCTCTACTGAAGTCTGAGTTTGACCTTTCAGGTACCAGTCCCTAATCATGGATTCAGCCAGAAAGTAAAAAGGAGAGGGGTTTTTTTTTACTGCCACAACTTCAGTCCAAATTGATGAAATCTCTGATGTCCAAATAGAGGGCAGATTATCTGGTAATCAACAAACGTTTCAATATTTATCTAACAGGAAACCTAGCTTCCGAAACTCTCTGTTATGCAAGCTCCATATTTTTAAATATTCGCTCAAGAAACAAGTGCAAAAATTAAGCGCTGTGAAGTGAATTTCAACCCATTCATTTAACGCCTGAATTCCATAAACTAAATGTGAAGTGTTAGGAGCATGATTTACTCTCGCTGAAGAACACGAAACCCAGAATCTAACGTACTTTACTGCAGTAAAAACTTGATGTTTTGAAATATTGTTTAAATCGGTCAACAATATCCGGCGTCGCAAGTCCCGCAGGACCTATCCACAGAAATGTGCATCGGTTTGAAACAAAATCGGAAAATATGGGTGCTTTGCTCCAGCTGAAGAAAAGTCTAGGTATACCACTGAACACAATGTTTAGTGAATCTCGCTTCTCACGTCGTTTTTTACCTCCGTTGAAGGAATAATGACGTAGAGAAACCTTCGTCTTTTCATTCAAAAATATTCGTTGTGTCATGTGAAACTTGTGAACAGATGCCGTACGTTCATCCATATTCGCCGTTATTAAAATCAAGTTGAAGGATTAATCATCTATCTGAAGTTTAAAAGCAAGTCGGCAGTCCCTTTAGTGAGATGTGCATCAGTGCCGGCGTTTCCTATGACTGTTGGTGAAAAGGACCTGTAGCGCGTAGTCTTCCAACGACATTACAGTACATAGATTCTTTCTAATAAATTGCCTGGACATGACATGAATAAAGGCCTATACATATGTATGGTACAGAACTGCATTTATTATCATAGTCTTCAGCCTTTTAGCGCTGATTTTCATATAAACAAATATAATATCCTGTCCTTTTAATCCTCCTCTAACTTACCCGCAAATTACATGGTCTAGGACCCACCTGCTATACAATGCAATGTGACGGGTTTTAATTTAATTTTATTTTAAAAAGTGTGAACACTGCTGCCAAGGTGTCCTCTTTTTCAAAGAAGAAACAAAGATACTGATTTTTTTTTATAATTTTTATGGAAAAGAAAAGAGAATTTTGCCCCCTTCCTCTGAATAGTTGAGATTTTCCCCCTTTTCCCTTGACGGAAACACCACCACTATAGTTTTTATTAGAAACTGGGCTGTAAAACGTCACCTAACGAACTTATCATGCTTAAACTTAATCACAGACTGAATAAGCCACTTTACTTTATGGAGTGATCGTTGATCCGAAGGGTCAAAATTAAAGAGGCTTTATTTTCATTTCTGTAAATACAAGGCTACATTCGTATCCAGAAAGGGCATCGCCACTCCAATGTATATTTGTTCCACGGGTAGATCCATCGTAGTCGCCGTTGAGATTAGATTCACTACAATCTCCGCACAAATCGCTGCCAATTGGCCAGTGATGACAGAAACGAAAATTTGTCTTGCAATAAGAACCAGTATTAAAAGAGCGTCGCCAGTACCACCAGGCACCGCGGTGTTTCTGTGCACAGTTGTAGTCACTCCATTCGTCGTTGTCTCTGTCGAATGTGCTAAATGGTCTATTTTTGTGAAAGATTATTGCATCGTAACCTTGGGAAAAACAAAATATGTGACGCTTGAAGAAAAGTGGAAGTAAGGAAAATGTGGAATATGTAGGTGAATAAATTCCATCATCAGGCTACAAAATATGAAATCATTTCACGTCTTTTCGGTACGTACAACTCATCCCCGGGTAGATGAAAATTGTTTAACAAAGTGTTTCTTGATTGGCTGTTGCCATTGTATTGTATCGATTGTAGTTCTTGGTAGTGTTAGGGATTAGGTCAGGAATTAAGACTATCGTTAGCGAGTTAGAAATTTCTTGTCAAAAAGTGAGCCTCACCCTACCCCAACTCATTGCACAGTAGGCAATCTTTTTAATCTTTTGATATTTAATTCCATAGAAGTTGACCAAAGAGTGTGTTGCATAATCGTCCGACAACGTTATTATGATGACAGCTTAAGTAAATGGTTAATTCAGGTATGTTACTGCACATATCTAACTTTTGTGAGCGAAGCATGAATGCAGAGTAAGCAACTTTTAAGATAAATAAAACGAGTCTCATTTCTTCCCCCCTGTGGTGTAGCGTTATCTTAACCTTTACTGTTGTTTGGGTCCTTTTGGACCCATACGGAGAGCTCGGCTGTCACCCATCTTTACTGTTTCACGCGGAGCTCGAAACTGCGAGTAGCTACCCGAAAATTCGGCCACAACAACGCGAGAGACAACAGTTTAAGGTCACGGGGTCAATGGCCTACGGAAGATGGTGCGGGGCGTGCTACGTCCGCCTTTCCGCCCACTCCCGAGCCTCGCAAATATGCCCCGATAGGAGCACAACGGTAAAGGGTTAATATCCCACACCTAGATGACCTAACCGCTATTTTAACAAGATCATTTGGCATAGTAAACCTAATTACATTCAATTACTTTCAATTACACGCCCCCTCACGGGCACAATTTTGTTGCTCTCATGCTGTTCCAAAACCCCACCAATGTTAAAAAACTCACCCGCATCACTCTTTAATCCTTATTTGTTATCCCTGAGTGGTTTTTATCATTTGAATCCATCTAGTTTTCGGAGATTTGAACTTGAAAAGGAACGTCGAATGAACGTTCACTGTGTGCTCGCCATCGTACACACTATATGTATGGAAAACTACAACAACAGTGATCTTGACAATAACAACAATCTAACTGGTAATAGATGGCACTATGTCACTATTAGGCACCATTTTTGTGATTAGATTTGCGTAAGGAAATTTATAAGAAACATTTTGGTTTTTGAATGAGGAAAATCGGTTGAAGGGTTAGAGATTTATAAATTATTGAAAGGAGAGCTTTTTTTGGGTCGTTTTCGACAATATTTTTCTAATTTTTTAACTTTATGGAGCTATTTCTCCAAAGCCCTGCATCCCTCTGAGTTGAAACTGTCTGAGAATGTTTTAGATGTATGGAGGTAGTTCAAAAACGAGTAAAGTGCTTGATAGGTACCTGAAACAATTTTTTTACTGAAATTTTTACATTATTGCCATTTTTTTATGTAAACAACAACTTCAACCGTGATTAGTTCAAACATTGTTCATGATAACCCCCACCAAAAGTAGTTCAGAATAAAGAGCATCGTTGGAGCTATAATTTGGTGGTTGAATAAAGGTTGAGGAGTGTATATTTACAAAGTTATGGATTTTAGAAAAATGTCTAAATTCTAAGGTAATATGTTACCTCACATGCCTTTGAGAATTAAACTGTCCTCAACTTCTAAAGAAACTTTTTGCCGAGCGTTAACGTGTTACATTAGCATAGCAGCATAGGGGGATGAATTGCGAAGGAAGGTATGAAACGCAGACGAAAGAAATATCATTTAAGGAAATTATCACACAGATAAAAGCTGAAGAAACTATAAGAATGAATCCTCAGATGTACTATTGATGGGTGTATCTAAATCATCTCATGTAAAACTTGCACAAAATACGTATTAACTCGACGCTAAATGGATTGGAGTAAAAGGTAAAGGTGTTATTAGAGGGGAAACCATGCAAGTAATATTCCTTAATAGGATTTGCAATGGTGTCAATGTTTAGTTTGCAAAGTGCAAGTTGGAAAACTGGTATGTCCCTTGCAATTGGACCCTCGATAATTTCATATGTAGATGAATAGTGAAATAAAATGTCCTTGATCTTATTGAGACAAAATTCTGTGGACCTTATGTACTGACGTCACATGTGTTCAATATTGATTCAAATGTCAATTTGAAAGCAAGTTAACCGAAAGTATGACGTACCCTTTGCCCCTATTACTATCTGATCAGTTCACAAAGTAGCACTCTACTATAGTTTCTATTGACTACTGATTGATTTGCATTGATATTTATATCGATACATAAAACAGGATATCTTGACGTCGTGTAAATTAAGCGGCAGTTTCTTATTAAAGTTCACTAATATATTTTGATCCCTTAGTCAAAATACGTAATTTGGTACTTTGGGTATGGAACCCATATCATGGGTTTACCATGGTTTAAAAACATAAAATTACCAGGAGTTGACATACCAGTATCTCCAGTGTACTTTCCCAGGCCAACCAGCCTGTAATTATCATCCTCATCCGAAATACGAAAGAGGTCGTACTTTGCATAGTAAGGTGAATCACCTCTTTCTACCAGATCAATACGAAGTTGATAATCTTTAGCATTCGTCATGTGGTAAAGTTTGTCATTTCCAAGCCATAGCTCGTGATTTGGTAATCCAAATCCGATCTTGTATCTATTCCATCCAAGGTAAAAGTTTTCTGAACCATCCATGCGACGTTGGAAAACCTTTTGTGAAAATTGAAAACAATATTTAAATCACTGAAAAGTTTACCTTCTGTGTGAAGCACTTCAAAAACTTACCAATAAATTTTAGGCTTCTCTAGATTACTGTAAAAGAAAATATTATGCAAGAGGCCAAAAAAGTCATGGAAGACAAAACGATAGGGAAATTTGCAGCCCTGTATTTATGAGGAAATGAAAAAAAAGTCACAGATATTACTGGCAGCAGAGTGAAACATGTATAAAACTAGGATGGAACTAACGTAGATTCATGAATAGTTACTTAAGGAATCTTACACGGATGTTTGAGATGTCCACTAACATTATGTAAAAATGAACTTTGAAACTATGCCATGGTATGATAGAGTGGATGATATGGAATGATATCAAAGAATAATGCATTACTTCCTCTATAACCAGAGAGGATTATTTGACAGTTGATCAGATAAATTAAATCAGTACCGTCCAACCGCCTCCATCCGTCATATTGCAGTAGACTTCAAAAGGAAATCCAGACCAGTTTGTTGGTGTTATATTGTAAACCCCATTTTCAGTAAAACCAGCATTGTATATGTCAGCACAATCAGTAGCTATCACCTCACAGTTCTGACCGTCTCCTTTATATCCATCGTTACAATAGCATTGATGCACACCGTCTCTTTCTTCACATGTCGCATATGAGCTGCATGTGTATGTGTCGTCACAGGTCAGTACGTTGGCCTGGCAATCACAGCGACGTGTGCAATCAGAGCTGGTGTAAGTTTGACCTTTCTGCAAAGTTTCATCAGAAAGAAAACTACGAAATTTGCAAAAAACAAACAAATTGGCATGCTCTTAACTTTAAGATTCCTATTTCAGATGGAATTTAGTACAGTTTTCATAACATACTTATCAAGTAGTTATAATGAATGTTATTTGTACTTACCGGGATAACACCCCCTTCTTCTATAAAGCAGTTGCACAGCTCTGGAGGAACACATTGGTAGCCTTTCTTCAAGAAACCATCTCGGCAAATGCAGGTTTCCTCTTCGATACATGTGTTGTTGCGCCCGAGTGATCTGTAAGGATCTTCGCACGAAGCCTGGCTTGAACAGCTACCGTACTTCATGTTTAGTGGGCATGACACAAGAATATTATCTTCAAAGAGCAAAAGCAATATATAACTATTAAAATATTAAACGACAGTGATCATTGGAGTAACCAGTTAGTAGGGAAACTTACAAAAGGATGTCAGAATACTCAAATCTTATATTATGATCTCGATAAACATGCAATTATAGAATAGGAATGGAGATTCACATTGTCAAGCTTCATGCATAAGTGGAAACTGTTTGTTGCAATTTTAATTTCGTCCTTTTTACAAAAACAAACATAATTTATGAGAGACATTTACAGTTTTCCATGGTAAGCAAATGATTTAAGACAATCATTTAGTTAGATAGGCAACTCAAAACAACATTTATTTTTCGTTCGTTTTTTTTCGTTTCTTTTAGGGTTATCCGTGACATTGGAAACCATACATATATTTAAGTATTTTCAATTGGAGGATTATCATGCTTTTTTCTTCTGCTTACACCCCTGACAACTAAACAATAAACATCAAATGTCCAGTATTGTTATTTAAGTACTAAATTTTCAGTTTTTGTAATAAATTACCTATTTTAAAGGAATCTCTAGAATTCCGATCTCAGAATTGCCTAATTATTTTGAGAATCACCATTTTAATACCAATTCAATGTCACTTTTTGCCGAGCTCTCTCCCAATCTTATACACATTTTTCTGTATTACTGATAGCAATGCATATACATAGTGGAACAAAAAAAGTCTAAATCTCAGTAAAAAACAAAGCATGTACTCTCCTAAGTTGCGTGTGACGTTTAAATGTCAGATTTTAACTTACCGGCAGTTCCTCTGTACTGTCCAACGACGGTTACAGTGAAGTTACTCCATTCGTCACTAACGCGGAAAAGATTGTAATGAATATAGAAAGAGGAAACAGCAGAATTCGCCATGTCAATTCGAATTTCATAGTCCTTTTGGTTTGTCAGGAAAGACAACTTTTCAAAACCGAGCCACAATTCTTTTTGAAGAAAACCGAATCCAAGTTTGTATTCCAACCAAACTCTGTGAAAGTCAAGGGATCCATCAATCCGACGTTGTATGACCTTAAAAGTAACAATGATTGATTTAATGAGTTAAATATGCCGTTCAAGGTTAATTTTCACGACGCTATTCATAAGAATTTGCGTCTGTTGCAGCATGGAAAGGGTGTGTTCTAACATCATTTTATACCGCAAATCAAAATAGACCCAGGACTTATAATGAAATAAATTATTCAGTAATTTGCCTTCACGACGAAATAATAACCAGTGCCAGAGTTTCATTAACAAATTTTTGAATTTTGGAGAGCAGAACTATAGAACGGGGAACTAAAAGAAAGAGCAATTCCGCGTCTATCAGTTAGAAGTGTTATAACTCTACACGATGTGGTGCACATTAGAATAAACCCAAAAGGAAACAGACACCTACAGATACATACCAATAACAGTTAGTTAAGAATGAGGCAATAAAGGCAACGGTGTCACAGAAATTGAGTAATAAAGTCACTGTAAAAGAGCAGAATATCAATCCATTCATAATAAACTAATGCACGGCATCACAAGACACCTTCGATGGGGTCGAGGTGGGCGAGGAGGGTGGGATAACAAGGAATCAGACCATCGGAACCGACATGACTTTATCAACAAACGTAACATATAATAACAAGCGAGTTACCAAAACAAAGTCACAGAGATGCATATATGCTGACTAATAAATTTACCACGACAATGTCTCGTATCAATCAAACTCTATCTTAAACAGTTTGACGAGTTCGGCAAGGGTAGTCTATCACATATATTTGTAGTAGATTTTAGTGTCCCGCAGAAAAAGGTACCTTTTGAACAGGCTCTCGTAGCCCTGGGAGGCGATTACAAATGCGTTATTGACACATACCTTTTTAAACTAAGACGCCCTTGTTATTAATTGCATTCAGGATTTGGGCGTTTTTAGCAGACTCCCGTTAATGTATCAGATTTGTTATGTTTTGAAAACGAAAAATTCTGGGTGGTCCATATATTGCATGATTATGCATTATTAGCTTTTAAAGGAAAATATTTTAGTTAGTACAGAAATTTGAATGGCAAATTTCGTTTTAGGATCACAAAAGAGGTTTTTACCAACAGGATTCACATCAAAATATTTGGGTAGATGCGCACCGTTTAACAAGGTGTCTCTTGATTGGTTGTTGCCATTGTATTGTATCGATTTTATTCTTTGTTAGGGTTATGGATTAGATTAGGAATTAGGCTGTCGTTAGCCAAACTAGTAAGGAAGTTTCTTGTTAAACAGTGCACATCGCCCCAAATATTTCAATTAGCTTGAACGGTCACACTGTTAGAAATTTCTCTGTAAAATTTACATAATTTTTATGGCAATTTTTTTTTCCAACCAAATAATGTTTTTTTTACAGCCAGACTGTAATCATGAAAAAACATTAAGTGTTTGTTTTTTCTTTACAGTTTTTGCATGTAAATTGGTTTACAAATGTGTACTGTAAAATCGAATTACAGAATTGTTCTGTTTTTTTTTTTACCTTAATTTTATGTGAATTTACAGCCTACTGTTTTCATTCTCGGCGTTTTAATATTTATTATAATATCGCTTTTTTCCTTTCATATGTTATTACGTAACATACACTTCACCATTACGTAGATCAGGTATTTGCTTATCAACGTAATGTGTCGTTACGAAGTTATTTTCAATCAAAACACAATGAGGATACTTTGTTATCACATTGTTGTCCAGTAGACTGCTATCTCTAGGAACTTTGTAATTGGAAAGTCACATTTTTGGTACAATATAATAATTGTTTTTAAAATAAATATGACAAAGAATGCAAATACATTGGTTGCAAATATTTCCAGACAAGGTAAACAATAAGTTTTTCACTTCCTGATTAAAAAAAGCCAAAAAAGATATTATTCAAAGCAACAGCAATCCTTTTGTTAGGAAAATGCCTACAAAATAAGCTCCACCCATTTATGCAAAATGAGATTTACGTCATAAAGTGGTAAATTCACAGACTCTTTCAAGTAAATTTGTGAAACGTTTTTAATTCGATCAAGTGCATGAGCGCCTGTGGCGATGAGTTGACATCAGTATACCAATTGTCAGTATAATAAATGTAAGTTAATTTTCAAATAGGGCCATAAATTTGCCAAAAATGTTTTCTTTTTTAACTGAAACTTCGCAGAACGATGCATGTTATATATTGAAAATTTTCTGGCTATTTCTTATTTTTTTGTTTGTTTGGGCTTATTTTTGTTTCTTTTTCAGCGTAAAAACAAAATGAATGTTTGTTAAATGACAGTATATTTATGTGAAATCAGAAAAATACAAAATACTGTTAAAATTTCTGTACATTTACAGAAAAAGTTTTACAAAGCAGTAAAATTTGGTTAAAAAAGCAGACAGAAATGGTTTTTCAAATAAACAGAAAATACATGTTAAACAACCTTTTTTTATTGTAGAAATACAAAGTGTCTGTAAAGATACAGAAAATCTCTATTAAAAGTAAAATACAAAAAGTTTAAGTTAAAAAAAGTCTGTAAATTTACAGAAATTTTTAACAGTGCACGAAGTAGTGAAACAAATTGCAACAGAAGAAGAATTAATTCTTCCAATTCCATATTTAAGTTATTTTGTTCTTTAGTGCAAAGTATGAGATGACGGATGTACTTCTACAGTTTTTAATGATGATTGTCCATGCAGAATTCAAAGGAACTAATATTCATGCTAACCGTCGATCCTCCTCTGTCTACATCGTTATCGCAGTAGACTTCAAAAGTATCTTTGCAGCCATCTGGTTTTACAGTGTAGACACCACTGGTATGGTTACCTGGACATTGTCTCAGTACCTCAAAACAGTCTCGTGGATAAACAAGTTGTTGATAATAAAAATTCGAATAGCCTGTCAATGAAATTCAAATAAAAAAAATCGGTTTGTTTGATGGTATCAAGAAGCGTTTTAATTTTAACTAATATCGTTTAGGACACTCGACAACCCATTAATTAACATGAAAACATGCCTTTGAATTGGTATAGCTCAAATTCATCAGGGCAAATTTGTTTTTAACAAATCGTTAAATATTTCACTTACCTATTACATCTAGCCGTAAATCGGGTTCACAGTTACACTGCAACGTTCCAGAAAAGAAGAAGAAGAAGAAGAAAAAAAAAACACACACTTTTTTTTTTTACGGATAATGAATATATATACTGACTGAAAGAGTGAGAAGATATCATGGATTAATTATATCGAAATGGATGCAAGGAAAATAAACCAGGGTGGTGTTAGGGTGGAGACACAACAGCCCTATCTGTCACACAATAGGTACTTAAAATAGCAATTCCGATTCAAGCATCAAACTTTGATTGACAGGTCTCTTTGTTAAGCCTTGTTGACCTGTTCCATGCTTAAGAGGATTTGCCTCTTTCACACTCAAGTAATCCTGAAACAATTGTCTTTGCTAAAAGATGCTTTGATGTGAGGTTTGTTACCGACAGCTTTCAAACTCTAATAAAAAGTTTTAGGTAAACGACTGTCAATGAAAGTAAAAATAGTTTACTTTCTCTGTTTTGCAACCAATTCTATGATTCGTATGCTATAAGCATTGTTAAAGGCTAAATCACTTTACCCAATTTTCGCAACTTTCCGTATAACTCCTAAACACACCAGAAGTATACATAGGGTTAAAATTCTCCCCCAAAATAAATAGGAATTACATTTATTGCGACGAAAGACGACAAAAGTGTCAAATTTCATACGTTTTCTTGACGGCAGGCAACGTAAAGTTAAAGACATACAATGTAAGGGCGTGTCCTCTTACTGGAATTTTAACAATGTATCACTGATCCTAGTTGGTCTAGGTATTGAGATAAAATATTTTGGAAGAAAAGCAAAATTACTGTTGGCAACAAAATTTGCCTCAAAGAGTCAAAAGAACGTTGTGTCTCCACCCTTACACCTCCCTGAAATAACTAAGGCCTCTTTTAGAGCTACAGAGAAGAATTATCAAAGTACAATTAGTATCATGCAAATAGGCATGCTTTTAGGCTAATCTGATGTTTTTGAAATTGGATTTCACTAGCAACTGGGTTCAAATAGAGACCGTTATGAGATTTTGAGCGGGGATTTATTCGGAAAAAACATTGGGAATAGACGAACTAAATAAGCTATCCCGAAAGAGGCAAAGATTTTACGTGGTGTTGTTTCTAATACTCTTTTTATTTAAACGGTACAGCTCTATTACCATTTCGACTATTAAGGCACGAGATAAAGAAGAAGGGAACCCAATTATAATGTTAAATATCTCTTTTATAACTTCAGCCAGTTAGTTTTTTGAATGATGTTTTCGGGCTCAATTTTAAACTAATTTAGTCCACGGGTAGCGCCAGGATTTGCCCGACGGGGGAGACAAGCTCCCCAACAGGGGGCCAGCAGTTCAAGCCCCCGACAAAGGTGATGGGCTAGTCCCGGTGGGACGTAACTTAACAGAATGCGCGCCGAAATTTTTGGCTTTTTCAATACAAATACTTAAAAATCTGAAGTTTATTTTTTGAAAGAAATTTGGCTTTTGTAATGACAATTAAAAACTGGGGGTGTTTATTTAAGAATCTATCTTCATATGGGCAAATTCAAAACCGTTCTACACGCAACAGCTGAATTTCTTTTGGGGTTACTCATTTAATCGTTCTAGGCCTACGTACTAAGTTTAGGTCTCAAGACGAGACTTAAAGTTTGCCCGACAAGTTTTTTTTATTCTTTTTTGAACGAAGATATGAAAATTAAAAGTTTATTGTATTGCAGAAACTTTGAAATTTAGTATAAGAAAATTTGGTTTTGGTAAGATTATAGTAAAACATTTGGGTTCTTTATTAAGTTATATGCCTTTCAAGAGCAAAATTAGGTAGAATGTCGGGGTGATGAACAGAGTTGTCTGGTTATTTGTTGTACTGAGTATCCATCAAAATTGGAAAATTTGCCACTTTTAACAATCTGAAACTTACATTATGACAGAGTTTGGTGTATTTTATGGAAGAATTTGACCTTCTTATAAGAAAAATCAAGTAGGGGTGATCTGTAGTTTTGTACACTTTTGTTGGGGTTACTGATTATCATCAGGCAGATTAATGTCCTCGGACCACATTGGAAAATTTTCCAATAAAAAGTTTGGCTTCCCATAGGCCTATATTTGAAGTTCTGAAATAGGCGGACGGGAGTATTTCAATTTTGGAGGGGACAGAATTGTTTTGTTTTTCTTTTGTCCGAAAAATATAATATTTCCCGAAAGACTATAAGTGGAGTGCACAGATATTTTTGAAAAATTAAGAACCTCCAGACATCAGGAAAAGGAATTTCCGCGGCCGGGCTGGTAACTAGAAACAAAGTACCGATAGTAATTATTTTTATCTTTGTTTCGCAATAAAATTTTTACTTTGTAATACTTCCCGAAAACGAAGAATAATATGCGAGCATGCATTGTTAAGTAATTTTTTCGACCAAAACACTATTTAAGCGAAGCCCCACCCATCAGTTTGCGCGGAACGTATAGAAACTTGTTAAAAAAAATAACATCACAAACGCCCGAAATTGGCATTTCCCAGACTTGTTACTAGAAAGGGAGCAATCGTTATTTTGAGCTTTCCTTTGAAATGGAAATTTCACCTCATTGGAAAAAACCAACTTGCTGGGTGATCAGAAAATTACCAGATAAAAGGTACTGCTACAATTGGATGTAATGGACTTGTCTCTTTTCGGGGGAAACTATGCAACGGGGTATTGAAAAAATACTGTTTTTTCACTCTACCACGAATCTTCGTTATATTCAATTGCAATATCCACTAAAACGATGAAATTTTCGTCGTAACTGCCCGAAATCCAGACTATAAATGATTTTACTTCCAACGTATTTGGAAAAGGCAGGTTACAAGGTGGCTTCAAATGAATTGTCAGTCAGAATTAAGGGGAGACATATTCAAGCCTCTATTAATCACTCTGTGTAGCCCAAAACGGATTGGCCAATTTTCGTTAAAGTTGCTAGAACTCGGCTATCGGGGCGGGCCAGATTTCAAACCATTGGGAAAAACCACCTGTCCGTTTTGTAAGGAAAATTTGGAATTGTCAGTTTCTTTGAAGAATATGGTCTTCTAGTAAGCAAAATCAAGAAGATCGTCGGGGTGACTGAAGTTATCAGGCCCAAATTTTTTATCGTGGGCCTGTACATGAAAATTTCCCGATGAAATTGGATTTTCTCAACAACAGGTGGAGGGAAGTCTTCCCCAACGGGGCCCATGACCTTGCGCGCACGGATTGAAGATGGGAAGAGGGATAGCAGATCGGATTTCGCTCCCTTTTTGTGAGAGTTAATAAATATTGCCTTCATCTTTGGTCAAAAAGAAAGAAAAATTTGCCAAACAGTGTAGACACAAAGTTATACCAATTATTCGCTGACGTCACATCCACAAATCGGATACGCGTAGTCCTATAAAAGCTATTTGACAATGTGACGTCACGAGATAAGTAGTATATATTTGATTTCCGTGGTTCCTTTCATACCGATCATATATTTAAACAGGACAGCAAATTTTTGGTTCTTTCCGACAATGGATGGGGGAAATTGTAACTAAAACTGACAAAAATCAAATAGTAACCCGATCCGATATCGCTGTAGTGTGACCTGGGCTTAAAATCGATGCAATAAAAATAGGGTTACAAACGGAAAAAAAAATCATAAAGAAAAAAACCAGGTCATGATCATCTATCCAGTAACTTCAGTCCTCTACGTTCTTCATCTTTAGGCCTTCCGCAAAAAATGTCGTCCTTCCCAGACGCTGGACAAGATAGGACAATTAAGGTACATGGAATAAGGTATAACAGAGCTAAGAAAAAGTAATTGAAAATGGGTTCCCAATATGCTTTAAAACAGCATTACAAAACAAAAAATGTGTTCAAGATCACCCACCTAGTAACCTCAGTCCTTATAGGTTTTACAATTAATTTTTTTAATTATTCTTTTTAGGCCTCCCCGACGAAATCGTCCACCTTCCCCGACGGGTGGAGGTGGCCTCCTGCTGGCGCCACCCCTGATTCAGTCAGACATGCCACTACCTATTTTCTTTTAGGAATACAGTTGCTTTAGAAATTTATTAATCACATAAGGCGAATCAGGCATTTGGACGGGGACTCTAAATTAGTATCAATTACCAAATTCAGTTGGAAGTCACCCAAAAATAAGCAAAGATAAGGAAATCAATTGTTCTGCTAGCAGAGGAAAACAGTAACTAATTCCTCTTCATTGATGGGAGAAAGCAGTCTGGGCTACAGGGGACTATTTTAAATTAATAACGGTTTGTAAAACTCAAAGGACTTGTTCACCTCATGTCCAGTATGTCTTGTTGCGGCTTACGGAAAAGTTTTGTCTACTACATTGTTCCTTGCAAAGCACCACGTACGATGGTCGTAGGTTTCATATTTGGAGTATGATTACCTAGGGTTCAAGATCGGGACCAAAACTCTGATATGACAGGGTTGACGGCTAGCAGATTTCAATAGAGTGTTTGAATGAAACGAATTGAAAATTTGAATGAAAGAATAGACTGAATAATATTTTTTTCTTACCTGGGAAAATTAAATTTTCAAGATTACAGTTTCTATATTTGCCTAAGAAAATCAATGATTTTCAGTTACTCTAACGTCAATAAGAATGAAAGAACTGTATATTTCCTCAACAGCAAATTAAGTAAAGGACCGATCACCTTTCGAGAACAGACAATCTGAAGCTTATTGAATCCTGTAAAATAATCACTAGATAATTTTAGTTAACTTGTGAAAGTGAGAAATAAATTTAGCTGACTAAATTAAATCGAAAGAAGTGTATAATCGAAAATAGTGTATAGTTTTGAGAAATAATAATTTTCACTTTTTTCAAGATAGAGTAAATTTTTTGAAATCGCTGTAATTGCTAAGCATCAAATATGTTTTATTTTCGTACTATCCAACGTACTGCAAGAGCTGTTAACTCTCGTCCTAGACAAAAAGAGAGAACTTAGACTCACCTGGCCGATACATGCGCCGATTATAACCAAGTACAACGGAACGAGCAATTGAATAAACCAGTAATGGAATTCCATAATGCCAAAACAGTCTCCCTGTTGCTTGGCAGACTACACTCTTTCGAATGTGCACCTCTTGAATAGATAATCTGATATAACGGAAACCGTGATCTTGAAAGACGTAAGGAACAACACAAAGACCATATGGTTGAGTCAAGAAAAAATTATAACACAGGGCAAATATAACGCTGCTCGTTAATTTTAAGAAAAACAAGACTTAAAACTCTCGTTACCCTTAGCCGGATGTGACTCATCTTAGCTTTTATTCTGTACTAAGACTGATTTATTTGCGTTTTCATTATCTTTAAGAAAAATGAAAAATAACTTGGTTGTAAAGCAAGAAAGATCGCGTTTCATAGGAGAGGATTCATAGGTGGGATTAAAGGTAGCCCTTGCTAACACGGCCTTTGCCATGGAGAATAAATAGGTTAGGTACATATGGCACTGCATGTAAAAATATACATAAAGGTATTTGAGTTAAGCCCAGAAGCATGTATTGTTCTTCATCGAGAAAAAGTGATCTGCATGTGTGAAGACGATTTGATAGAGTACACCCGGCTTAAAATTTTCTCTCTTTCCACGGAAAACTCAAAAGAAAAGAATCTGAAATGATACAATGTTTTTATTAGCGTTTAAAGTAAATTCAGGTTGTTCAGGAAAATACCATCGCAATTTAAGGTTCCTGCTTATCCTGCTACGTCAACTATACATACACCAATAACGTAACTAACGCTGGAATTGAAAGTTTTTCTTCCTTCCTCTGTACCAGAAACTGCATAGCTACAGCGTCAAGGATGTATAAATGCCATTAAATATCCCCCCAAACGTAAAAAGACCTCCAAAATTGATCATATTAACAAAAGTGGAGCCTACCGAACGTTTTTCATTTTGGAACCGTTCACAAGTATGCCCTAGGAAATACCATTTGGAATTTAATTTTTAAGTATTTCGTTAGGTATTTTGTAATTACCATTTAGGTGCAGCATGGTTTTGTTTACGTGCATTGATTTAATCAAATAACTAACTTAACTGACTGACTGGCTAACTAACCGACTGATTGACTGACTAAATGACTAACTGACTGGCTGTCTGTCTGACTGACTGACTGACTTAAAAATTAACCGCTTTTAGCGGTATAAGTACAATACCAAAGTGTTTTATCATATGGCAAAAATCCCTAATGCTAAATTTTGTCAAAAGCGTTTATCAATACGAAGGGTGCTTATTCAAGTAAAGGACTTTTTTCGGAAGGGAACACGTCTCATAGATTAATCAGTGTTAATTTGTTTTACGTCCCTCGTTATCAAGATTTGCTTTCTGTTTTTAACGGTTTTTATTAGATTTTAGTAATTTTAGTAGCTTAAGCACTATTCAGGTCTGGCTATTCCCAAACATTTTGAAGGAAATATAGACTACTTATGTTTTTATCTCAAGCGATTGGTTCTCGTTACATCGGCAGAATGAGAATGAGCTCTAGATGCAGGGACATTTTTTGTACCAAATTCTTTGAGAAACGTTAACATCAGTCCCTGACATGCAAATGTATACTTCAAATTTATCTAACACTTAAGACCAAGTTCATATTTTCAAAAAAACACCATAACTGATCACCAAACACCAAATGTTCCGCAATTTACCGCAAAGTCTGGTAATGATGAGGGAATACATAAAACTTCTCTTAATACTACTATCGGTGAAGTAGAGGGTAATCCTAAGAATTTTAAGCCAGTAGCATTTACATAGAAAATGAATAATGGAATAAAAAACAATCATCTTCGTTTAGTAGTCCGGAATATTGACATTTCATAGTCGTTATGTAAGATGAAGGTTCTAACATTAAATTACCAAGAATAATTTGAAACCTTTTGGCCAGGGCTTATTTCTTTCTTCGTTGGTAATAATACAAACCGTCCTTGCATTCGGGTTTCTTCCGTTCTCCAATATGGTAATAGACATTTTTAATACAAAGGTGAAGTAGACCAGAAAGGTTGCACCTACAAACCACTGATTCGATGTATGAATTAGGAACCACAAATTCCGCTAAAACTGTGGTAGCTATGAGTAAGGTAAATTTGTCTATGTCACATGAATTAATTTTTGTAACTGCTACACGCTAAATGATGTGATGTTTAGGAATTAAACACTTTTCTTTACTCTTTTCCCTCCACTCTGCTAACACATTCAGTTGCTAAAAACACGTACAAAAACATTAGTTTGAAAACACGTTTAGTTTCTAAACATGTAGTGTATTGGAGCTAAACATGTGTAAAACTTAAACATGTTTACCAAGTGGGGGCAATAAGCGTTTAATGGTTAAACAGTTAAAGTATTAACAGTAAGAATGTATATAATTGTTAGTTATGTTTGATAATTCGGCACTTAGGGGGAAAGTTGTTGTTAAAAAGTCGATCTTAGGGGGAAGAAAATTTTGGGGCGAAATATCAGTTTCGCCTTAACGTTCCCACGCACTTTTTCTATTGGGATACGTAAACGGACAAGAACGCCCTCCTAGATTTAGAAACTAGATACAGTTACTTCAAAATTGTCAAATTTACGGACACCTAGCTAATAACACGAACTGGTGGCTGGCCATTATAACAGCCATATAACGTTAGTTATAAGTTAAGACGTTATGGCGAATTCTTTTTCCTATATATATATATATATATATATATATATATATATATATATATATATATATATATATATATATATATATATATATATATATATATATATATATATATATATATATATATATATATATATATATATATATATATATATATATATATATATATATATATATATATATATATATATATAATACATAAAATTGTAATGCACGACTTACATGCTTATTTGCTCCACAGTGTTTCACGCACGTGCGGCCTGCACGGCGAGCAAGCCGCATGTGCGTGAAACACTGTGTAGCAAATAAGCATGTTACTCGTGCATTACAATTTTATGTATTATTAAGCTCTGTTTTTTGCATTGAGCACTTTACTCGGACAGTATACCATATTTCAATATATATAAATATATACATATATACATATATATATACATATATATATATATAAATATATATATATATACATATTTATATATATATATATAAATATATATATATATATATATATATATTGAAAAGGTTGCAAAAAGTTCTTACAACATAGCATTACAGAACTGTTTCGTAAGGGCCAATAATGAAGGTCCTCACTCCTCAGAAGCCTGAAGTAGAATTTGTAATCTGTACGAACTTACAGAACTTACAGAACTTTAAATCTGTAAGAACCTAATGCAACCTTTTCAATATTACAGCTCCCTTCCCAGGGTTGAGCAATTTACCATTGCCTGGTTGACATTATTAATTAATTTTTACTATTACGGTTATATATATATATATATATATATATCTATATTTATATATATATATATATATTTATACATATATATAAATTATAAGAAAGTAAACACTATTGCATTTCAAGATACAAGCTTGTTTCGTATAGGCTTACGTTTGCAGCCTACACTTCTCAGTCTACAAATGCGAAGCATAACGGTTATAAAATAACAAAATGAGAATGAGACGCGCGTGTTATAGACACGTCATAGAGGTTAAGCGCCCGTTATGACGTCCACAGAAGAAAGTATATCTGCAGAACTAGAACGCGCAAAATAGAGTGCGCGGGTTATTAAAATACGCATAAAATCTAAGTGTTTTACAGATCAGTAAGGTAAGCACTCTATGCTTCATTATAAAAAGTTATCATGAGATAACAGCTTCTTTTTACGGTGCCTACAGCTACTAACAAGTTCATTGCTATTATTCAAGGAAGACATATAAGACATATAAGGTTTGTAAACCTTTGCAGACGTTCACCGCAATTTTCAGGAAACTCAAAGTCACGAATAAGTCCCAAGAAATGTGGTGTGTCTTGAACAAACAACGGCAAGGCTGAAACTAAAGGGGAGAGCACGGAATCTACATACTCAGAAATAAGAACAGTGGGGCAGCTGTGTGAAGAAATGATAGGTCTACCAGGACTGTTTGCTATGTGGATTTTGGGAAGTAGGTAGAAATTGGTAGAAATTATTAAACCAGCTGACAAGGGTGGTGCTGTTGTGGTTTGGAGGAAGGACCTGTATATTGCTGAGGCCAACAAACAGCTATCCGACCAAAGTGCTTATTTAGAACTTCCCGTTGACCCCACTCCTGAGTGCCAAAGGTTAGTTAAGAACACATTAACCCAACTAACGGACACTAACCAACTACCCAAAAAGGCTACTTCTCTTCTACACCCTTGCCAAAGATTTCCAATTTCTACCTACTTCCCAAAATCCACATAGCAAACAATCCTGGTAGACCTATCATTTCTTCACACAGCTTAGAATTGACCTTGTAATATTCACCCCCTTTTGAGCCAGTTTTTACTCCTTTTACACTTACTCGTTCGTGCTCATTTTTTACTGTGTAGCCCTAATTATTATTTTATGATTTGTGTTTCGTACTTCGCACTCATGTTTTCTGACATTCACTTTCGTTCGGTTCTGTTTTTACAGCGATCGCTTCGGATTTGATGTTTGTATTGTCCAATTGTTACTGTTGGTTGTTCAGTTTGGTGTTTGCCACCTGATGAAGGGTTTAAACCCGAAATGTCGTGGAGTTTTCCGCAAACTTTTAAGCACTGTTTACTACCTCTTTTCGACCTATATATTTATAAATATATATATATTTATATATATGTGTACATATATATATATATATATATATATATATATATATATATATATGTATATATATAAATATGTATATATATGTATATATATAAATCAAATTGGTAAAGCTGGAAAATCTGGCTGAGATGAAAAAACGAGGTTAAATCCACCGGGATTTGAACTCGGGACCTCCCGCATATCCGTAATAGTAAAAATTAATTATGTCAACCAGGTAATGGTTAAGTGCTCAACCCTGTGAAGGGAGCTGTAATATTGAAAAGGTTGCAATAAGTTCTTACAACATAGCTTTACAGAACTGTTTCTTAAGGGCCAATAATGTAGGTCCTCACTCCTCAGAAGCCTGAAGTAGAATCTAAATGCCCCATACCAAAACTCCATTGCACAACAATCTTTTATTTTATTTGGAAAAGGTTCCATATATTGGAACCTCTTCGGAATTTTCCGAATTCAGGAATGTCAGGTTTTGGAAGGGCTTAGGTTTCAAGGTTTTCTCGAGACTAATTGTATCTCTAAAGAAGTTACAAGGTTCTAAAACATGTTATCTAATGCAGCTAACTCGAAGCTAATGAGACACATTGAGAGCACCCCCTTTGGCAGTAGGTTGGGTTTTCGATGACGGATAAGGTAGCAAGGTTTCCAACGGTTGGTCCTTAGGTTGGGTTCCCACCTTTAGGCATAGGGTAGGAATGTTGCTTATGAAAATTTGTTTCTTTTATATTTTTCGGTTGCGCAGACTAATGAATTGTAAAGTCGTTTTTTTTAATCAGGATACGAATAATTATACACCATGATATATACAGTGTTTCAATGGCAAACGGCTTTGAATAAGCGTATAACCGACAATTTCTTTTGAATGTATCTTTGACTTCTATGATATATCATGCAGATTCAGGGGGTGACTCTGCAATCAAAATATTGATATATTACCGTGTAGTCTTGTCTGATGTTGGAAAGCCTTTTAGCTCCTTTTCAATTAATACTGTAATATACGATATAGAAATGGCTAGAGCAAACGGTTTTTTTTAATGAAAAGCGAATACAGATGCGAATAACAATAAACGGTACTGCCATTAAAATTTCAAAAATGGCAGTAGATCACTTTTTCTTCGATCGATACTATTATTTGAAGACATGCCATGCATTTAAAACATAAAATCTGGCCCTAAAATTGATCTCATATTGAGTGGCATAAACTTGCAATGCAAAGCCCATTTCCTTTGTCGGATTTATTGAAAAGAAAAACTGAAATTAAAATTTGAATGTGACAGTTAACCCGGCAAGGACATATTCAGCTCCATTTTGTAGTAATACTAATCAGTGACGTCACGTCTAGGGTTAGCAACTGAAATGTCTGTTTGCAAAACTGCACGTACATTGCTGGTTATTCTGTGTTATGGTTGAACTACTCTACACAAAATGCTCCTCTGACGCCAATTGAGAACTATCCATACAAATAACAGAAGTCAATACCTGTAGAAATAACACATTTGTTGGAATCTAATATTCCACTACTCATCATATGGTTCAATCAAAGGACGTTATTCATTTAATTCATTGGTTATGAGGTTCACACCTCACCATCATCTTGAAGTATAACTACTTGGTTATATGTGTTATTTTTTGTATGTTAAGGCATTGCCTTGAACAAAACCATAATCTGTCGTTTGGTTTAGGGCGGGAGAAAACCAATATTGACAGTTTATCATGACCAGTTTTTAGCTTGACTTTGAAGAGTATTCTCATGTTTGAAATCAGTTGATGGCTGTAGCTTCTACAAGAATAGTCAACTCCAGTAGCAGGATTGAATGTCTTTCACACACAAGTTTGTTCCACATGATAACCAATCAGAGTAAATTTATCACTAAGGTTAAAGGAAAACTGCAGGCATCATAATTTAGATAAGAGTAGTCGAGAATTCTTTTTCATGAATGGCACTTGAGAATAATGTGGCATTGGTTATACTTTTTCACCCAATTGTGAAATCTTAATAGAGTCACTGTTTGATCTACGCTGAATATGCACATGTCGTGGAATGTCATGAAAGATATTTGAGAGAAGCATGGAAAGAAAATTGAGAATTTAGTCGTTCCTTTGAAATAAGTCTGGGTTGACTGTATTTTTCCCTTGAACAATCTGATAGAAAAGAAGGAAGAAATCGAATTCTAAAAGATACCTTAATGATTGGTTGAAATCCATCTCTTTGACATTCAACGCAATGCATGAAAAACATAAGTTGCCAAGACAGTGCTCCCTCATTCAGTTCTCAACCCATTCTAAGTAGAGTGATAAGTTTCTGAGGCAGAATATAGACGAATCCGATTGACGTTTTTTTTAGCGACTGGAGGCAGCCTTTGGTGGGATCCACAGCCTTTCATCGTCTTTATTTACTGTCTACGTGGATTTCAAATCCTCATATTCAGTGAAGTTGATAAAATCGAGATACACTTTAGTGAACAACCACCCATGGAACAGGTTAGGAAGGAAATTTAAAGATTAAAGGTGATGGACCCCGGTAATGGTCGACTAAAATCAGCCCATCACAATCTGTCCGAATTCGTCTATAAGGAGTGTCTTTTTATTTATGGTTATGTAGACTTTTACATACACTACCAGCACATGTAGGATATCTAGACCGTCGGACATGGAATCAAATCTGAATGATATCGTTTTTAGCTGCCAATAACAAAGAAGCAATGTCTTCTCATTTTCCAATAGGGAAAATTGCACAACAACCCATCCCAATGTGTAAAGTCCTTCCCAGAACAACAAACTATTTTGAATGATGATTTTGTAAACTTTAAAAAATCTTTCTTTATAACCTCCCACAATAATAGCTTTCATTTTCCTTTTAAAGTTAGTTTTAGCAACACATGATTCTTGGACATTTGAAAATACTTTAAATTGATAGATGATGGAAAAGCAAATTATGCAGAAATAATTCCAACAGTCTCCAATTTCATTGTAGTGATCTCATGTCTACGCTGGCAAGTGTCTTCAAAAGGGAAACATTCACAAACTCCATGAATATTAATGATGAAACTCTGTCACTGATTAAGTGAGTTTTTCTTGTTGCGCTAAACCCGTGGTCATTCTTAGTAAAGATCTGATACAGTGACGTCATGTTGTGAGTGTCTTTCCAGAGATGTCGTACCAGAGTCTGTTATACAGCTCGCACGTGTGAGTTAGAGTTACGCCTAGCAGCTAGACTCATGGAGTTAAAAATTCTGCCTACCATGGATCTGCAAAGAAAGAGTATTCTGATCGCGTTGACTTTATCATTGTCTTGTCAGCTGAATGAGGGCACAGGTAAGTGGTAAACATTTTATTATAATATAATAAAATACCATTTATACCATGTTTATCGATTAAAAAACCAGGAAATTGCAGTTTTCTCCCCTTCTACAATATTTCTTGGTTGTCGTGTCAGTGGATTTTCATGCACACGCAAAAGAATATTTATTTCAAGTTGAAGGTGCTTAACAAAAGCAATGGAAAAGAGGGAAAAAAAGCAGTGAAAGGGAACCAAAGGAAAGAACGTGGATGGCCTGACGTAAACCAATTGGTTAGAAACTGAGCCGTTTAACCTCATTTTATTACCTAACGCAAACTTGAAGAAGTTCACTTTAGAACAACAGATAGATTTGTTTCGGAAATAATTAGAATGTAGTCACGTTTTCATTATTCTTCGTATTCAGTGTTTCTCAGGAAATATATATTTTAGAGTGCAATGTATAAGGAACAGTGTCCTGTATAGTCCTATTTTACATTCGAGTTTTGATAGTTTTATAATTTAAAATCTATTGTCAGTGTGATTGTGGAAAACTCTTTCTTTGTTCATTGGCAGGTTTATGTGAATTTGCGAGAATGTTTCCAACTGAAAACTTCATCTGCGGTCCATCAACCGGTGACGACATTGGTGAGTTGAAAACTCCAACAAATATCAAAATCCAAGAAATAAGATTTGTTTCCCAAGTTAAAAACAAGTTTCACGGATATTCATTCATACTTAGTAATAATCCTAATCTCCTATTGGTCCATTTTTCGTCACTTGACCGTTGATTATCCCGCCATAAGCGTCAAGTGACCGTTGAGTGTTGTCGAAAGATAAACCGCTGTGCAAATCACAGGTGGTTAAACACAATAAAACCCTATTATGTTAAAACAGTACCGTTTAAGGTTGTATACAACATTCACCTATACGAACGTATAAGCCAGCTAGGCTGCATGAACGCGTGTTTGGTGTAACGGTAAGAGCAGCCGCCTCTCACGCGGAATCCCGGGTTCTATTCCCAGGTCGGGTCATACCAAAGACTCTAAAAATGGAACCTACTGCCGTTGTGCGTGAGGCTCTTTGTAAGCAATGGAGTAGGGAAAACAAGCAAGTGAGCCACAAATAAAGGCCGTGACCGGCTCGACTTGAACCAAAAGGTTGGAAACTGGGCCGTAAAACTTACTAACTGCATGACATGAATGAGCATTGTCGCCATGCCATGCTATTTAGTGCGTGCACGGCATAGCCGTGGTACACAGTTGTTACATGGTTAGTACAGGCCCAGTACGCTCTTGTACCCTTTAAAGTACTCTCTGGTACCTTTTTAATCCAAAATAACACGACACCAAAACGTTACTGCTAAGTAGACCTAAAGATTGATGTAAAAATTACGTTGATGAGATCCCTAAATAGGAGACTTCGGATCAACTACTATGTTAACGTCAACTACTATGTTAACTGCTATGTTAGCGATAATGTTAACACTCTCACGTACGCCACGGTCGGTAGCCCAACTAACGTGTGGCTTTTAACGCTAATATTCATATCAATTTGTTTGAAAACACTTCCTTGTTGATCTGATATGTGATGGCTATGTACAATTGATACAGACGTTTATCCCGTAGGTCTACATCGGAACGGACAATGAGCGGGACCAAGTGTTCAGTTCCGTCGTACACTGGTTCGTTGTACACAGAAAGCGCGGTTGGTGTGTCTGGAGCACGGAATGTTGAGGTTAATTACAAATCCTGGGCGTCATTTTATTGGTTATTCGATACAAAACTAATGCATATTTATATATATGGTTATTTGTGCGTTATTTATCCTGGTTCCCATTAGGGAGGTTTGCTTCATTTAAAAACAAAGTTTAGGATTGGATAGTTCACGTTATAACCAATCCAGCAATGCATGACCATCGACAATCCGAGCTTGTTTGAACAAACAGCAGTAGGTTAAAAGTTCCTTGCTATCGCTTGGTGTGCAAACGACGCCTGGTTCCCTCACAAGGCATTTTCTTTGAGCGAGGGACACTTTATTTGGTTAAAAAAACAAAACAATTGTAATGTGAAACTTAAAACACTCGTTCTTTTAATGCTAGATACTAAGCCAAAAGACGGTGATTAATTAAAGGGACAAGGAAAGTTTAAGACAGTTTGTTAGATAGAGATTTTGCCCAGTTTTCAACTAATTGGCTAAAGTCGAGCCGGCCACGCCTTATTTTGCAGCTGTTGTGCACTGGCGTGTTTCCCTTCCCCATTGCCTATGATGAGTACCAAGCACAATGGCAGTGAGTTCCGAGTTTGAAGTTATTTTTCTTTTTAAAAATTACAAAAGGAAATTGGCTCACTAAACTATGGAACTTAAAGCAATGTGCCTAAGTTGCAATCATTGTGACTGAAGGTATGATTGAAGTATCGATTAACAGGTGTTCGAAGAGATTATGAAAATAGCTCATTTATAGCCACATCTGTGGCCATATGACTGCAGTGTTAACAAATAATTTCCTAGTAAACAATTCCTGAATTTGTTGATTGTTCTTGGGATGTTGGTAATGTTAAGTATGGAGTTTGTCAGTTAACGCAAAACAATACTGCATTACCAGACCCTAAAAAGAAGTGGGAAAATTGTGCCATTATGGACTGTTTTTCTCTCTTTTTGAAGGCTATTAGCAATGGACTTTTACGTAAAACACGTTTACTAGGCCACTTTTACTAAAGCACGTTTACTTGGCGGCTAGTACTATACGATTTGAACAAAAACACGAAAAACTGTCTTCCACAAATCAATTCTTATTTGACTTGCCGCAGAACGTTTCTTAAAGAGGTTTAATTTTATCGCTTTTACAGCTTGCTGGAACAAAACTTTCCATCTAATTACTTAAATCCATCTTAAGTGCATTTTCTGAGTTTCAACTGAATAAACGTTTCTAGGGTAGACTGTTTCCTGGTTATTGGTCTTTAGGATAATTGCGTAGAAGCCCCGTACTCTCAGTTATTACTTCTACGATTGTCTGTTAAATTTGAACTGAAATATTTTTGTTTATTGCTTTGTTACTACATGTCCGTTTGTAGTAGTGCTTCGAACCCTGTGTCGTCTTATGCTTGTAATCAACGCTGAGCCAGTAATGACTCAGGAAGGAGAAGTTTTTCTCCGGCCCTATATTAAACATGGAATGAAGGCTAACAGGTAATGACTACATTAAGTAACTACGGTTCAGATCTCCTACAAATGACAGTTGCAATTTGTTTCACGTGAAGAAAGGTGGTCTCAATAAAGATTCTATAGCAACATCGCTAGTTAGCTTATTAGTTTGTTTTTAGAAACTTTGCTTGTAAATGATTAACACCACTAATGATTTTGGACAACAACTATCTGTTTAAAAGTCATCATAAAGAAAAGAAAGTGGCAGAGACAACATTGTACATTGTCACGAGATATGACTTCAGAGTTCAATGCTCCTATCGCGCTTCCATGTTCAATTCCTTATTCACGTGCTGTCTCATGAATCACTTAAATAAACCTTTTCAAGCTCTGGAAGTGAAAAAATCGACATTTGCCATTTGTGACACCAAATCTTCAAGTTACATCGGCAACTTCAGTGCTATTTTTATAATTTTTCTTCCATAAAACTCCAAATTTTCTCCAATGTGAGCTCTTGAATTTGATATAGTTTGTATGAAAATTGACAACAAAGTTTCGGAAACATTTAAAATTTTATTGGAGAGATTATTTTTTGTAGACCATCAAGATAACATAATTTTAGCAACAACGATATTTAGTCGATCACCCCGCAATCATTCTCAGATTTGAATAATGCAGGAAACGCAGATTCTTCAATCAGAAATCCCCCAACTTTTTAAAATTCCCAGTACAAGAAACCCCAAATCCAAAAATTCCTGCAATACAAGCTCCATAGGTACAAATATTCGTTTGAAAAAGTAAAAAATTTACGTCCCTTACACAGTGTTTACACTTCAAAGAAACCTCGGAAGGTAAGGGTGCTTTCCTATTTCCCCCGAGGAAGTCCTTTTCCGTCCTCCCTGTTGCTAATCTACTGCTCACAAGCCTGGAAAATGCCATTTTCGACTGTCTAAGGGGTCCGATTTTTCAAAATTTCCCCTACGTTCGCGTAAACTGACGGTGGCGCTCCGCTTATATGGTCTTTCGGGCAAGACTTCTAGCAGGGAATCATTTGCCTACCGTTACTGCTCTCAAAATAGCTTTTCATCAGTTACTTTTCAACTCTGTCAGTTGCATAGTCTGTGAGCAGGGAGGTAACACCTCCCTGCTGTGAGTAAATAGACTCTTTAGAAACTCGAAGAATTAAAATCTTATCAACGTCCCCCAGTGTGTAGAGGGCAAAGATATACTGGAATTGTTGTCTCTACTGTACCATGGCTAGAAAAACGGAGAATACTACCTTCTTTAGTGCCCAGTGTCATTTGAAAAAATGGTTTATGGCATACAAGGTTTTTCTATTATTTAAAAAAATCCGCCTTTCCGGCAGAAATAACCAAGAACTTTAGCATTCAAAAATGTTACTTTTGGTCAATGGGGTATGGTGAGGTGCACAGTCCAACACTCGTTCCGCCCCCATTCACACTGCTGCCTTCGTCACTTTATATATGAAAAGAAAACAGGGTACTCGGGTCCCTGATGTATATACGTGCCATTGTTGTATCCAACACTGATATCACAGTGTCAGCTGTAGAGCATTGGTATCATCCTGTAATATGTTCACAATGGATTCTTCCATTTACCATCTCCATTTCTTATACAGATGATATCCTGGTTTCCTGTCCTGTAAATATGGAATATGCTAATTGTTCCTGCCAGGCTACTTGTGAGGATCCTTTGACTTTACTGAGGTGCAACGACACATGTATCGAAGAGAAGACCTGCATTTGTCGAGATGGTTTCCTGAGACAAGGTGACCAATGTGTTGCTCCAGAGGAGTGTAGCTGTTTTATGGAAGAAGAGGGAGTTATACCGGCAAGTGGAAAGGCAATTCTTAGTCCTACCCAGAAAGCTTAATAAATTAGGATAAAGAGTCGGGAATTGATTGACCAAACAGTTCAGCTAAATGCTGTATTACTTATCGGCGAATAAGTTCCCCTACTGTGGGCTCCGAAATTTGGGCAACGCTCATTTGTAAGACTAATTTTAGTTCTTCCGATTCCCTTGTGCCTTATCTGTTGAAACTGTAGCGAAGCATTGAGTGGCGGAACCAAACATCAACTCCCCACTTAGTCCTGCCTAGAAAAAAAAGAACCTGACCGTCCAATCTCTCAATCTTTCGACCCTTATATGATAGAACCTTCTTGAACGGTCCCATTCTAGATCGGCCTATAACGAACAGATGATACACATGATATGAGTTTTTTAAGTTCTCCAGAAGAAGCATTTTGCGAAACCAACAAATAATGAAGGGAAAAATCTACTTCTCCTAAAGTCCTGTCTGGAAAAAGCCATTTCTCGAAACCCTACTGGTGGTTCCCAAGCAATTCTTCTTACCAAATAGGCTACGTCCTCAACATATTTCAGGCACTGATTGAAAAAATGGCTATCGTGTATTAATCGAGCCGTGTTTGTTATTATGATCGAAGAAATTTATAATTTCTTCATGATGTTTCAATGTCCCCTTAATATGCTGTTTTGAACAACTGGAATACATGCTCATCCGAAATAAATGACCATTCCTAGCCACAATTATATAATAACTAGATCTGCAACTAAAAAGCACAAATCAATTATAATTCAGACAGAATATCTGGTGTCGTACAAAGTGAATTTTTTGATGGGCATGAGAAAAGGGACTTGCCTCGAACATATTTAGCTTGGATGAGAGGGCGGAGAGAATTTGAAAATCTGTGACCTCAGACAACCGGAAACAAGGGTTTTCATGGCTCTTTATAGTCGTTATGTTGAGCTTTCAGTTGCAATAAGTTTTCACTTCTAAAACAGAAATTGGCATATTGCAAAAGAGTCGCAACATTACGTCCACTAAATCTGTAGTAGAAATAAGCATACACAATACTGCATGTCTACCAGATAAAATGTGTCACTACCATTGTCACTACCATATGAAGTTAGCTGATCTTTGAAAGTTTAGCTTGTTTGCGAGGCCTAGTTATAATGTTAACACACTTTCTCCCTTGAAAAGTTATCGAAAAATTTAAGCAATGCTTACGACTCGCTACATTATCACTGATAGTACCAACTGTTTACCGTTAGGCTTTTTACGTTGGCTAATTCCTATTTTGCAAACATAATTAGCGTGTTCGATTACTCGCCCGAGTTAACTCGTGTCTGGCACGACTACGTTCGATTAGCCAATGACGTCAGTGTTCGCGCTTACTCGCGCCAGGCCCAAGTGAGCGACCCTTCGAGTCGGTTACTTAGGTAAATATCCCATCGTGCTTTGGGAAAACATGGAAGCTAAACGAACAACACGCATTCGTGAACAATTTTTGAGCATGTAAATACATTGGGGTAAACATGAAACTTCTGACTTGTGAAAAGTGGTTGATGTCGGAATTAGTGAAGTCACTCAAGTGTTATTTCTAGAGAATTTTCTACATGAGCATTGTTTCGAGTCTACGTTCATCGTACAAGCGAACCGCATGTAATACGTACGTACCAGAGTTCGCTCTGCCATCCAGCTACGGGCTCTGTCATTGGCTATTGTGAACCATCTTCTCCAATAATTACCGTAAAACGTTCGTTTATTTCACGCAACTGCGC
The DNA here is from genome assembly GCA_037179385.1 of Holothuria scabra. NCBI lineage: Eukaryota > Metazoa > Echinodermata > Holothuroidea > Aspidochirotida > Holothuriidae > Holothuria > Holothuria scabra. The sequence continues at coordinate 26,006,340 of CM074191.1, forward strand.
ATGACCATCGTAGCCCTAGCTCGAGGCTCGAGTAAGTCAAGGGAAGCAAATCGAACACGCTACATATGCTAATGCTCATGACTTGTTAGGAGCTTTTCATCACATAATTACAATCGAAATGACTCTATCCTTTATTCTTGACTAACCATCTAACCATTGTGTTTACAAACAACCACATAAACCTAAATAAACTGCAAAATTGAAAGAACCAGGGCTATCAACTTGGGACTAGCGGGGAAACGACTAAAGTGGAGTTCAACCACATCTACTGCTTTGAAAGGTGATTCTCATCAAAGGGGTTTTCGCCAAAAGAAACTCTATAGGTTGCAGCAAATGGTACTTTCAGTTTCTATCTATTGCATGCTCAGAGTTTTCACTGGTTAGATGTCTCATGCTTCTGAGATTTTCAAGACAACCTCATGGGCCCACTGGCATGTATTGCTGAAAGAGTAAATTGAAAGTAAAAATATCCTGATGATTGCGATGGAACGAAAAACAGCATAATTATTAAAGATGGAATAATCCTAGGCTATGGTTATATTGTCATTAGTATTTTACCATCCAGCAGTTCATCGAAGAACAAAAGTTGTGCTGAACAACAAAATAATTACAATGACTCTTAACGGTTACTAAAGAGGTGATACTCTCGTTGAACTAACTGTGCAACAAAGCCGTAACGGACCTCACGAAACTTTGGGAGCACTTCGAGAGTGTGCACCGTGAATAGATTAAGTAAAACGCATGTATGTGTTCTGTATTAATCCCAATCTGTATTAGATTGGGATTAGATTTAAGCTAAATTCAAGACATAATTGGACAGGTGTGTGTTAGTTTTAGAGGAGACATTGTGTGAAAAGCGTGACGATTAAGCTAATAGCGTGAAAGTTGACAGGTGTGACTGGACAGTTTCCTATCAATTTGAAGTAAATAATCTATAGTAGGGTAAATATACCTTCATTGAGGTATCTCTTAAAAACATCAAAAAGGGTTACTTATGATAGTAACTCAACATTTTAAGGATTTCTCAGATGCTTTTTCTAACAAAAGTTTGTGACACCCTTGAAATCAATAGAGTTGAGGCTGGGTTTAGGCACCCTTCCGGCCCAATTCTTACGACGTGTATGCTCATATTAAAGTGGGTAAAAACCAGTGTTTCGGTAACATTTAGCGTGCTTTAAATCGTCTTCAGCAAAATAAATTTTCCGTTTTAATCAAACGTTAAAACGCGGTTGAATGTTGGTAATATTCACTGTGAATTCAAAGACTAGTTTTAGAAAAAGCTGTTATAAAAAGAATAGAATGTATGCCTGTGTTGTCACAATGTTTGAAGTACGCTTCCTCTCGGAGGAATAACAAACCAACGTCACGAAACACCTTTCCTTAACTGTTATAGGAAACGAGTTAGTCTCTTACCTACGTGGGTAATGCTCTACTGCGTGAGTTCCCAACGCTCCATAAAATTTGTCCCCAGCTGTCACTGGCGGATCACGTGTTTCATAGTTATTCCTCCAAAATGGCATTAGCATGTTGTCAATGCATATTATGACGTTTATTTCTGAACTTAACACCAAGAGGCCAGCTTAGTATGGGGGTTAATTGTTCGGCTCGGTTAATTGTTAATGGGACGGCTTAGACTTAGCCAACCGACACCTCAGTTAACAGTTGTCCACCTGCAACTGGATTCCGATGTGGCTTTCAGCGTAAACAATATTTAATCCTCATAAGCTAATGCTACTTTACGTTCCCATGATGACGTACAACGATGATGCCAACACAATGCTGTTGCCGATGGTTATAAATGTTGACTGAACATAAAATCAGTAGACCAGTGTGATCTCTTTGTCTTTCCAATGTAACTTTAATGAAAAATTGTGTCTATTCCCGCAGAAAATAGAAATCTGAACTTTTTATATGAATATCAGTGGAAATGTTTTGTCATTTTCGTTTTGATGACATTTTGCAGAATAACGAAACCAGTATCAGCACTGACTGTACTCGTCGCTGCGAATGTCAGTCGAATGTTCTCACTTGTGAAGAAACCTATAGTTGCAGCTCTGATGCAACGTGTGAAGAAAGGGATGGTGTACGCCAATGCTATTGTAATGATGGATATACAGGGGACGGCCAGAACTGTGAGATGATAGCTACCGACTGCGCTGACATATACAATACTGGTATCACTGAAAATGGGATCTACAATATAACACCAACAAACTGGCCGGGCAATCCGTTTGAAGTATACTGTAACATGACCGATGGTGGCGGATGGACGGTACGTATTTGTCTTCATCTCTGTTCTAGGATCACAAAGCTAAACTACACAGGTGGTCCTTACTCGCAAGTACCCCTTACTCCAAATCCAGATATGGATTGATATCTGGACATATCTGGTTAAATACAGCCTTTATATGGCCATATCAAGCCAGATATACAGCCAGATTTAGATGCCTTGATATAATGTATCAAGTTTTATATGGCCATATCAAGTCCGATATAAACTGATGAAATGCCTTCCCAGATATGCAAACAAAGTTTGATATGGTCATATCAGGCCAGATATAACTTGATTCAATCCCTGTCCAGATATGCAAATAAAGTTTGATATGGCCATATTTAGCCAGATATAACTGATTAAAATACCATGACAGAATTACATATAAACTTTTACGTACCCATATTAATACTTTTTGGTTTAATTTGTGTACCTGTCCTACATAAAGACCTGGATAAAGTTCTGGAAGCTGAACAAGTATCAGCAACCCAAAATCAGAACATTCAAACCATATTCAGCCATATTATACTAACATATGCAAATGACTTTCCAATATGGGCGTGGTCAGGAATTTAGGGCCCTGATTTTCTTGTTATTGCGATAAAGGAAGTAATATGTGAAAAATCATGAAACATTCAACAAAATTTATGTAAGGATATTGCCCCATATGATAATTTAAACCAACAATGCAGTGTAAACATTTAAAAGTAGGAATTTCAAAGCAGTTTTGTTCTTCACTATTAAGTAATTTAACAACTTCAAATATTAAGTCAATGTTATACCATGATGATGAATTAAAGATGTTCAGATAGCCATTAACAGGCTTCTGGGCATGACGTTAAACTGCATCCAGGGTGTGGCTTCTGTTCTATTCAGCCAGTCTAGAGCAGGACCCCACATTTTTGCCCTTTAGAGGGCGTACTTGTCCATTTGGGACGATTAGCTCCTTTAGGGAGCAGAACTCCTCCGGGAGTAAATGTTTGGTTTTCGCCCCTTGGCTCTTCGCCAGAGAGTCGAGGGGACTTTTAGAAAAAATGCCGGCTCAGAAGGCTTCTGATACGCCTTACACAAAGGTAGTGCACTGATAAATTTTGGTCCAGTCATATATGGACATGTATAAACCATACTTGTCTCCTTAATATGGGATCAATACAGTAAATCTTTATATAAACCAGGTATGGTACTGCTTTATATGGGATCAGTATGGAATAGCTTTATATCAACCATATATGGTATTGCACTATATGGCTCATATCTGTTCCAGGTAAAGACCTGATCCAGATAAAATTTTATCTAGCCCAGATATGGATTAGATCTAGTTCTGGCACAGATCAAGGTTATATCTGCCCAATTTTTTATCTGGTCCATATATAAATTCCATATCTGCAGCAGATATGGGCCAGACATGTAATACATGTTTGGCCCATATATAGAATCTCATATCTGGCCCATATCTGGATTTGGAGTAAGGGACATATCATTTCCCTTGACCCTTGAATCTTTGTTAAAGGAATGGCTAGTTTGATTGAGCCAGTTGGGTTTGGACAAATAATTTTTGATATGGTACAACGGTACTTAATCATTTCGAGCATTTGAAATGTGAAATGTGCATTGCAATCGTATATGTGCCAGATTCGAGCAAGTAATGCATGGTCCCATCTCGGTGTCTCCCTCGGCTCATTGCTTCCAATCTCATTGGTCCAACCCTAGCTAGGTTTTCACGGGATCGTGCCCCCTTGCCCGAATTTCTAGACTTCACCCTATTCCCTAACCCATACCCCCCAAACAACAACGCTTATCCTCATCTTGATGAGCTGCCGGGAGGACCATCAAGGAGACCAGGAGACCAATATCAGACGGGAGACTAAATAGAGCAAACCCATGTGATTGCACAAGAGGCAAGTCAACACCATAGAGGCCATCATGACTGAGACGCTGCAGACAGTAGTGGTTTGCCGGGACATATGGGCCACGTGGCCCCACGCACTTCTGGACGTAGGCTTAGTCGGGAAAAAAATCAGCAAATCGGGGAAATCTCTAGGGGTCAGTAGTCATACCGAGTTTTTCCCAGCAGTGCTTAGGAGCTAAGACTGTAAAATTTTCATGAAAAATTCAAAAAATTATAGATTAGCTAAAATTTTGTAATCAACCCATGGTACAGTTGGTAAGCAGACCCCACATTTGTGACCGTTATTGGGCAATCTTTACACCCTTAGGACTCGCGGTGAAATGCATCTTGGAAGACCGCGCTTGAGCTACCTTACACAGGGCGAAAACGAAATCGTTAAATATGTCAATAATTCGCATTCATTGTGTTACGTAATTAAATATTTTTGGGCAATTGAAGGAAAACAGAAAGTTAAATCTTCAAAAGAAACTCGTTTTAGTTGACAGGGATTGTCAAGGAGTGAACTTTGCTAGAGTCTTCGTCAAAAGCTTTTCTAGAAAACTGAAGGGGTGAGAGCTCACTTGCGAAATTTCAAACGGCTCATTTTCCGTCTTCAAGGTGAGAATATGTTGAAATGTCATTCCAAACAGAAAGAACAAATAATATTACCAAAATAAAGTGGTACCTTTCTTGTTATCCTTCTATCTTTACTAAAAATGCCATACGGAAGCCTGGTGTCTTTGTCCTGCTTATTTATGCAGTATATGTAAATACTTCACTTAACGTATGTGCACCCCCAAAGCATGGCATTGTGTTGGATTTTACTTCACAATGTTCCTCGCCAGCCGCCAGCTACCATCATGCATTGCGTTTCAAGATGGCTGCCTTACTACAGGTGTACTGATAGCATAGGCGTAGCATAAACAAAGCGGGATTAACCGTCTTCAGGAATATTGGAATAATTTATCAACGAACCTATGTGAGAAAGTATATTTCCTGTCATACAGTGTGTTTTCGATAATTGTTGGACATGTTTCAGGATGATTTCGTGACAAATTTGTGACCATTCGCCGACCGTTCGGAAAGGGTGATCTAAAATATCCCGATGGCTCTTGGGCCTTTTGGCCGACAGTTTCTCCTGAAATTATTTTTATGATAACTTATTCTGGTAAGTCTCATAGTTTTCTTGATCATAATTGGAAGTAAACAGAATAAATGAGTCATTCTTTTTACCAAGTGTACATTTCTATAAGCGGCTAAAATTCAAAATTTTGTAGCGTCATCACAGCTTATTATAATTCGGTGATCCCGAGGTTAGCTTACCAACTGGTAGAGGCACTGCGCTTCTCAAAAGGCAATTTTCTGATTATTTTGCAATTCGCTCATTCTTTGTTGAGTGAAAATTTTATTCCAAGCGAGACCTTAAAATAGCGACTGTTTAATTAGACCCAGCTACACAAAGACCTGGGCGACCACATGGTTCTGGAAAACAATGAGAAATTAAGAAATGTGCCATTTGTGACACCAGTCATCTACAGTGGATTTTCCTAACTGTTCCATCATGAAATTCCAAATTCTCCCCAATACAAGCTCCATATTCAAAATTAATTGTTTCAAAAAGGCAAAGTTTTCCTCGCGGCAAAGTGGAATTCGTGATGCGGTAGTGCTCGCTCATTAACTAGTTCGTTATCTTTTCCGAGCTCTGGAAATTACAAACTCGAATATTTGTTGCATGTGATACCAGATCATTACTGGCATGTACAGTGCAATTTTTATGTATTGTCTTTCATAAAATTCTAAATTTTCCCAAATTTATGATAGCCTCTTGATTTTGGAATACTTTGTCTAAAAAGACAAAAAACTTTTTTTTAAATGTCATCTTAGAGCCTCAGTTCGTGGGTGTTAGATGCCAACGTAGGAAGTGGAGATTTTTTTTTTTAGTAATCCCTCAACTTTTCAAATTTTCTAACAGGAAACCCATGCAGGATCCCAAACACTCTTCAATAAAGGCTCCATAGTTTCAAATAGTTGTTTTAAAAGGGCAACAAATTTGGCGCTCTCGCGCCTCAAATTACGCCCCTAACACAGTAGTGTTTACCCTTCGAAGAAAAAAAATAAAGAAAATTTGCTCCTTTCCCCTGAAAGAGTTTGTTTATCCCTGCTGCTACTATGCTACTTACAAGCCCGAGAAATGCCATGGCATTTCGGCTGTCTGCGGGGTTGCGATTTCTCAAACTTTTCTACGCCAACTGAAGATGGCGCTCCGCCTAAATAGTCCTTCGGTAAGACTTCACATTAAAGACAAGGAATCATTGGCCTACCATATTCAAATCCTCGTAAATAGCCTACTCCTCTCATCAAATATCTTGCAACCCTGTCTGTCTAGTAGCCTGTGTTGATGGATTCTTTAGTTATTGAAATGTCAAAATTGTATCAAAATGCCTTTGTAGATTGCATAGGAACAATAGTCTGGAACTGTAGTCTAGCGTAGCATCATTAGCATGGCTGGTAAGAAACGAAGATTCCACGTTTTTCAGTGCGCAGATTAATTTGAAAAAAAAAAAAAATGAGTTGTGGAAAATTTGATTTGATTTTTTTCAAAAAGTCGCTTTTCATGGCACAACAAAGTCGAAAGATTAAGCATCAAAAGTGTACCTTTTGGTCAAGAGGCTTGGGTTAAATGCAGAGTCAAAATATTACTCAACCCCAATCTTACATTGCTTCCTATACGCCACTGCACCCGATGGATTTTTTTCTGTGAACTACGACTTCATAAAAACTGACAAAAAACATTTTAATCAAACAGACCCACGAATGTGAATATATAGACCAAATTTTCCCTTCTACCAAGGGAATTCTCTAAATATACAGAAAGCGTTTTTTCATCGGAACTGCCAATTTTCTACTTAATAACATGTTAATGTAAAAGCTGTCCTTTTTAACTTTTGTAAAGGTATTCCAACGTCGTATGAATGGGCATAGAAACTTTTACCGTAATTGGAACAGTTACAAAGAAGGGTTTGGCTCACCAGGGTATGAGATGTGGCTTGGAAATGACAAGATTCATTATATGACGAACCAGAAAAACTATCAACTACGGATTGACCTGGTGAGCGCGTTTGGCCTACCATACTATGCCAAGTACAACCTCTTTCGAATAAAGGACGAGATTAACAATTACATGCTGGTTGATCTTGGCAGTTATACGGGAAACACAGGTTTGTACTCGACCAAAGAGAACCAATCTCTTAAGTGAGGAAATAATATATATGTTACCATCATGGAGAGGACTAGCGGATGTAAGGTAGAAAGAACTACGTCAATTATCAAAGCGGCAGTCATTTTTTACCACAAACTACATTTACTCAGTGGGTATACCGAAATTCTCGATTAGTACATCCCCTTGATTGCCAAAAAATCAAAAGATGCAGATTTGCTTATATTACAATACATGCACCGAGTGGTATGATTATGCATGAAGGACTTACTTATTTAACAGGTTATTACCTTAATCAGTAAGCTAGGAATGGGTCAGGTTTTTCGATAGCTGTAGGAGAGGCTGCTAATTTACATAAGAGAATTAGAATTACATAGAGTACGAAACACCTGATTTTTTTTTCGGTACAATACATGTACCGAATGGTATGATTATACATGAAGGACTTGCTGTAATAGGATATTACCTAAATCAGTAAGCTAGGAATGTGCCAGGTTTTTTGATAGCTGTAGGAGAGGCTGCTAAATTACATAAGAGAATTAGAACTACATAGAGTATAAAACACCCTTTTTTTTTCATAGACGGTTCTTCTCCACCATGATAAATTTTTGAGATATAAATTGCTAAACGAAAAAAATGACCTCGCCAAACTGGTAAATTCTTAAGAACTGGCTTGTTCTTTCGTTTTGTGTTGATGATAACGCATTTGTTGCATCAAGACTAAATAAAGACTTGGCTTTATTCGGATTTAGCCATAGTCGTTTTTTCCAACATTTGCGTTATTATAAAATCGACGCTGTCTTTTTTCTTACCAATGGCACCATACGAATCTTCCTCCGTTCTTTAGAAACAGCTTGGGTAAACTTTTACCCATGGTTGGGGTCTAATATCACCAGCTAAACTGTTGGGTAAAAAACTTCCGAATTTGGTTGCAAAGCCACATTTTTTCGGCAAAATTTACCCAACATTGATACGTTTTGACCAACGCTGGGAAGGTTTGCACCCTTATTCAAAAAAAAAAAAAAAGGAGGCCTACACCCACAAAATGACCACTATAACATTTTACAAAAAATTTTTATTCTTTATTTTGGTTTTGATGCTCTTGCTAGAAATTAACGCATGACGTTTTCGCATTTGCTCGCAAGGGTCCTTTATGGGTATTGAAATGGTGGATATGTGATCAGGGATTGTGGCAGATACCACGTGTTCCCCGAAGGTTGCACTCTCTGACTGTCAGTATGCCTTCTTCCCATTAGTAAAAATTACGTTTTTCATTGAAAGATGTGCGAACTCATGATCAGGTACATTGCTGAGGGTTATAGCTCATCATGTGACCTGTAGTTGGTAACTTATGATTCTGTTTGGGAATGTAAATGAAATCGACCGAACAAAGAGGTTTATTTCAGACCTAGAAAAATATTTTCATAGTTGTATTAATGGTTGTATTTAATTTACTTATAAAGGCTATCGAATTGGAGAAATTTTTAACTGCAATAATTTTTCGGCAATCCTTACAGAGAGTATTTAACTTTTGAACAAAGTAACGAATAAAAAATGTGCATTCATGCATACTCATTTGCAGTCACAAGAACTATTTTCAAGATCGATATTTTCAGCTCTTCGCTGATGTTTCCTTTGAACAGAAGTCTACACGCTGCTGTGATACGAACGATATTTCGCACACACACTGCTATTGTTATGTAAGAAGAAACGTTAAACCATTTGCGGCTAATGGATATTGAAAATAAAGTGATCGAACCAATGTCACCAAAAGATAAACATAACTTTTATGCCGTTGCATGTTATGTCTTTTATCGTGCTGAACCCTTGAGGAAAAGCACTTTGTTTTTACTAATAAAGAATACAAAAATGAAATACTAAATGGATACGATATCATCATCAAACTGGCTTATTTGGCAGTTAAAACTCATTACAGGCTAAACTAACAGTTTAATGCTGCTGCCATTGGTTCTCCTGTTGCAATTCTTTGTTGTTAAATTTGTGATGTCAATATTTTACAGGATACGATGCCATGGAATTTCACAAGGGAAAACTGTTCAGTACGAACGACAGAGACAACGATGGTTGGAGCACCTTCAACTGCGCAGAAACACACTTTGGAGCTTGGTGGTATGGCGAATTTGATGTTTCGACCGATTCTCGTTGCTCGACGGATTCCGATTTTTGCGAACATTGGCAAATTGACACCACCTCGTGTGGGCGGTGTTCTCATGCCAATCTCAACGGTGATTACAATGGCTCGTCCAGGGGAACCAGCTTACATTGGAGGAATCTTCCCGGAAACGAATGTAACATCATATTCACAGAAATGAAAATTAAGCCGGTTTGAACTTGCCTGAAAAGTTGTATTCCACTTCTACCACTGAAAGGTCTTATCTCCTTTAATTAATGTTTACTCGATTTAAAAGAGAAGCCAACCCTAGCTTTTCTGCTTAAGGTCTACTATTTTGATGAATGCTCTTTCCAAAAGAAGCACAAAGAAGTTTTTGGTATATTCATTTTAACCTTAAAAATTGATTTTTAAGCAGCTACTGGTCCACGACATCGTTTTTTGAAATTCACTAGTTCCCGGATGTTCAATGACGAAAGCGAGCCACGCATCACATTTCAACAGAAAAGTTTCCAACCCACATGAACTATCTATAATTGCACGTATACCACATAACACACCTTCTGAATTCCTCTTGAAAAAGGAGGTAAAATTCCTAATGTATGAATAAATTATTTTTATCATACATTAATAAAGTGAAATGAAAAACAGGTTTTTAACAAGTGCATGAAAAAATAGTTTGCGTGATTGGCAACACCATTGTATCACTGTCTGACACCAAACACTTTGCCCATACCTTACAGTTCGGGTAACTCTAATGAAAGGAAATGACCGTATGTAGACAACTGCTAACACGTTCTCATGGCAGGGTGACCTTGACTAATGTACAGTAACCTGTTTTGCCGTGTCCAGCATGAAAACACTGTGCACGGTATTTAACGTTACAACTTACGAGCTGGATGTACTCGAACTCTTTGTCGTACACTCTCCCGCTAAACTTGGAATATAGGACGGGAATGTTTGTAAAGAAAGATGGAATCAAACGGACTGAACCGTGACCGCTTATTGCATCTGTGGTAGCCTGAGTATTCAGACAATAAAGTAAGAAAGCAAGACAAAGTGGCAGTCGGCGGGATCTTTTGTGAAGGTTCTAGCCTGAAGGTAATACGCTTAGCACTTGTACCAGTTTTGAAACTGATCGGAACCTGTATCAGTGTATGATCAGGGAGTTGTAACAGACAACTCCCTGGTATGATCTTGTCTGTTTTCTACGCAAATAACGAGTGAGCTAACAGTGTCTTGGAGAAGTGTATTGAGAAAGATACCAGAATAGACCCTATGCGGATTTTTTCAACTGCAGATTTTTGTTTAGTTGTGGCAAAGAAGGGAAGATTGAGTGGACATAACGACAAGGTAGGCAGTTTCCAATTCTTACTGTAGCGAAATAGCAAGCGCCAGCCTCACTTGGCCTAGTGAGGTCCAAACAATCTTTTGAGATTGTCGGCAATGCTATCTAGTCCTCGTAGACATAATTTCAAGGCTAGGGTGGGGTATACACAGACTTTTTTGCCCCTGGGAAGGCTCAGACCCTTTTTTATACATCCCTTCTGTTTGTGGAATAATGTACACGCCATGTGCAATGACTGGGAAATCGTATAACTTACGATGTGGCTCGTTTACGTCATATTAAAGCGCCCTCATTTTCTGAAAACCAGAAAATGGCTACGAACATCATGGGTATTCATTAGGGAAGGAAAACAATTGAAAAATTCAGAAAGAATTGGAACTATGCTGATTCGATGAGCTTTTTCAGAAAATGTGTTAGAATTGTGGTCTCTACTAGCTGATAGGTGCAAAATCCGTTGGCTGCCTTCTCCTTTAAGCTGTCAAGTATGTGCTTCTTTTTTAAAGTTAGTACGTTATTACCAGCAAACAATGATATAAATAATCCCATTTTGTTATATCCATGAGCCGAAATCTGATTGAAACTCGACGGCTGACAGCTACGCCACTGCTCTGCAACATTTAACATTGATAACATTTTGACACTTTAGTAACTGAAGAATCTATCTACATAGACTACTCATCCGGCAGGGTTGAAAGGTATTTGATGATAGGTGTGTATGACAGCATTTGACTACGGTAGGCCAATGGTCCCCTGCCTGGAATATGAAGTCTTTATCAAAAGCCTATCTTCAATTGGCGCGGAGCGTACAGAAAATATTGAAAAATTGAGACCCCTCAGACAGTCGGAAATGGCATGTCTTGGGCTTATAATTTGTAGCTTTCCGATTTTTCTTCCCAGTGTGAACACCAGTGTTTCAGGTACGTATTAAACAAATATATGTAGATATGGACCTTGTATTGCAGAAATCTTTGGATTCTGAGTTTCCTGTAAGCAAATTTAAAGAGCTGGGAATTACGGAAGAATCTGCACTTCCTTCATGTGTTGGTGGCAAATCTGAGAATGATTGCACTATGACTGAATCGTTGTTGCTAAATAATGTTGCTTAGGCCGAAGGCCTGACACTCTCCGATGACATTCCCAAATTTTCCCAAACCTTGTTATCCTTTTGAGACAAAATATTTGAAAACCAAGAGCTTTCATTGAAGAAATTTGGAATTATATGAAAGACAGTTTACAAAAATAGCAATGTAGTTGCCGATGTCTCTTGATGGTGTGGTGTCACATATGGTAAATATCCGATTTTGTCATTGCCAGAGCCGAGAAAAGTTTACCAAACTGATTTACGAGTGACAACTTCTGCTTTTAATACTGCATTTTGCGGCGGGCCAAGCGCTCCGGAAATCGCATTTTTTTTGGAAATAAAAAAACTGAAAAAGGGGGGTTCCCTGACCCGTGAAGTGGTGGGGGAGCGGAAGCATGCTTCCGCCCCTTCATTTTCCCAGTCCCCCGCTTCATACGCCTATAAAAGCAATATGCCAGTAACCCCAAACCCACCAAGAGTAAAATAAAGTAGTTATCTTTGAGTCATATTATCAAATTGAAAAGCACCTTGAAATAATTTAAGAACACACCCATATATCGGTATTTATATTCAGAACCAGTTAGAATTCTATGCATTCGGAGAAGCTTTTTAGTCGAGCCAAAATGAATTTCAGAACTTTCAGTCTACACCAAACGTTTAATGACCCGTGAAACACCTATCGTCATTTTCATTTTCGAACTTTCGTACAACAGTACTCAACTTTCTTAACGCATCCATTAAATATATCAGATCACATCACTACTCAGAAAAAGGTTTTCAGTAAAGTTATGATTTATTTGGTTATCCTGCATAGCTTTAACTTTGATTTGACATTAACATCCTCTTCCTCTAGTTCCCTTCCCCGACTCTTAGATGTTTACTCTCTGTTTCCCCTTCACCCCAGTGGCGTCATCAGACATTTCATTCTGGGGGGGGGGTACTGAGGGGGCACAACGATTTTATGGGGGGCATATAGACTCCACTCATGGCACCGGAGGCGCCACCGAGCGCGAAGCGCGAGGCTGAACGGATTGGGCCCAGGGGCCCGCCCTAGGGCCCCTGGTGAGCTTTCAGGGGGCGAAGCCCCCGGAAGCTCCTGGATTTTAGCGTGTTTGTGAGGTATTAAAGACGTTATTTAAGGGTAATTTTATTGACTAAACACTGGTCTAAAAATTACCTCCAGGGTAACTTCAAGTAAGCCTTTCGGTAAAAGATCACTGATTCAACTACCAAGAGCTTACCCAGCTGACATTTTGAAAATGGGGTAGATGATCTTTAGAGAAAAAAGTTGATGGGCACTTCAATGTGAATTTTGGTCGGGGTCCAGGGGGCGAAGCCCTCGGAAGCTCATGGGTTTAACGTGTTTTTGAGGTATTAAAGACGTTATTTAAGGGTAAATAATATTGACTTAACACTGGTGTAAAAGTTACCTCCAGGGTAACTTTCACGTAAGACCGTTATGTGAGTTTTGGTGGGGGTCCAGGGGGCGAAGCCCCTGGAAGCTCATGTTTCTTTAGCGTGTTTGTAAGGTTTTAAAGTTGTTTTTTAAAAGGGTTGTTTTTACACTGGCCTAAAAAATTACTTACAGTGCAATTTCGAGTAAGATTTTATTTTTGATAACAACACAAGCGTTAGTGAAACTACTCTCAAGAGCGTATCAGGCTGACAATTTGAGGTAGGTGAGCTGCACCGTGACTATAAAGAGAAAGAAAGGCAGTTGATGGGCAATTAGATGTGATCATCTGAAGGAAAAATGTATACCTAATTCTGCTTGAAGGGTTACCTGAGCTGTGCGCCACCTCCAATTGACGTAGTCGGAAGTGTAGTCGGAAGTGTGAAGAAAATTTTGAAAAAACGTAACCCCTCAGACAGCCGGAAATGGCATTTCCAAGGTTTTTTCGATATTTTCATTTGGAAAACATGAAAATTTACAGCCGTTTCTTTTCAACAGAGGAATCGAATCCTAAAAAATTCATAGTCATACTCTGACTACAGAAGACATATTTTTTTGAAAATCTCAAATCTCAGTTTGGGGGGGGGGGGCACACGGGGGCTCACGATTTTTCAGGGGGCACGTGCCCCCCTGGCCCCCCTTGGCGACGCCACTGCTTCACCCTTTGTTACAATCATAGAAAGTCATTGTGATCAACCACGGAGCTTTTCCGTTCTTTCTCTCACATATGACATGTTCCTTAGTCTGGGCCCTTCCGCAGTGATTCTCCTTTGTTTCATTGCCAAATGTGCAGTTGAGTCGGATAAAGTTGTTCCAACCATTATCCATATAAAATATGTATAATTTCTCCCCTACTTACTTGTCATTCCCTGATTACTCACTACTTATTCGCCCGTTCACATAGTTCAGGCACCTTTATCTAGGGCTGTTCATCTTTAATAGATCTTGTAATGCTTTTCTTCTTTTTTAGTCTTGGAGTTTTCTTTTTATGTTTCATATCAGGTCGGCCTAGAACCCACGCTGCAGAAATACAAGAAACTGCATTTTGTGGATGACTTTGGTTTACTCGATCTACCAAAATACAAGTACGGTTGGCCTACACAAGGTTACTTTCGCTACATACTTGCGTAGCTTTCGTCCTCCAAGGGAGAGGTTTTTACTTTTTCAGTCGGGCAGAAGATCGATGTCCAGCTACTTATGCTTTTGTTAAACGGTCCAAAATCGCCGTGGAAGAGTCAAGTTTGCCCATTAATCTAGTCAGGCAGGGGCGGGATTTGATCTCTGAAAGTGAGGGGGGGGGGGAGCAATTCGGGGAGACTACCAAGCGGCGCCTCGGGGGCGCGGAGCGCCCACCTTCACGTCGTGGGGTCCAGGGGCCGGCCTTAGGACCCCTGGTGGAGGTTCAGGGGGCGAAGCCCCCTGAAGCTCCTGGTATTTACGAAATTGCAGGCATTAAAATGATGCATTTTATCTTCAACTTTAAATTACATAAGATGGGCACTAAACAGAACACAAATATCACAATTTAACTTTCTACAATTATATCCTTACTTCCTATGATTAAAGTCGGCCGGAATCGATAATGCAGAGGTTGCTGGGAGGGAGAATGGATTACTTAAAACTGAGGTTCTTCAGGGGCTCCCTCATTGGTGCCCCAGATCTTCTTTTCAGATAGGAAGGGGGCTATTCATGTGATGTAAATTGAGCCCTTGACTATGATGGGGCGCACGAAGGGCGCCGAAAAATTCAACGTTTAAGACATCTCGGTAATGTAACTGAATGAAAATTAGAGAAAGGATGGGCCAGTTTTAACCTAAACTGAATAGCGGTGGTCCCCTAAAGACATTCTAACTGAAGCACAAACATACTCTGGTTTCCCTTTATAGTCTTTTTCAGGTGACTTTCACAGGGCCGTTACCTGTAAGCGTGCCGAAAAAATGAATTTTTACTTCATCACAATAGTGAAATTGAAATAAAATTAGACAAAGAGTGGTCCCTTTTCACTACAGCTGAATAAGGGTGACCCATGAGGATATTTGTACTAAGCGAAAAGTTACCGTTGATGTCCTATAGAGTCCTTTTCATGGGATTTTTATAGAGTCCTCATCTGTGATCGGACGTGCAGAACACGCCCAAAAATGGACTGTTGAGACATCTCAATGAAGAAATTAATGGAAATTAGAGAAAGGGTGCGCCACTTCAGCCAAAAAGGGTGGGACTCCAGATAAGGGTCAAATAAGATCATCGTCCTGTCAGAAAGCTTGGGGCACTTGGTCAGAGTAGGGGACCAGAAGACGAAGCCTTCCTGCCTCCCCTTCCACTAGTTACGGTAGACCATCAGCTGTGTACGGCCCGGGCACTGGTGATAAGTTTCAGTGACAATGGAAGAGGTGTTCTATAAGAAGTAACCCCGAATCCTGACATATTTAAAACGGGTGCACGCGAAGCGTGTCTTGTCGGAAAAAAAAAAAAAAAAAAAAACAGCGTTGAGACATTTATTGGAAGAATATTGTTTTTATTTAGTTTTCAATGCAGTATATGACTTGTTTAAACATACAACTTGATTAAGTATCACTCGCGTAGCTCTGTCAGTTCCAGTTTATATTTTTGTAGCAAAAGCAACCAGACTAAGACGTAAAAAAAACTAAGTTCTGGAAAAAAGTGGGCCCCCCGTAATCCCGTCTATGAATCAATTGATTATGTGATGGACTGTGAGAGATAAATTTTTGTGTTGTGCTTCCAAAACGCTCCTAAACAATATGAATAGCTACCAGGCCGAGCGCCGAGGTAGAAAATCACATATTTCTGCCTCCTTTCTCCTTAAATTGAATACAACATACACTAGTTGTCTTTTCACAAGAAATACGTGTTTTTTTGTTGCAATCTGTTAATCTTTTGCGTGAACCTCGTTTACCTCACCATGTCACTGCGTCTACCTGTCAGACTGTTTGGAGAAGGGGTGGCGGCACAGAGGTAAGGGGGGGGGGGGCAGGAGATCGGAAGCGGGAACTGTAAGTGATTATTGTGATTTTCGACCTCAAACAACCTCCCCCTCTCCCCAACTGTGGAAAATACATTCCTTCACTTTTGCATCTGATTTGCTCACTCCATTAAGAACAAGACAACTACAATCGCTGACTATGTTATCCAAAATGATATTGAAATATTGTTTGTGACTGAAACTTGGATCAATGAACATGACACTGCTATTATTGAGGACTGTACCCCTCCAACCTATTCTTCCTTCTTTCCTTAATTTTCCTAGAGGCATGAAAGACTATGGCGGAATAGGCATCATTTGTAAAAGCTCTATTTATTTCTGGGCCCACACACAGGCTTGGGCACACCCTGGAGCTTGTTCAGTGACAAAGTTATTAAGTGGCTGTTGAAAGCAAATCTTGATTTCCTGCTTCTGAAACTTACGAAAATTGTAAATGATTCCCTCGAAATTGGTATTTTTGCAAGATCATTTGGCAAAGCTGCTATTACTCCTATTTCAAAGAAGCAATTCTTGGAGAGAAATGATCTGGCTAACTACCGGCCAGTATGATCTAACATTTTGTTCTTTTCAAAGGTTATTGAGAAGGAGGTCAAAGTTCAACTTATTGAATTTATGTGCGAGCACAGTTTAGATGAAGTTAACCAGTCTGCTTACAAAGAAAATGCAAGTACCGAAACCGCACTGCTGAAAGTTAAAGGCGATATTTTGGATGCTGTAGACAGACAAGAGGTTGTTTTTGTGGTCCTACTTGATCCGTCTGAAGCATTTGATCCTGTCGACCATGACATACTTCTGAAGCGCTTGCACTAGTACTGTGATAAAGGAGTGTATGGAACTGCTCTAAATTGGTTTAGAAGCTACTTGAATAGGAGATGATCGAGTTGTACTTGTATTGATAACGTTCTCTCTGCGCAGTCTAGACTCGTCTAAGGAGTTCCTCGTGGTTCTGTAAACGGACCAATTCTTTTCACAATTAACACACAACCAATGGGGGATATTATACGCAGTCACAATGATAACTTTCATTCAAACGCTGATGATACTCACATGTACGTCTCTTTTAATCCTAACGAAACTGGTGCTGCTGTAAGGGCTTTGAAATTGTTACAAGATTGCATTATTGACATCAATATTACAACAATTCTAGCTTGGTGGATTGGACACCTTTAATGACCATTTTCCAGTAAAACCTTTTGAGATGGACATTCCTGTGGGTTTTTTTTATTTACGACATTTATAAAAAATACTACTACATTCCAGTGCAGTGGCTGAGGGTAATAACAAGGTGGCCTTGAATGCCTGAGGTCAAATTTTATGAGGATGGAACGGACGATCGCCCGGTCAGACCTCTGATATCCCAAGCGTCACAAAACTGTATTGAAAAGGTGGATGAATCAAAACAAATGAAAATTAAATAATGAAAAAAAAACCCAATTTTTTTAAAGCGGGAACTAGATAGTGCCTTTTAAAGGTCCCGAAACTTAATCTTACGGTAGGTGATAGCCAAATTGATCAGGATACACGACATCTCATTGTACGTGCACATGTCCTTTCTAGATTAGACTACGGAAATGCCCTCCTCTATGGTGCGAATGCTCGAGCCTCATCCATCTCCAGTTGTTCAAAAACAGAGCTCCTAAATTGATTTTTTCTGCCTCTACACTGGATAGTCCTTCACCTTTAATGAAAAACTTCACTGGATTCCTATCGAGAAAGGAATTGAATTTAAAATATGTCTTTACGTTTACAAATGCCTTAATAACCGCGGACTAGTTTATCTCACAGAATCTTTGATATGGAAACAACTGCCCTCTACAGGCCAGGTAAAGAGTTCCGCCCCTGATACAACTCTATTAACAGTTCCGTCTAGAAAGAAACACATTGCCAAAAGGCTTTCACTGTAGCTGGCCCCTCACTTTGGAACACACTCAGGGAAGCTCAATCAGTCACTACTTTTAAAAAGCTTCTCAAGTCTCACTTTTTCTAACTTACTGTACTTTACCGTTCTCTTTCTGCTTTTAAGAGCTTTGACCATTTAGAGCTAGCGTTATATAAATATTTGTATGTATGTATGTAAGTAGGTGAGCGGGTTATTACACATAAAGGCTTGTATTAACACTACAAAATATATAATATCGGAAATGGTAACGCCTTCAGGAATCAAGGCTACAATTACATTTTTCAACGTCAAACTAAAAGAAAATGATAAATTAACAGTTGACAAATCTGATTTTTACCGTTTATCAGCAGCTAATTTCCCAAAATTTACTTCTGGTAAGTTCACGCAGACCTACACATTCAAGGGAATTAAGTAGCCTCCATTTAACCTGACAGCTTTGAACAACACATTTTCAAACATTTTCCATCGCCGCAAACTATCAGCATTGTAAATGTTGACATTTAAATGCATCTCCATCAAAAGGTTTCATTCATTATGAAAACTAATCGATTAAGATATTTTTCGATTAGTTACAGCATTTTGCCAGATGTGAAATGCATCCAAAGTGTATATAGAGTTATGCGTTTCTTTGTATTACTAGTTTTGTTGCGCAAAAATATATAACTTCCCGTTGCACAGTGCAATATAACAACTTTGGGAATTGATATTATTGTTGGCTTTGGAAGATATTCGAAATTGTAATCGAAAGCACAGGAGTTCAATGCCAGCAGCCATGGGGATATATAAAATTTAAATTTACGCTGTCGTCGTTACTTGTATCACAAAAGGTGATTATTCCGTTAGTTTCAACGAAGAATGTGCAAACAACGTATATGGAAGACATTTGTAAAAGAATAGGTAAAGCGTTTTAAGGGCTGAAAAAAATCTTCGTAGTAAAGACCACTTTAAATCTACAACCCGATACAAAGGAAAAATACGAAGAAAGAAAGTTACTGATATTAAATTGGAAGTCATTTTGATAGAAAAGTTGACGGGGGTTAGGAACTAGTTGTCAACAAACCGCATCTCGAAGCATGCTTTACCAAAGCGGTTGTGTTGCTTGATCAAATTTCAAACGCTTTAGAAAGGGAACACTAAAGTAAAATGGCTCACTCACGTTTAAAACTTATTAAAATCAAGTCTGTTTTGTCTCAGTCAATGCCTGATCTTTGAATTTAGGCAAAGAACTTCTTAAAAAGCTTCCTTTGGTCAATTTTCTGTAAACGTTGAAGCTGAATGCACTTTTCCTGCATGAAAGTGACAGGAATGGCTTCTATGAGGCTCCTTAACTTTTGCTCATGCAACTTCGTAAAAGATTTTAGCAATGATCTTCAAATAAGGGATTCAGTGTAAATGCAGTCTTAGAGGTGACGTTACGAGCTGTGGAAATGAAGCCGGTATATCCCTGTCAGAAGATTTTGATTCTATTACTCTTCTCTTGGGTTTCAATGAACGAAGGGCAGGTGAGTTAAATTTTCATAAGAACCGCTTGCAAAAAATTATTTAAGTTTTGTGAATTAATAGAACAGAAACGAAGGTCCAAATTGTGGTATGAATTAGTTGTTAGCAGCAGAACAGCAAGGAATGATTAGTCCAGTTTGAACCGACGCATTTTTCTGCAAAACTATCAACACTCAAATCTGCTCAAAATAATACGACAATAATAAGTTTCATAACTAGGCACACAATTTTGACCAGCTGCTAGGGTATCGAAAAATGAATGTATTGTCATTAAGGTTCAAAACAATCGCACTAGATTATAATGTTCGATCAACACAAATTTAAAGCGCTTAGTTCAAAGTGAAAAGAATCATTTGTATTTCTATTTGTATAAGAGTGTGAAGTAAAAAGTGAAGGAAAAATCTCGTGCTTCGTTCGCTAGATTTAAACAAAAGACTACAAGTTGAGAACAAAATTCTAATTCGTTTACTAACTATCTTCAGCACTTATTTAGGAGATGACGTTACAAGCAAATTACACATTGACTTGTACCCGAAAGCAACCATTACCATTCCCAAGGTAGTATTAAACACAAGCGAAGTCGATGGTACTTACGAAAAGTCATTTATTCAATCTGAAAAAAATTGGGTTTATATTTCCTATACACTGCAGAGGTTGGTTATAGTTTTTCTAATATTGAACCGACATAGTTTTGGACCAACAGTTGGTTAAATGATTTGTGAATTTCTTTTCACAAGGTTGGGTAATTTTTTTGAATAACACCTGTTTCTATTTTTTTACATTCGCTGTATATTTTGCAAAACATTCACCTTAACCTTCATTTACCTTCCACGAGAATGGACATTTCGGATTTCTAAAAGGATATTTCATGTTTATAACTAATTGCAGATCTAATTGATATAAATTAAAGCTGGTAAGATCAATTCTTGCAATTAATTACGTTTCTCAACTGTACAATTCAATATAAACAATGAAAAATTGAATTACATTAGGAAAATTGCATTATTAATCGTTAATAACAACCAACAAGTGCCACTTATTACGCATAATGTCCGAATTAAATTTAGTTTTTCATAAATAAACTCACAATTTATTGTAATCCTTCTAATTTTGAAAAAAGAACTAACACTTAATGTCGCTACTTTTGAATCTTTCTGAAGGTAAACTTCTCTGCAGTATTGCAGTGTGGGGATGAACCGGGAGAAGCTTATTGTCCAACAAGTGGAACAGCATTAAAACATTGCTAAATGCAAGAGTATGATTTTATTTGCACATTTTGGGGAATAAATTGTCTTACTGCCACAATTGAGCATTAATGGGTAGATACATCAGCCAACCACTTGATACATGAATTTCCCAGCTGCTGGTGGAAAAACTTTACCCAATTGTTGAGCTTATATACCCGGTTTTGGTTAAAAGTTTTGCAAATTTTTCACCCAACTTTTAAAGAGTGTTTAAGCAGATTTTATGTTTAAAATCTGTACATTACCATATAAGCTATGGTAGGGTAAAGGGAGTAAACATGCAGTGCATTCCATTGCAGAAATAAACCCTGGTATAAGGTCACCCAGGACAAGATATTAATGACCGAAGTGCGGTGCGACGAATGAATTGGCTATGTTCCGAACTTACCAATATTTGTTGTTGATATAGTGTTACAAGTTTGTTTATTTACTTCCTGCTAACGTTTCTTCGTGAAAATTTTGTTTATATGTACCTTAACACTTCTTTGAGTATCCCAATGATTTACAAATTAATTCGATTCCAATGGAAAAGGAAGTTATTACACCATCCCATGCAGTTTGTTGTGCAGGGAGATACGTGCCATATGGTTAGAATCCTATGAACAAAAGGTGTTTACAATGTTGCAATATACATCAGCGTTTCCTGCTTTGGCCCACTTAGATATAAAATAATACAATCCAAAAGAAGGAAATCTAGAATAGTTTTATTTCTTTTTGTGTCTCACCAAAGTAAAGAGAAAAATCAAGAAATTTAACTTTTAATGTTGAAGAATTGAAATCCTATTTTCGAAAATGGCCTATAGTGTCCACTTTTACATCAAAATGACACGGACTTTATTTCCCTTTGACAGGGGTTTTAAACGTTAATGACTGAAAATGCCTCTCGATGAGGTACAGAATGCCTGTAACAAAACATAAACACCATAGTGAATCTCGTTGCGAGGATTTAGCCTTTTAATTATATAAACTTGGTGCTTTGATATAAAAAGTGAGTAAGTAAGTAACAAGTTCTAATGTACATATTGTCCGACAAGACTGAAATAGATGTAGGTAATCTCCCTACTTTAATAAATAAACAACAAAGTAGGTTGTCGATGTCATAAGAAAAAAAAATAGAGAGTGCGGATATACTCAATAAAGTCAAGATGATAAAGCGAATTCGAGAAGAACGGCTTTAACGTTGCCCAACAAGGTATTCGTGTTGGTTGATTGTCCTTAAGAAAATTTTTTAACCAATTTGCTGACATATAGCTGACATATAGCTGACATATTCAATGCTGGTATTACCCACAGTGGTGTTTATACTATAAAGCCAACAGACTGGCCCGGATCAGCGTTTGAAGTCTACTGTAACATGTCGGACGGAGGGGGGGGGGGGGGTTTCAACTTGAAATACTGATCATTTAATCTATATCTACAATTTTTTTTGTTGGTGATTTCGACACTGTTTACAATGCCATGTAAGATTACAGTAACAAAAACAAAGAAATACATGTGAGTCCTGATGCAAATGCAGAAGGGAGTTTTATGTATTTCTTGGTCTTTCACTGAATTTTCCATGCATCTTTTTATCAGTGTACTCATCGATGAAACGGATTCGACATGACCTTACTAAGTACATGCTAGCTTATGAAATTAAATTGTGTAAATAGTTATTCTCTTATGGGTAGAGAGATTTTGAGGGAAGCTTTCTGTTCAATACGAAAGTAAAAGATCTGCATTTTAAATGTTTGAAATAACTCTGTGTAGTGTCAACAATTGTTTGCTTTCTTTGAAAAGGTATTTCAACATCGCGAGGACGGTTCGCAAGACTTTTATCTCACCTGGAACAGGTATCGAGAAGGATTTGGTTCACCACACGGTGAGATGTGGCTAGGAAATAACAAAATTTCCAATATGACAAATCATCGAAATTACCAACTTCTGATTGATATGATAGACAGAAATGGTTCCCCTTACTGCGCAAAATACGATCTTTTCCGTATCACTGATGAAAGGGATAATTACAGATTGGTGGGCCTTGGCAGTTTCACAGGAAACGCAGGTTTTGTATATTTTTTTCAACATTATAAACCTTGTTATTTTAATGAGCTCTGGAATCTAACTTGACATTTCATTACTGTTTGGGAAAGCGTGTTCACAGTAAGATCCTTTAAAATTACAGTCCTTATATCAACCAAACCTATCTCTATACCGGGGCTTAATATTCGCAATTCCTAGACATTCAGCTCTTTGGTTAACATCAAATTAAAGAAAGTAGTTTACGTCATAATCAATGAAAGTACTCAAATTGCACCGTCAGGGCTTGTTCTGTCTTCGTCAGGATGTAGATACAGAGATACAGTGAGTTTGTGGGGCTAAATGTTCACACGATGTTAGAATTGGAAAAGTTTGGGTGACTATATTTTCACACTTTTGCAAACCTGCGGTAACGGTAAACTTCATGGTGGCTACTGTTTTGAAGCCAATTTGTCATTCAATCCAAGGACAAGTTAAACACATGATAGGGAGTTTGAAAAGAAAATTATTTAAAACGTATCAAACGTTTTACTTCTTCACGCGAAACAAGGGTAAAAGGTGGAAAAAAGAAAAAAAAAAAAGAAAAAAGAAAAACCTTTGTAACGTAATTCGCGAGGTCTATCATATCGAGACGCTGTTCAAAGAAAACTATTGATTAATCCAATAAACTTTCAAGCACATAATGAAGAAATTCACTATACCCAGTAGTTCCGCAAACTCATTTATTAATAATATTTCAAATGTTAAGCTCTGCCCTAGAGTAAAACAATGCACTTCAATGGGTGACATTTACTTTTGTTTCCTCTTAGCAAATCTACATCTTGTGGTGTGGTTTTCAACAACTGCATCCGGGATCATTTATTTAATAACCCATACAGTGTTATCCTATATCCCAGAAAAGAAAGTTATGCCACTTTAAGTCTCATTGGGCACGATTTTGTTCTTTTTTAATCCTAATCAAAGTCCCACTTCTACCATTTTGCCAAAGATCATGTGTATCATCCCTCATTGTTCCTAAGGCAGTGAATTTGTTTACCATGCACTTATTAGAGCTTAGGTCAATATATAGAGGAAATTAATTTAAAAGCAGAAATGTTGAAAGTTCTGCAGAACTGTTTAGAGGACGTATATAGCCATAGTAAATTGAAGCATATTATGTCATTTCAGTTTCCTAATAATCTTGTTTTAAAACCCTTTTGGAACTGAAAAGCAAATTTTGATTGTTTGTGCAAGACATTGTCACTAAGTTTTCAATACGAGGGGACTTTGTATTCCATTGAAGTTAGTAGTTTCTCGTTATAATATACAGATATTTATATGTTGGAATAATTAAATGAGTTATTACAATATTGCTCAAACAATGTCAAACAGTAACGTGAAACAACTACATGAAATATCTTCGCAAAATATAGGCAGTTTCTTAAGAAATTTGATACTAACCGATTTCAATCGCAATAAACAATCCTAAAATTATCCATAAGCACTTAGGAGAAATCTATTTTTTTTTTATTATATTGCAGCGATTAAGATATTCTGTCAATGGGAGGAAATAAAATATAATCTTTTAAACATTTACATTAACAAGATAAGATACGAATACTTATTCTTTTCATTTGGACAAAAAACTTTTCCCTATCAGCAGAGCCGATTATTTAAAAATCTTTTAAAATAGCAAGCTTGTTTATTTCAAAGCCACGTGAAGAAGCTAAAAGCCACGTGAGCATTAAAAGGTGTTGCAAATATACCCCTTGCCCATGTGGATCTCACCAGCTTTTTCTCATTTTGTCAAATTATTTGCAGGTTATGATGCTATGGATTGGCATAGAAACAAACCTTTCAGCACACGCGACAGAGACAACGATGGGTGGGGTGCGTACGACTGCGCTGAAAGGAACCGTGGCGGATTGTGGTATGGCCAAGGTTATACTTATAGAAGTAGAAACTGTAAGGCGCATGAGAATTATTGTGACTTATGGCCTTTGGGAAGCGACTCCTGTGGCTGGTATACAGATTCCAATCTAAACGGCGACTACGACAGCCAAACACGGGGGACAAATATACATTGGACTGGTCTTCCTGGATTCGACTGCAACATTGTGTACACAGAAATGAAAATAAAACCCGTCTGACCTTGGATCTTGGAAATATTTAAGTAATTTATGCAATTACTGAAATATCTGATAAATCAGATTCTATGTATATTTCAAATTTGTTTAAATGAGAGCTCTTTTGTCAACTTGGTTGAAGTTTAGTATGTTCCCTACTTTTGAGTGTGTTTAGTTACCTCGAACACATATTGACAGTTTTATGTTTTAACTGAACAATCATACAATAACTTTATTAAAAGATTTCCCAAGACTTATGTGCAAATTGAAACATTGATATAAAATTGTGCTACATCGCACAGGAGAGTAAACAGCAGTAAAAGGAAACTGGTAAAGACTATTTCCGTCCTATAAGGAATGTGCCGTGGAGTTTTAAAGATTTTCATAAACAATTTGCAAGAGCACATTTCCATGAGGTAAGAAATGAAATCTGGGAAACGTCTAAACTGACCCTGTAGAAGACTTGCATTTGAGAAGTACGTTTGAAACGAAGATATTCACAACATTTTTTGAGCAGGGACGTTATTACTCTGGGATGTGTAGGGGGTGCTAAGCCCTCAGAAATTTTCGAAATGACGTTTGTCAGGGAAATGTATTTACGCTTATGTCGGGGAAAACCATTCTCTAAAGGGAACGTACTTCGGCAGAAAGAAAAGTACAAAAAAGCATTTGAAGGTGAAAAAGAAAAAGTCGGGATATTTTTAATCTTGGTATTAGATGTGATTGTGTTGCGTACTAGACAAAATGGAACAAAGATATAGAAGGTGGATTTGAGAGCAGGCGGGATTAATGAAAGTGGAGGGACAGTTCATTGTGATTTTTATATCATCCCAACTAATCTCATTTGTGTTACAGTAATCTGTACCATTTTCCACGACTTGTTTTCCATTAATGTAGAAAATGAAGACAATAGATCCATAATTTGAGGCTAGATTAATGCAGCCTAGAGCACACAGTAAGTACCTTTTCTGGCCATTTGGAGGGGTTGTTAAACCAGAAATTTTCTGAATGAAAGATTCACAAGAACTAATGGTCAGGCTCCGCTTACGCTTAAATAGGCTCCCTTAAAAGACGGCTCTTATGTTTGCCTTCTACCACGCCTGGTAAGTGTGTCTTCTTTGGAAAATACTTTGTCTTGAATCTTGTTGAATAAATGTTCCACCATCAACTTACTGATCGAAACTGAAGGATGACCCCTGCTCCTGAAAAGAGATTGAATGAATATCAGTTTATTTTTAAAAGGATTTTTTGAGAAATACAAAAACGAAATTGCTCTATTGACAGTGACGTCAAGTAATAAATCATGAAAAAGCCAAGATATTTGATTTGAGGTGTAATTTTTGTATTTGAACATCTACTTAAAATTTTATTCGTGTTGCCATGAGAGGGCGATCCACAATGCGAACTTGCCACCTTGACTCATCAATTTTCTGCGCCAGTCAGAGCTAAAACGCGGATCTAGTTTTTTCTCCCCAGCTGCACAACGATAGAGAGCGAAACAGTCTGCATGGAAAGTTAGTTAAATCCATAGCACCTAGATTTATTACGTACCGTACCGAAAATCCATTGTCGTCACACATGTGTACGTGCAAAATGAGGTGAGGATACACTGCGCTGTGCTAGTACATAACTAGGATAAGACATGTTTCTTTAGGGAGGAAGAAACTAATATACAGCCATTGTTGAGGTGTTAATCTCGCGTCAGATCACGATACACGTCGGAGATGAAACGGAAAGATGTGGAACAGTTTTCTCATGCCTTAGGAGATTCCAAAGTGTACATTTTTTCATTTTTCGTACAGTCCTAGTGATTTCCAAAACGGTCAATAAGATTTTTTTTTATTCGGTGTACTGTAAGAACCCACTGGATATACCTGAACATATGCAAAACAAAATCTGCCAGACTTTCCGTCAAAGCTTGGGTTCCTACCACCACAACAACACACCTAAAAATTGAAATAGACGAAACCTGGATTTATAACATATTTTATAGCGGGGCCGTTTATTTAGAGACCTCTCAGAACGTTAGCGTTTTGAACGACGTGTTTCCCGGAAAAATCCATTTCCTTTGCTGTTTCCCTTCAAGCTCAAATGTCGAGTGTCTGAGGACAGTCACTAGTTTATCTCTTTCCAAGCCACCCCTCTCTTGGATTTCGTACAAACACAAACGAATGAGGAGAGGATGACCGCTGAAAGTCAACACTTAAATCTATGATTACCTTCTCGAATGCCCTATAAAGCTTGCAAATTATCCCAATTGCCAAAGGAAAGGAAAATGTTTCTCAGAATTAGTTCTTTATTAACAGACAAGAGATTCAGGGAGAACACCATTCTTTATGTTCCCACAACAGAAGCATGACTACCAGCCTGAGTTTCGGGATTGACCTTGGGACTACAGGCATCATGGTAGAGCCTATCCGCAGCAGCCTTAACATGCAGACGATCCGAGAAATATATAAATATTATATATGTGACATCATATATTTAAATTGAATGACCAAAAAACTTCTTCATTATTCAGATTTTTACTTCCTGACAACATGGAATTTCAACGTTTAGTCAATGCTAATTTTTTTATCAGACCTGACGTGCCCAAATGTTCATAACAGCCTAAGGATGGAATCGTGCTTCGAAGATATGCAGGATACTAAGTAGCCCGTTTCCAAGTGTCCAGTTGTTACACATGCACTAAACGGGTACAATTTGCGGATGAAACGTCGAATTCGAAACTCCATCGTTATATCTCCGTAGCACGATTTGTAAACACATGCTGTTCATGGATAAACACTTACGTTGAAAAACTGCAATGCTCTCCAACGCACCCGATTTGTGATGCATCAGGAAAAAAACTTATCATTACCATCATTTGGAAAGGTTAGAACTTTGCAAGTTTGTGAGTATTCCTTGCTTTACTTTTTTGGTTTGCTTACTAAATATACTAACAAGTGCTACAATTTTGCGTTTTATAGCTCTAAATTGGCCTACTTCGAGAAGAAAAGACCAACATACATTTCCCACAAGGTAAATGTCCACCAGCCGAGAAGGTGAAAGATATACGTCATCAGTGCACGGTAGGTTTGCAAGGTAGGACATTAATTTTACCTTGAAAAGAGAATTTTTTACATACAAGGGAGAACATCAAAACATGCAGCTACAAGTTTTACGAAATGCCATCACCTCTAGTATTATTAAGCCCAAAAGGTGTTGGTAAAATTTTATGAAACAGCATATAGCTACAAAAATTAGCGACATATTGTGGCATTTTGTTTCCACCCTGACTTCAAAGTCCTGCGCACAACTTTGCTGGAACATTCACTTTGGGCAAAAGTTGGAAAAGGTTGTAGAATTGTACTTTTGGGATCTTATTTCTCTGATGGAAGTACTATGGGTTACTTCTCATTGCTTATAAATATACAGCTTAATCTTTTTTATATAAGAATACATTTTATTACAAACGAAATACTTAAAACAACGACCCCTTCTATTCAAGTTTTTACAGGTACTAGAAATACAATTTCTGGATTTCTGAAAGGCCGCAATTTTGAAAAATACTCTGCACGCTACGCACCAATTGATGATGGTACTCCACTCATATAGAGGAACCCGGACGGAAAATGATGGTGTGATTTTAGTCTGTCATAACTGGGGTCTATCTCCTCTTCTTCTTTCAATTCCTTTGCTTACCGGTACCACGGATGATTGTAGGCTGTAATGTCTCTTGATTCCCTCAATTCCACTTCAAATGATGTTGATGGACAAACAAATGGCTGCGCACAGTCACTAAACACAAGCGTTGGTTGGGATCATCTATAGTGAACAAATGTAACCAGTTCAACAGAAAAACCTCCCTAAATTGAAAAATTAAGTTTTTTGGGAAAGTACGATCATTTCATATTTTAACCTTCACTACGAAAGTCTTACCTTTAAGAAACTGTGAAGGTGTGAAACAGGAAGTAACGTTAAGAATTCTACCTCAGCACTGTTGGGGCAAAAACTGCTGTATCAAAAACGGCTGATGGAGCAGTTTTTGCCCTTAGAGTGCTGAGGTAAAAATTCCCTACCTTGCTTCTTGTTTCACACCATGCTCCATCTTATCTGCGTGCATCTAGCCAAAGCAGATAAACTCGGAAGACCTTGCATACTGTTTGTACTCAGCTGAACTACTATCACAATGGATCTATTACATAATAAGTGGATGCTCACACAATGGTTCATTGTTGATCTAGGCTAGCTAGCAGTTAATCCTCTTAGGAGATGACTTTCAGATAAGATAAACAGGAAATGCAGTATCATCTGACCACTTCATCTGAAATCATCTGACGACTTCAATTAAAGGCTACTCATTTCTTCACGTTTAGTTGAAATAATTGTATACACATTTGTTTGCTTTCAAATATAAGGCAGTGTATCACCAGTGGTGAAATTTTTAACACAAAATGGCAGAGTAAGTGAGCACAAGATATCCCTAGGTGTTGGGAGAGGGAAAATTGGCCATACTGATGGTTTTGTATTCGCTTGCCTATAACAATTTGCTTAAACAGCCAAAACATCTCTAAAGCTTTCTCTTACCCTCGACTTTTATGTTTTGTGTGTAACATGAAGTTGCTTTCACGCAAGGGTCATTGGCAACTCAGCCGCAAAACGACATTGTCCTCAGACACTTCATAACAAGAAATTAGTAAATGTAAGCCCCAATTTAACCTCATCCAGTTAGTTATACTGTAAAAATGGCTCAAAATCGCTGTAAATTTACATGAAAAAGATATTGGAAACACTGATTTACAAAAAGTTCTGGTCAAAAGTTTCCACAACTTTTTCTTTAATTCTTATTCATCTCTTTATTTTGTTTTTCTGTAAATCAAACGTAAGTTTTACGGTTAATGATGGTAAATCAGTACAAGAATCCGAAGAAACACGTTATAATTATCAAAGTTACTGGAATTACTGGAGGTGACTTAAGTATGCATGTGTAATTGTTCAAACAACTCTCACCAGCACACATGAAATTAAAGATGAACACATTCAAGGCCCAAATAAAAATTGATACCTGGCTTAAAGCTGTCAATATTTGGTTGTTGTAATGTTTTATATAGACATATCAAACCAGATATGGAATTCGATACAAGTATCGCGTAGCCAGGATTGTGTAACGGGGGGGGGGGGGGGTTGGCTTGGTGTCATGAGGAAATTGGGGCACGACATGTAGAAAAGTCTAAGTATAGAGAGAAAAACCGATATTTTAGGTGCTTTTTGCATTGCAAGGTTGGTTAATGGGGGTGCGGGTTCTAACCCCCACCCCCGCTCTCGGGCTATGTCACGACCCAGCCAAAATGTCCAGCTGGGCCCAAGCTGGGTCTTTTATGGGAAAGCTGGGCTTAGGTGGGCTGACGGATGAAATTGGAAAAATTGGTGTTTTGAACAAGCCAGAATTGCTAATAGCACGATGGAAGTGTGGAAAAACATTTTTCCTTTACTTCTGTAATCTTTTGTCCGAAATTATTTTTAGTTTCGGGTTTTGCCGGGCTTACTCACATTTTGGAGCCCGGCAATAGCCCAGTTGGTGCCCAGCTTGGCACATTTGGAATTAAAGGCCCTCTATTCAATTTTTTGTTGCTGTTTCTGACAATTAACTTAACGTTGAAACTCTTTTTGAAAATAAAATAGCAAGACAAAATGATTCAAGTCTTGTAATTGGGCTAAAGGTGTGATATTCATGGGTTTCCCAAACCAGAGAATCCCAAGCAGGAACCGTCTGGGGCCCAGCTGAGGCCCAGCTGGGGAAACACATTCATGTATGAATAATTTTTAACTCGTCTAAAATTCCTGTCGTTAACTTTTTGTAACATTGGAGCTTCTAGGTTAAAGGTAGGCAAGTGCATTTTATATTAAGTTCATTTTCGAGGTTTATTTTGTTTTAATGGGCGCTAGCCTGGCTAAATCTGGGCTTGCACAATGTGCCTGGCCCATCTGGGGCCCAGCTTGGGAAATGCATTCATGTATCAATCATTTAACTCTTCTAAAATTCCGGGTGGTAACTTTTTGCATCATGTGGCGCTCTTAGGTTAAAGGTAGGGGTATGTTTTTCAAGTTAAGTTCATCATCGAGGTTTATTTTATTTTTATGGACTCTGCTTACAACTTACCAACCTCTGATATTCCTTGTGATCGAAAAGAAAGGAGAGAATGTGAAACAACAATGGAAAGAAGCTTCATGCCATTATGACACAGTTAGAGAATTTACAGCCTGTGCCTTTCCAACTAACTTTGTTGAATGAAAGGCTGTCGGCCATGGAAAAAGAAATAAAGAACATGAAGGCAGTTATGCAGCCTTCACGCACTCTGAGTACATCTGTATGTATTTTGCAAGTCTTCACAGTATTGCAGTATATGTACAGCACTAGGTAGCTTTATGTCCACTGTGCACTCAGTGTAAAAGAAATGTATGCATGCAAACGGTCTGTGTGAGCATCCGTAGCAATTGCATTATTGTATTCATTTGAAAAGCCCTATCTTTATCTGGATGTCATCAGCCAATTACAGTGAGCTTTCCCATGCTTATATGCTTGAACAGTTTTTACTGTGTAATTTGCATGGTTTCAGTATGTGTGTATACTGTGAATTGCTGGTTTATTGTGACATAGAAGCTGGCATGGGCGTCCGCAGGTAAGGGCAAGGGGGGGGGGGCACTTGCCCCCTCCCTGGAAAATCAAAAATTTGAAAAAAAAAACGTCTAAAAATCAAAGCAAAAACCCGCACAAAACGTGTTTTCCAAGTTTCTTTGCCAAAAATAGGCTTTAGAAATGCCATTTCCGGCGATCTGGGAGGCATTTTGGGCTGAAATTTTCGCACGTTTCATGTCAATTCATGGTGACTCGGAGGTTTTGCCCTCGTCTAGAAATTTTGCCACCCCCTGTTTTTTTTCTGCGGACGCCCATGGAAGCTGGGAAGACTGGGAGACTGAAACAGAAGTAGGCTTAGAAGAGTATCACATGAAAGATGAACAAGCATTTCTAGCTGGGTTTCTCAACTGGAATTACCAACACAAGTATGTCTTTAATTGATAATATTTTTACTAATGTTAACACCATTGATGGAGGAGTCAAAATTGAATCAACTGGTATGCTTATTAGTGATATAAGTGATCATCTGCCTATATTTGTGAATTCTTCTTTTACGACAACACCTAATGATGGGTATACTTCAAGCTTCTATGCTAGAAATTACTGCAATAATAATGTTGAGTCGTTTGTTTTACGCATTTCAAATGTAGACTGGAGTCAGCTTTATCAAACAAATGATGCAAATATTTCTTTAAATACCTTCAGTGATATATTTAATCAAATTTATTACGATAATTTTCCTTTTGGTGAGGTGAATCAAAGGAAGAAGAAAAAACAAGGCTGGATAACCTCAGGTATTTTGGTATCAATATAACGTAAAAACCAAACTCTATAAGCAGTACTTGAGGTCACCGACGGATGCCAATAAAAAGACATAGGCCTACCGTGAGTATCGGAATAAACTTAACCACATAATGCGTATAGCTAAGAAGAAGCATTATTTTGATATTTTTAACGATTCTAAACATGATTCAAAACTTATCTGGAATAGTTGACATTCTTCACAAAGGTAGCATAAAATCTAACTATCCTGATGTTTTAACTGGAATGACACTGAAGTAAGCGATCCTCAGAATATTGCCGATTCCTTCAATAACTTTTTTTGCAAACCTTGGGCCTTCTCTTGCAAAGAATATTCCTGATTGCACTACTACTAGTAATAACGACTCTTTATATCTGCAAACTGTGAATTCCGGATACCTTTCGCCAATTAATATAAATGAATTTTTTAAAGTTGCTCTTGAATGTCTTTACCCCAAGAAAGCTGCTGGTTATGATGGTCTGAGAGCAGCGATTGTCCGTCGTGTTATTCCCTTCATAGCTGAACCTCTCACTTTTGTATTTAATATTACCCTGTCTCATGAAGTTTTTCCTGATAAATTGAAGGTAGCAAAGGTTATTCCTATTAACAAAAAAGGTGAAAAGAATAAGTTACTTAATTAACTACCGACCTATATCTATTCTTCCGTGCTTGTCAAAGATCCTAGAAAGAATAATGCATAACAGAATTCCTTGTTTCCTACAAAAGCACAAAATTTTATCTAATTGCCGATACGGTTTTCGTTCTGGACGCTCCACCAAAGTTGCCCTAGTAGATGCTATGGAAACACTCAGCAGTGCCTCCCTTAAAAAGGAAACTTCTATCGGCATTTTTCTTGACTTGTCTAAAGCGTTCGATAGTATTGATCATAACATTCTCTTTACCAAATCATCACATTATGGTTTTCGAGGGGTCCGATATAACTGGATTAGAAGCTATCTTTCCGACAGAGAGCAATCTACTTCTTTTATGGGTGTAAAATCAGAGCTAAGAAAAGTAAAATGTGGTGTTCCGCAAGGGTCCATTCTTGGGCCTCTCCTCTTTATAATTTATGTTAATGATCTACCTCATGTTTCTAAGATCTCCTCACTTGTCCTGTTTGCGATGACACAAATACCTTTTTCAGCGACTCTAATCCACAACGTCTGGAACAGCTAGTGTGTCTCGAACTCAAGCTTTATTTTAAGTGGTTTGCTCTAAATAAGCTTTCATTAGATGTTGAGAAAACTAATTATATGGTCTTCAATAACAGGGACAACTATGATTTTAATGTTTCTATTGATGGAAGATATTTGCAGCTAGTAAATTGTGTTAAATTCCTAGGAGTGTACATCGATTCGAAGCTCACTTGAAGCGATCATATATGTAATATCTCATCCCAAATTTCCAAAGTAGTTAGTATACTCGGACGATTAAAGTATGTACTCCCCAGAAATGTTCTTCGAATTATCTATCTTACTTTAATCTATCCACACCTTAGCTATTGTTCTGTTACTTGGTCTGCTGCCAGTCGTTCCCAACTGAACAAGTTAAATGTTTTACAAAAACGAGCTATTAGGCATATCACCAGTTCCAAACCACGTGAAAACACAAACGATTTTTTCAAGTCACTAAACCTTCTGAAACTCTGTGACGTAATAAACGTGAGCATCGCTACCTTTACTTACCGCTCTCTTAAAGGCATCATACCCGAACACTTTCTACTTTACACACAACTCTTCAATCCATGATAACAATACCCATCAATCTACATTCCTGCATCAAAACACTATTCAGACTTCTTCACAACAAAGTTCTCTCCGTAACCGTGCCATCAAGCTGTGGAATTCTCTTCCACCTGCTGTTACAGATAAGCCTAGAATTAAATCTTTTAGAAGCAACTTCTCCAGATATGTAATTGACACCTATTAAGTAGACCCATTTTAATTGAAATGCTTGATCTTTTGCTGCACTGGACTGAATTCGTGTTTTTCCGCTGTTACCCAGGTGAATGGGGGGGGGGGGGGTTGTATATAGTCGAGGGCGGGGCATGGTGTTTTCTTTCGTCACCCTCTTTGGTTTAGTGGTTTAGGTTTCTCCGAGGGTTGGTTTGTTTTTCTTTGTCTCATCTTGTTGATTTTTTTACTGCTTTTGTACGTTGCTTTGTTTTTTTTGGTTTTGCTAGGGAGTCCATATTCCAAGCCCAACAGGGTTTTTCGTGTACTTACCTTCACTTCATGCATATATGCCTCTATTAAGTTTAATCTAATGTTTGTAATTATTTTTTTTATGTATGATGTGATAAATCAAATAAATGAAACGAAACGAAACTGGGATTTCAAACTGGCATGTGTTCTTCAACAAGGCTTGAACACACCTGATCTGGATGTTTCAAAGTAGATGACAAAATGACTGATGTCGAACTATCTTCTGTACATTTTTTAATGGGTTTCCCAACAGAACATGAACATGCTGGTAGATTGTGTTAATTCCTTTCCAACAGAGCCCAACCCAGAATACAAAGACTCTTCAAAGTAATTAAAATACATGACTGGCTTAATTTATGTTACAGATTTTATTATCAACTTGTACATCAGTCCCAATGAATTAACGTCCTGGTGGAATATTTCAGAGTTATAGGAAACGAAGATGAGTTAATGTGACGTCTAGCTGAACACACAATGTCAGTTAAAAGTGAATGAAATGTACCCAATGATCCAGAGATCATTCGAGAGTCAGAGATCATTTGAAACCCAGTTGAGATCAGTTCAGCTCGAGCGTTCGATCTAATTAAATACAGTCAACCATAGTCACAACCAGGGTTGTCACCACACCGAGCCGTGCTACCCAGCTCTGGAAACCTCCACCCGGGCGGTACTCACTATCAATCTCAGCATCACCACCCATCCCAATTTTTTTACCCTTTTTTTACCCTAACTGAATAAAATTCTTAGATTTCTTTAGAACTGAGTGATAACTCCAGGTTTTTTGTAACCACTTTCCAATCTGCAATAATTTTTCAAAGAGGAGGGGACACCATCTCCTTAGACCTCTCCCCCAGGACGGTGATCACCCGGCGATGTTCCCGGCTCTCAAAATGGTGTGGTGACAACCCGCCTTAACCTAGTTGAATGGTGAATGGTTGAATGGTTTCAACTTATTTGTAGTTCCACCCAAGGATAAATGCATTAAAATAAGCCATATTTTACAGCTTGGCGAAACACAGTTTAGAGTTGGCAACAAATTTGACAAAATGTGAGGCCCCTTTGGACAAATGATGAATTCCAGGGCCGTCGGAATCGGGGGGGGGGGGGGGCTGGGGGACTGCAGCCCCCCCAATAATTTTGCCATATATAGTTTTTTTTTTTTTTGAAGTGAACATTTTATTACAACGAAAGGTCAAAATAACGACTGCTTAGATACTATAAACAAGCCCGGGAAATGTCATTTTCGGCTGTCTGAGGGGTTGCAATTTTTCAAAATTTTCTGTAAGCTTTGCGCCAACTGATGGTGGCGCTCCGCTTAGATAATCACCCCGAGTCAGCCCCCCCCAATCGAAAATACCTTCCGACGGCACTGAATTCCAGTTGACTGTGAATGCAGCTCAGCCTGCCAGGGGTCAAATCCAGTTGACATAAGTTGCAACTCAGTTGAGCCCAGTTCGGTTCTGGTTAAATATAGCTGTAACGTTGTTGAACCTATAGTTCAATGCATTCTAAACACAGTTTACCTGGGATGTGAACCAGTTGAATCTAGTTGAAGCCCAGTTAACCCTTATGATACAGGGAGCTATGATACGATCTCGTAGCCACTGGGTTGAGTGAAAAACCTTCCTCATTTTTCCTCAGTTTGGAGAGAAGGAAAACATTATATAAAAGTTTAAATGCTATAACAGATGCTCATGGGAATATTTTACATAATCAGGAAGATATAATGAATGAAACGTATGCCTATTTTTCGAGAACGTTTTCTTGCAGTGATCATGGTAATGTTGACTCTAAGATTTTACATCGATTAGTAGGCGAGGCAACCTTTCCAAGAGTAACAGAGAGTCAGGCTGAAAAACTGAAAGCTGAAATTCTAGATTCTGTTTTCAAACTGAAAAATGATAAGTCACCGGGCTTGGACGGATTTTCCTCTGAATGTGTGAAATACTTCTGGCCCAGGCCATCAGACGTTTTTTTTTATAATGGTTTATATTCTTTTTGGCAGAAGGGTACCCTCTCATCCACCTTACGACAAGGTGTTATTGTTCTGACCCCCAAAAGGGATAAACCAAGGAAATTTTTAAACAACTGGTGCCCGATTTCTCTTTTGAGTGTAGTTTACAAAATAATCTCAAATCTCAAATTGCATATCAAAGAGGATTAAAGACTGAGTACTTTCCAATCTTATTCATGAGAATCAAAAAGGTTTCATGTCTGATAGATGTATTGGAGAGAATGTACGCTTGCTTTAGGATCTTTTGCAGTATGCTAATCTTGAGAATATACCATCTCATATTAGTAGATTTTGAAAGAGCGATCACGATTTCATTTGGCATGTTCTTAACTTTTGGGACTCAAAAATAATTTCATTCAATGGTGTAAATTGCTTAATAATAATGCCGCCTCTTGCGTTATGGTTAACGGTTATCGCTGCCAATTTTTTGATATTAGTAAGAGATGCCGTCAAGCTGACCCCCTCTCTCCTTACCTTTTTATTCTATGTTTTGAACTCCTTGCTATTCGCGTTTGGTGTAACGAATCTATTAGAGGTATTGCATTATCAACGTGTGATATTGAGATATCCAATATGCTGACGACACGGTATTTGTTAGAGATGGCAGTCGTACCTCCTTCGAGTGAGTAATGAACTGATTGCATGCGTTTCATTTTTTACCTGGTCTTAATGTGAATTATGATAAAACGTCTGTCTTTTCTGCTGGTGCTTAACGATATGCCACAGAAGTTTACGGTGAAGTCAAAAGACTTGTTTGGGATCCTGGGGGTGTTTTACCTTTTTGGGGATTCGCTTTTCCCTTGGTATTAATGAAATAAGTCAACTTAATTATTCAAATGATAAATGTTATCTGTGATATTATTGGACGTTTGTCTAGGAGAAGACTCGCCACCATAGGTAAAATAACAATAATCAAGTCTCTTCTTATACCTAACATAAATTATTTGTTGCTTTCCATACCTGACCCACCGAGAGGTGTTGTGAATAGTATTGAGAAAATGTTTGGAATGGCACAGACCGAATCAGTCGGAAGCAACTCTGCCTTCCCTATGCAAAAGGTGGGTGACGGATGATATTTTTTAATTCTTTTATGATTTCGATGAAACTCACTTGGCTAAGAAGGTACCATAAGGCGTTTTTTACTTCCTCGAGAGTAATGTCAATTTCCTTTAAAATATGGGCCCGATTTACTTAGAAACAGGACTGCAACTGATCATTAACCCCTTTTATAAGGATCTTTTGAGGGCTATCATTAAACTATAAACTTCCATAGATTTCGATCTTCGAAAAAATCCCAATTCACATCAGTTTCTAGGGCATAACGATTTAACTCAAGTGGATTGTAAACCATTGTACTCTAACACTTGGTTAAAAAGGGATGTATACATTATTGATGACCTGATCGACGAGGATGGCAAGTTTCTTTCCCTTAACAATTTTATTGCTTATTATGTTCATATATATGGAATCTTTTTGCAGTATGAAGGTCTTCTACGAGCTGTAAAAGGCTTCTTAAATGGCCATGTGAATTGTAAACTACAAAGACCATTTATCCCAGAATTACATGCTATCCTACTTAAATCAGTCAATGGGGGTTCTGACTTTTATAGAATAATTGCCCATGCTTCTGAAATTTGTATAAAGTCTCCAGATAAATGGTATGAAGAACTCGGTTGTAATAACCTGAAGTGGAATTTAATATACAAATTACCTTTAACTCTAAATTTGTTTTCTTGGTTTCAATACAGGATAAACACAAGGATAAAAAAGGAGAAACGATTAGTCATAAAATGATGTTTTGCGAAAAAGTACAGCCAATTGGGAACAATTTAGAAATTTTGTTTTAATAGCACCAATGATACTTTGTTTGTTAATCCTGTAACTTTAATTTTTGTTATAAAGTATCACCGACATGGTATTGAAACTATAAATATTTTGTTGATCTGGTTTAAATTTTATATTTTTAGATGTAAAGTACAAAATAATACCTTAAATTTCCTTAGTTTTATGAATTATGCTAAGAACTTGCTTTCAGTTTTATATTACAATGATCGCGTTAGGCCTAAACGTAATAACTTTTTTAATCAATGGCGGCCATGGCTTATTTGCTTACAGCTTGATTTCAGCATTGTTTAGCATTATAATCTGTCAAATTTTAATGGGCTGCTTTAATTATCACTACTTTGTCTGTTCTTAAATATTGTTGAGTTTCTTTGGATATTGCTTTCAGTTCGATTTGTATTAATTGCTTTTGTCGCTATTTGAGAGGAATAATAAAAAAAATGCAACTTTGAGGTTTATTTGTTTTAACAGTTTAATGGGCTGTAGCCTGGCTTAAGCTGGGCTGACCCAATATGTTTGGCACATCTGCAGCCCAAATGGACTTAAGTAGGTAAATTTTCAAAGTATAATTTCATTGAAGGGATTAACTCTTCTTGCTTCAGAAAATGTTTGTTCTAGGTATTTTAATTTAATTTTTTTCTTTTTGACTAAACATGTGGGAATTATTGGCGAAAACAATTTGGAAAAAGTATATGTTTAAAATGATGTGA
Source organism: Holothuria scabra (assembly GCA_037179385.1). Lineage (NCBI taxonomy): Eukaryota > Metazoa > Echinodermata > Holothuroidea > Aspidochirotida > Holothuriidae > Holothuria > Holothuria scabra. Next base: position 26,045,690 of record CM074191.1, read on the forward strand.
AGTTATTTTGGAACACCAGGTTTATTTACCTTTCATCTTAATGGAACATTCCAATTTTACAAAAGAAATTTGTGTTTATTACTTAATTCAGATCTAATTGAAATAAAGCGAACCTGGCAATGGTGAATTCTTGCAGAAAATCATGTTTCGATTATGTACAATACAACAAAAAGAAGGAGAATTGAAATACCACATTCTTAATTGTTAGTAATAATGGTTGTCGGACAACTTCCGCCCGGACAACTCCCACCCGGACAATTCCCACCGAACAACTCGCACCCGGACAATTGCCAACCCGGACAATTCCCATTCCGGACAACTCGCATCCGGACAGCTCGCACCCGGACAATTGCCGACCCGGACAATTCCCATTCCGGACAACTCGCACCCGGACAATTGCCACCAAGGACAATTCCCACTCCGGATAATTCCCACTCCGGGCAACTCCCACCAGGACAATTCCCACTCGGAAAATTGCCAACCCGGACATGTCCCACCCGGACAATGAACAGCCACACAATATATAAACCCGACGATTGGCAAACCGGACCGTTGTTACCCTAGCAGTATTCACAGTTACATGTAGAGCGGTAATATGTGAATAAAAGAATACCGGTCAACACGAATTTTGAGTAGGATATAACAATGAAAAAAAAAAAACAGATTTAGAATTTACCGAAGAGGTGGTAAGCAACGATAAGAAATTTAGTATGCACTGTGAGTGGTCAAGCACGAGTTTGCACAAATTCGGTGCAAGCCTCCGCGAAACCACAGTAAGGGTACGAGGGAACCCTTGCTATTTTAGGGGATAAGATATATTTCATATTTAAAAAAAAGAAAACAGCCTCTATAAATTCCCTTAAATACACTTTTGTTCCATGGTGTATTAAATGTGAAGTTAATGGACTAGTACGTGTCCGAACATTATGGCCTTTTCAAAGGACTAGCTTCCTCATTAGCCAAGTTAAGTACATTAAAATAGAGTGACTAGGTCACATGCCCATTTTCCCCTTCTGATGGATGAGAAGTGTTCTTCATGCTTTGAGTTACAAATGTTCAAGTACGACGGGAGGCCCTGAAGAGGGGCGGTGAACAGCTTTCTGTGATGGGTAGATGTTTTACCAAGGTGTTTCTTGATTGACCTTTGTCATTGCATTGTATCGATTGTATTCTTTGTTCGGGTTAGGGATTAGGTTAGTGGTTAGGGTTATAGTTTTCCAGTTAGGAAAGTTCTTGTTTGACAGTACACATCGGCCTCCTGAAAGAGGGTACTCAAACTCAGTCATCTTATTGCACTCAACGTGTGGTTTCTCTATACCACGCTTTCGGCGAGCATTTTCACGAGGTCACATTAACTTGTTTAAACTATACTCTTCTCCAAATGACTCCGCAAAAGTAATTAGGGAGGAAAAAAAAAAAAAAAAAAAAAATCAAGTACCGAACACTTAAAGGTGCCCCTAGATGAAAGGTTAGATGTTGAGGCTTTAAACTCCAGCAACCTCAACCAAAACAGAAGGCTGGGATTATCAATGCAAATCGATTGGAGAAATAGGTGGATTTGGATTATTTGTAGGTTTTCAAAGGGCTTTGGAACAATGATTTTAAGAATTAATTTCGGAATATAAATGAATGGTAAAAATCTCTTGGTTTGAATTTCTAACAAAATGAGTACTAGAACTGCCAAAAAAGTGTCGTAAAAGAGAGTCTGCATCTCCTTTCGCTAAGCTCTTGTCCCATTTTATAATGGCACCCACCGGAAAAGGCACTTTACGTGCCCGCTTAAGTTCATCTTACAAAAGTTGGAAAAATAGCTGTCATTTTAAACAGGTAAATTGAGATGATGAAAAAATCTTTGAAAATGCTTGGGGTTTGGATTGGAACCCTTTCCTCCTCTGCATGCGACTTAAGGAATTAGTGGTTACAGTGATATATTAGATTTATATGATATGCGAGATGATCTACGAGAAGTAATTTAAACCCGATTCCTGAGGCAGTATTTAAAAGTGGTGCGCGCGAAGAAAAAAAAACGTTGGAACCATAGAGTTGCTAGACAGTCTCTAGCAGCCCCCTCTCGGGACGGCGTAGCCTGTAGTTAATGTTTCCCGAAAAGGCTTCGTATGTAGTCGCGCAGACATGACCTTTGCAAAATCAGTGCAGGTTTGTGCATTTTAGTAATGGCCTGTAGTATGGTTAGTTGACTACTCTAACGTTGGCATTCGGGAAACGTTGCACAATTTAGTTTGGATTCTAAAATTTTAAAACGAATACCTCTCCTTTGAAATTGAGGCCTTTCTCGGCTTATATGTATGTTCTTAATCTTCCTTGTATTCTTTATATACTTATTAGGTCACTAAAAGCTCAAAATGGTTAGATACATTTCGAAGGATGTAAAAATATTTCTCACATCAAAGGTTTCAAAAATGTAGTAAAAAATCCATTAATTAAGCACAATACATTGTGAAACAAATAGTAACAAAATGTTCTCTTCATTCCAAACAATGCTATCTTTTGAGGAAGTAATTAAAGATACAGTGTGCACGTTCAAATTTGTATCAGTTTAACTCGGTTTTGGCTTCACACAGTGAACAAAAGTAATGGCTCGGTCTTGTTCTTCAATAATTTAGGAGTACCTATGGGGATAATGTCTGCAGTCCCCTGTCTCATTAGTCCCCCGTCTCATAAGCCCCGTCTCATTTGTCCCCCGTTTCATGAGTCCCCCGTCTCGTTGGTCCCCTAATCCCTTAACCCTATCCGGGGGACTAATGAGACAGGGGACTAATGAGACGGGGCCAATGAGAAGAAATAATGATAGGGACACCAATTAAATGGGGGACTAATGACACAAATTACGCTTAATGGGGGACCAATGACACGGTGGACTATAGAGCGGAACCTACGTAGTAAACGCCAACCAGGGTAACACACCTCCCTGTGCCAAAGCTAAAACGCGATATCCTACTACCTTAGTTTTTGCAAACGAAATCATGCCTGCACGACTATATAGGTATTTCTTTTTGAGAAACCAAAGAGTCCCACTTTCCCAAGTGCCTGTTCTTTCCATATAGGACATGATATTAAACAACATTCTGTTCCATGGTTTTCCTTTCAAATTTGACTTCTGCAGATGTTCTTGGACGAGTCCCGACAACTCAGTGTGAATAGTACGGTAGTGTAGTTTTGAAGGTTGCGAAGAGTGCGATTTTGAAAAAAAAATAATCAAATGTTTTGTACCGATTTTTAAGTGGAAGTTACTAAAGGCATCGACAGTCTAAATGTCGGAGGGGGGGGGGGGGGAGGGTTCAACGGTGACTGCTCCTAGAGAAATTGACTGGGGAATTTTTAAACCGGGCCGAGCGGAAGAATCGCTAAGCTAAAGTCTCGGGGGACTGATATCCCTTCAAGCTTTTTGTCTTGAATATGACATTGATTCGGCGTAATTCAGTGCCATCTTTTGAGGAAATCCTGCTTACTCCAGCGAATGAAACATTTTTTCATCACTTCATAATGATTACAAATTTAAGTTCGTATAAACATCAGTCAATTTGCTGAGGATCATAGGCGGCCATCCGTCTTTGAAAGTGGGGGATATAGTTAATGTCGCACTATCTAAGCGGAACGCGACCATTGCTTGGCGCGGAACGCAAAAAGAAAATTTCTGCCAAACGTACGCACGAGATCATCGAAAGTGGCCCTTTCTGAGTTATCTAACGTAATATCATACCAATTGTCAGAAGCGCATTTCATAAAAAGGTAAAATGGACTATCGGTAAAACAATATTAAAGTTAAATTTGATTGATTGCCCTAAAAGGGGATTAATTTTCTGAATCGAGTGAAGAGAACATCATTGAAGAGCGGCGTAGATAGACTCTTCCGGTCGGGTGAGGGTCGGGGGAAAGAACCCAAATTTACCGATTTTTTTTCATCGTGAACGTCATTCCTCTGGTGTCGTGATTTGGGGCGCAATAAGCGTTATTCAGCAAAATTTTAGAAATGTGGAACTTGTATTGGAGAAAATTTTGGATTCTGGGTTTTCTATACAAGGAAATGAGAAAAGTTAATGGTAACTGAAGAATCTGTATTTCTAATTCCAAGTTTTAGAATGCACAGCTACCAAAGATTGTTATCTAAGATCTACAAATTGAGGCTGTAAATTGACATTTTAAGGGTCGAGAGCTTATATAAAGGAAAATTGGAAATTTAATGATAGAAAATTCATGATAATAGCACTTTATTTGTCGATATCACTTGATGATCTGGTGATTTTGACATTTCCAGAGTTCTAAAAGTTTAACCAAACTGATTTATGACGGAACACGACTGCAAGGAGTTTAATTAGAATTTTCGCCCGCGAAGCGCGCGGGCAGTCTTTCATATTTTAAACAAATAATTATATACACTGAGCTTTAATTGAAGAAAATTAAATTTTTCATTCGAGAAAAAGTTGGAAAACCACACTATAGTAGACTGATGTCACAAATGGCAAATTTCCGAATTTTTCCCTTTATATAGAGCTAGGGGGTAATTGTCCCCTGTCCCTGTAGCTTCGCCACTATCATTGAGTATCATTTACTTCTTTATATTGCATATCTTCCATTCCCATAGTATTTTTTTTAATTATTTCAAGGCGTGTCGGTGCATATCACAGCATTTCAAGTTTCTTGTAGACACTCCTCGGACTCTTTATAGTTGCATTAACAATAGATTCGTATTTTTCAAAGTAAAAATCACTGTAAGAACCTCCATGACTTCTATTTTTAGAGAAACGGTTTAATATTACATTTTAAAATGTGGATTTTGTAATTTTTTTAGTTTTCCGTCCTATTAAAGAAGTTTTCATAATGGCAGAATTATTTTTTTTCGTAGTTCCGAATATGAAGGGTGGTTTTTATGGGAGGATACAGTGCACAGTATCCCCCATCCCATATCATGGGGGATATATCCGTCCACCCCCAAGATCGCCGCCCATGCCGAGGATGATGGCACTGTTTGGGGACCGGAAACAGCAAGAGGTATGGTGAAGTTTGATTGAGTTGAGTTAGTGAGTTGTCCTACAGGACACGGAAGGCCCGATCTTGATTCCCAGGTCGAGTCATATCAAGGACTCTAAAAATTGGAATATACTGCCGCTGTGTGTGATGCTTCGCATAAACGTTGGAGTGGGGTAAACAAGCCAGTGAGCAACTACTAGAAAAAAGGAATAGGCCGACTCGATTTGCAACAATAGCTTGGAAACTGGGCCGTAAAACTCTATCTAACTAATTAACTAACCTATACAGTTTGAATCAGATAATCATGTTTACCATTATTGAACATTTGCCAAAAGTTAAATTATAATAGACTATTAAAGATATCCATATAATTTCTCTGATCATGCTGAAATTCGCTTATTATATTGTCATATTTATTTTTAAAATAAGCTTTACGAAATGTACAACAACCGCCTATATCGCACCCTTCAGGCAATAATGCTTATCAGCATATTCATAGTCCTCTTTCTCATACTCCAACATGCCAGGACTAAAGCGCCAAACGTTTTAAGTTACGGTTGCCGTCGTAAGCTGTAAGGTACCCGTATTCCCTTCCCAATTTGTAAGCTGAAATGTTTCTTGTTATTGGTTGCTAAAATGCAGCTTGGTGACATTTTCTACAACATTGCAAGAAAAAAATGACATTATTCGTTTCGTTTTGTACACTGAATATAACTTTTCTCAACTCCTGAAAAGCTGACCATCCATTTTTGAATGACTTGACCACAACGAACGAACTACGAACTACGGATTGCAAAAACTCACGATTCTAACCCTCATTTGCGATGCAGTAAACTGTGTACGGTAGCTAAGACATATTTTTCCCGACAGTCAGTTGCGTAGTCAAATCCTACTGCCACATACCCGACGCAACTGAACACGGATTACTTTATCCCGTCACAGCAGTCAAGGTGAGCTGAACCTCAATATATCTTTATATAGTCTTTAATATGACGGTGCGGCTAATTAATTCCATTGTATTGCAATGCTATTTAAAGACAGCCTGGATTTCGACGAAAGACAATGTCTTCCATAAGTAGAAATCACATGACGTGGAAACATGACATGTGTCTTTTCCAGAAATGTGTTCCGTAATACTGCATGAAGAACAATTGTTTCCCAATATGGGTTCAGTCTGGAAGGGCTTTCCCCTTTGATTCAATGTGTTGAAAGGATGTAACCACCAAACTCTAATTAACCTGAATATGAGGTGTGCAGATAACATCTTCACATTCCTGTAGCCACAAACTAATGATTTTCCGACAATGTTAAGTTTAAAAAAGGGAAGTGGCGATTTATCCCTTAAGTATCTCAAAAGAAAAAAAAAATTAAAACGTCTTAGGGCGAATTTACTTGATCTACACCGGGAAGTGATGCGCGAGTGCCAAGCCCGACACGCCTATTTGCCCTGACGCAGTGTAATTGACTTCCAGATTTTATTAGCTTAATATAGGTGAGAGCACGGCATAGTATGTCATTTAGTTTGGGCAGTAATATCCATTATGGGTCCTGCTAGTCCAGTCTTTGTACTTACGGTACCGGCACCTATTCGTTTGGACATGACCCTACATAAAACCCGATTGTGGTGGAGGACATGGATTCAAAAGTATCTTGTATGTGATTTCCCACCCACTTAGGATATCTAAATTACCTCAGGCTGTCAGGGTACAATGATTGGTTTTGCATCTGTTATCAACTCAAGGGGACCAAGTTTCACTAAGGAAGTGACAACTCAGCACGCAGTATCACCGTGGGCGTATATGGCATGGTTAGGGTTATATTCCACAAAAGACTTTCCAAAAGCCTGCCGAATCCTACCCCGAAGAGCGGACAGTGGCCTTCCCAGCTTCTCAGCAGCTTCCAAAACGTTAGGGATATGACTGAAAAAGGAACATGCCGTACAGCCTGCTACCTAGGTAAGCCGAACCCTGGATCGTGTACAGGACCGGATTTATCTAGAGGCAATGTACCCGTACAAAGGCAAGCGCACACGTACATACAAGACCAAATTTACATACACACTCACATTGATACGCACATGCACTCAAATTGGCGTTTTCTGGAAGCGCTCCATATCCCACAATGTTAAATTTTGTCTTTTCTGCTTGTTGTTTTTCTTGTTATTTTAAATCTACTTGAATTATTGGAGGGGCAAGAAACATGTTTACCCCCCATATTTTCATTGGAGTGGCAACTGCCTACCTGCCCCTCCTTCCAGGATTGACGCCACTGTCCAAGTATGGAGTGCAGCAAGTGTTTAATAACCTTTGTTCTAACTTAGAATAAGGGCACGAAATGAAGTGAACCCTGCAAATGCACGCACAGTTAATGTGTTACGATTACGTTTGACTTCAGCTTAGCAATAGCCTATGTCAATTGAAAATCAAATGGATAATACATCTAGTAATACGAGATTTGCATCGAAAATTAGGACTTGAGGTTTGATCGTTGTTGCCTTCTGTACGTTTTTGTACAGACTACTATTTACCTTAGACACGTTAGAAAACTTTGTGCAATCGGTCACATCGCTTGTGCACGGATCGCAATGGGCCGTATACATGCTGGCTTTCTACGATGCACGCTCCGAACCCCCGGCCCGCATTTGAAATATACGTGCATGCTATTAGTGTACACACATAAGCATATTGTACACTCCTAAACTAAAGGCAGTTCACACGTAGGGAGACATCGTAGGATATTGCTCTGTCGAAACTCCCGGAAATTGTGAGAAACATTAAACGCAAGTTTTCAAATGTATAGAGGTGCCGTCATAATCAATTTATGAAACGAATGTAACACAAATTTGGTGATCAAAGGGTTCTAAATAAATTGATGATAGAAATACACATAAAACGATAGCAAACACCATGCGATCTGGAGAGAGAGAGAGTAGAAAAACGGACCAACGTAGGACAGCATCCCTCTTTCATGACTGTGTCATATCTTAAGTATCTGACGTATTAGCCCACTTAATATCGTAATTAATCTGCTTAATATTTATAATTAGCTTACTTAATATTATAATTAACCTACTTAAAATCGCGCATTTGAGGGAAATGTAATGGTCTTGTCTCTTTTTTCTAAATAAATGGAATTTTTCCGTGACTGCTCGAATTTCAGAATATAAGTGGTTTTAAATTCCAGCGTATTTGAAAATATGTCACGTTTCAAGGTGCCTTCAAATATTTTTTTCAGTCAGACTTATGGGGAGACATTCTCACACTTCGGTTAATCGGTAAGTGTAACCATAGTTATTATACCTTTCCCTGGTTGGGAAACTCCTTACGTACACTGTGTATGCACAGACGTAGAAACTGTATATACGTTCATAGTTTTTGTAAGGTGCGTCCGTAACTGTCCGTAAAAGCATGTTGCTTCAAAAAAGTTCATCACGTGACTTTGAAGATGCAACACGATCGATCGTTAGCGATATGGCTCCATTGAGTGATGTTCTATTCCTGCAGGGAAGTGAAATTAAAGTTGACTCAAGGGCTAAAAGGGAACTGCAAATGGCCTCCTAATCTGTAAGTTTTTATGACTTTTGAATAAATGAAGAAATCCTATGTTCTCGGGTTTCATTTTCTCCTTTTAAGCGTAAAATACTGGTTCCGCGGCCTGGCGTTTGGAGAACCACGCTGAGGACATTCAATAGGCCCTACAGGCTTATCATACCGCAGTCAGTGTGCGGTAAAGGTGAAGTAGAACTACTTCATTACGCTAGGTGGGCTTCCCAAAATTTTGTACTACCACAGTTTCTGATAAATATTGTATAATACACTCGTCTGCTGAACCGTTACACTCGTTTGTTAAAATGGTTTAATCCAACTAGTCTAACGTTCTACAGTGCGATTGCTACGTGCTTCGCAAATTTCGAGGAATTGTTGAGTGTGCTTACCAAGTTACTGTTGCTAGCCCAGTCTTCGATTGCCTACTTTAGTTTGGGTACAGTTATTCTCGCTTTACGGCCGTTCTAATTTAGGACAGAAATCTTAATCAAACCTTTCGCAATCATATACGCCATAATTGAAGTCGTTACAGTTTGAAAATTGTTCACAAGAGACTCTCGAAGAAATCAGTTTGCCCTGTCTGCATATATACAGCACGTATGGAGAGTCCGACAACAAGGCTCTCGTGTACTATCAAGGTCACGTGACTGATGAAAACCGGAATCTCAACCTAAGCAGTCCGTTCGCGGAGTTTCCAAATCAGGGAAAGGTATAATAACTATGCCGTGTAACTGAAAACGGGCTGGTCTATTTTGATTATCGTTGGTAGAATTCGCTGTCGGAGCAGGCCAGATGGCTGACCGCCGGGCACTGCATGCACATGATCAACCTCTCGTCTGTTTTGGTCAAGAAAATTCGGAATTGTGAGTTTCCTTGAAGAATATGGTCTTCTAGTGTGCAAAATCAAAAAGAACTTTCGGGTGACTGCAATTTATCAGACCCGCATCTTTTATCAGTTTACCGTGGGCATGAAGATGAAGTATCCCCGACGAAATCGGGTTTTCTCAACAACAGGGGAAAGGGCGGCAGCCTTCCCCGACGGGGTCATGACCTTGATTAAAGATGGGATTAGGGATAACAGAGCTAGTAAGAATTAATTAAAACACATGGGCATTAAAATACCTTTACAAAAAAATAAAATAGAGCTTAAAGAAAAGCCAGTTCATAATCATCCATCCAGCAGTCAAGTACGTACGTTCCTTTTTAGGCCTCCCTGAAGGAAATTGCCGTCCTTCCCCGACGGGGGGGGGGGGGGGGGGGTGGAGATAGGACACGGGTACATGGAATATGGTATAACTGAGCAACGAAGAAGTGATAGAAAATCGATTCCGATATGTATTCAAATATCATTTTAAAACAAAATATATGTTCACCAATCCAGTAACTTCAATGCATGGTAGGGTTTTTTGTAAATTTTTTTTATTATTATTTTAAGCCTCCCATACGAAACCGCCGACCTTCCCCGACAGGGGGGGATGGCCCCCGCCCCCCCCCCCCGCTGGCCCCACCCCTGTAATGGGAATCGGCTGATAAACTGAACGAGAAAATGTGGTCATGTAATAGTAAGAAAACCAACCAAAATAATGGACATGTTGTCATGGTTATTAATGGCAAGTTTTTTTGCCTTTCGCGCACTTTAATCTTTGCTTGTTTTGACTTTTTCTTTTATATATTATTGATAATTATATGCCGTTTTTCTTGCTTTGATTCACACTTCATTCCTCAGTGGGACCAACTTGCATGGAGAAATGGGTGCGCGTGACATTCGGTTTTTCATTTCCCTAAAATACGTGTAAAAAGTGTTATTAAATACCTCCCTGGCTGAGAAATTTCTTCGACAGAGTCAATGTTTTATTTTGATTATGCCCTTTTATAAATCTTTCTAAAAGTGTCAATTTTTTGCCAGCTGTGTGCGTTTCTAGCCTTACCTTGGTGTTGTTCATATAACGAATACCTACATTTGACCTTTGGTAAAATGTATACCCAAGAAATCTTTGAAATTTATTCTGGCATAGCCATATGGGACCAAGAGATAAATCAAATACGCATTACCCATACACATTTGAAAGAAGCACAAGTAATTCGTCGACGTTTATCCCTTCAGTCCATTTGGAGTGAAGCCCCCCGTCTTAAAAAAAAAAAAAAAAAAAAAAAAAACCGAAAACAAAATCATTTGAATGTCTACTAGGTTTTGTATTTGTTTTACTGAATTTGGCAAGAGTTTTGTTGTCAATTGTCTTTAAACACGAGAACTTCTCGAGTTAGCTATTCTATAGAAGAAGGCTTTCTTTTGCTAATGCTTTTTTCAAAACAATTACCTGAAGTATTCCAAATTTAGCGTTGACAATTTGCAAATCGTTACTAAGCTTTTACTGACGCGCTCACAATTATTTTCTAACTTATTCGTACTTTCGCATTTTAAGGCAGGAAATTCCCCCAATACTTCTCAGTGTCTCTCACATGATGAGAAGCAGTAGCTTATCTGCCGGGGTGGGGTAGGGAGCAAAGAGCCTCCTTTCTTATTGGTTTGACCGAGAACATGAGCTCAATCCACCGTGGTCCCAAAAAGAAAAATTAAGGAAAGAAAAAAAAGGAGAAACAAAGAGAAAGGGAAAAGAAGAAGAACTTATCAGTTCGTTTCTTTTATTTAGAGTTGCTAAGGAAGGTTTGAGTATAATGAAGAACTTTTCTTGCAGACAGAGATTACAAGTTTTAGATGATGTGGAGTATGCTCGAGATTTGTTCATGAGTTTCCATTTTACGGAGTGTTCTAAATTTGAATCCTTTAGTTTCCAGATGTATTCACTGAGTGCAGTTGCGTTTCTTTTTTCTTTGTGTTTGAAGCTAGACTTGTGTTCTGTGTATCTTGTTTTGAATGTGTTCTCTGTTAGACCAATGTATGTTTCTTCGTTGTGGTTGTCGTGACGTGTTACAGTTGCTTGGTAGACAATGTTGTTCGTGAGGCAGTTGCCTTCCAACTGGCACTCGCTTTGCTTTCTGCAATTGCAGTTGCTCCGCGTTGCAGGTTGTGCTTCCTGTTTCGCCAGTATGTATTTGTTGCGCGCTGATATAATTTGGTCTGTTTTTTGACATGCAGCTGTAACTCAGTTTCACCGTGTTTCTGTTGAGTAGAGTACGTAGTTTGTGCCCAGGTGGGAAGCACCTTTTCAATATATGTATATATATATATATATATATATTTATATATATATATATATATATATATATATATATATATATATATATATATATATATATATATATATATATAAAAGAATAAGTAGAAAACACCACAAATATGACAATATTAGAGCACATACAAGATAAGAGAAACGTATATTTCAAAGACACCTGTCTTCGTCATCAGCGTCAATGCGGAGTCATGCGGACTCCGCATTAACGCTGATGACGAAGACAGGTGTCTTTGAAATATACGTTTCTCTTATCTTGTATGTGCTCTAATATTGTCATATTTGTGGTGTTTTCTACTTATTCTTTTATATTACATGGAGCATACGTGGACTTACTTAAATTATATATATATATATATATATGTATATATATGTATATATATATATATATATATATATATATATATATATATATATATATATATACATATATGAAGCAGACATGTTAAGTTCCGAAACACCAAAAATTAAGAAATGAGCAGCATTTGGCTGATATTTGTCGGTGAATAAATGGCCGAGACTCCAGATTAGGCAAAATAATCAACCATGGGGCAAATGTCATTACAGTGACAGATGTGTTGTCAAGAGGGTTCATTGGCCAACAACAAATGGACAAATGTAGTTCTATTCTTCTTCTATCACCAAAAATATGTTTCATCTGTTAAACAATTTTTCTCGGGGGTAGGAAGATTTTCTGACAGTGTTCAATCAAAATGGAGGACTATCTATAAAAGGAATCTAAAAGCGTTGAAGAATCTAAAGGCGGTAGATGAACTTACCACTGCGTTTTGAGACAGTCTTAACCAAACAGCGACCTGTTCAGTACCATTTCTTTTGTTTCTTAGTATGGGTACAAGTCTGAATTACAGGATTGGTTACTATACTATAGAGTTATACAGTTTTGATCCGATTGTTCAAACACTATACAGGTTTAATTTTCATTTCTGTAAACCTAATGCTACATTCGTATCCAGAAAGAGCGTCACCATTCCAGTGTATAGTTGTTCCACGTGTAGATCCATCATAGTCACCGTTCAGGTTGTTATAAGAGCATAACCCACATGAACTGCTGCCAGTTGGCCAGTGATGGCACCAAGCAGAACTTGTTTTGCAAAAGGACCCAGTATTGATATAACCCTCCCCGTACCACCAGCCACCTCGGTGTTTCTCTGCACAGTTGTAGTCACTCCATCCGTCGTTGTCCCTGTCAAACGTGCTGAATAGTCTATTCCTGTGCCAAGTCATTGCATCGTGACCTTAAGAAAAATAAAAAGTGACGTATTCGGAAATGTGAGGTGGAGACACATGGACGACAACTCAAAATATATATCACATGATCAGCAACTCACAGTTGTTCCATAAAGACAAATATCATGGCTTGCAAAATGTACAAAGACATTAACACTGAAACGCATAACAAAACGAAAATTTAATGAAAGTAAAAACATATAATGTTTTGAGGGATATGGGAATTGCTGCTTAAGTTTGACTATTAGCATTAAGAAATGCTTTAAATTTGGAACGATTTGGGGAATTTTATGAGCCAATTCAATGTGCCTCTTCAAATAACTGTCTGGTCCACTTCTGCTATTCCTAAGTTTGAGAACTGTTCATTTCACACTTACTAGGCGTACTGTTTAAGGCGTTTTAGCAAATAACGCCCTCTCTCATGTACGTGATTCCATATCATTCCGGGAACATCTTAAACACATCTGTTAATTACACAGTTAAATCATTTTATCTATAAAATAAGGAGTAGGGACAATATTTAAGTACCAAAAGTGCTAAAAATAAACTCTTTTCATGATTGATTCAAAGTAGAACACTGCTCCTTTTTTATAGTTAAGTGTTATCTTAAAAACACGATTTGTAAAGCTTGAGTTGAACATAGGTTTTCCACAAACAATGTAACGAGCATGAAATGGGATAAATGGACGTCAAATGACACGTACGAGAAATATGATAGCGGGTGATTGCCGCACAGGCAATTTATTCATGAAATTTGTTGTTATGAACTTAGTAAAAGTTTCATTGGACATAAAATAATGTGCACACACCATTGCTTGTTGATTTTAAACATAAAACGTGTATCAACTTAGCTACTGAGATATAAAACCGACGAGGTCAATTGTTTATAATAACATTTTCTTTTCAACAGTTCGTATGCTCTACTTTAGTCTTCAAAGTGAAACAAGTGAAACTGGCATCTGTCAAAAATGTTGCAATACTTTTTTTACGTTTAGTTACGATAATCAGAGAAACCAAATACAACGTGTTTGCTCTACTAAAAGAAATAAATGAATGGTTAAATAAATGAATGAGTGAATGAATGAATACAATTCATTATGTGTACACCCCATTGCCTGTTGAATTTTAACATAAAACCTGTATCAACTGAACTACTGAGATATTGAACCGACGAGGTCAATTGTTTATAATAACATTTTCTTTTCTACAGTTCGTATGGTCTACTTAAGACTTCAAAGTGAAACGGGTATCTGTCAAAAATGTTGCAATACTTTTTTTACCTTTAGTTACGATAATCAGCGAAACCGAATACAACGTGTTTCCTCTACTAAAAGAAATAAATGAATGAGTGAATGAATAAATACAAAAACAGTAATAAATATAACAATAAACAAAAAAACAAAACAAAAACGTTTTAGATGTTATACCACAGATTATTAGAAATATTAACCTACGGGTACGTTTTCATGTCTACAAATGAAGGTCTGTTTTATTAGTTTATAGAAATTATGGGGCTTGTATTGCAAAAAGTGTTGGATTCTGTGTTTCTGAATTTTATGAAAGAAAATTAACGGAAACTTCTGTTTTCATTTTTTGTTGAAATTCTGACTTTTATATTGTTGATTGGTCTCCTTGATGATCCCGTATCAGCTATGGCAAACTATGAAAAGTTTTGGAAACTGATGCTTTTAAAGTATGATAGAGCAAAACAGAAGTTGCGAGACCAAAATTGGGAAAACCGCTCTGTAGTTGACCGTTTTTGCTTGATGATTCGGTGTGGCACAGGACAAAACTTTCCGAACATTAGTTTTTTAGAAACGGGGTCCGTCCCTCCCGTATAAAAGCCACTGCATTTAACCCCTAATGCAATAACATCGCAGGCGTGGTTGTCAACTTTCACTGCAAGTTCAGGCAAAACGATGAAGCCTATACGAAAGCGGCGTGGTTTACAGGAAATAGGATAATGCGGTCCCTCTAAATTGACGATAAGGCATAATGGTGATTTTTTCAATCAAAACTCAACATTTCATGACCTGGAGGGTAATAAAGTCTGGAGGATGAGGGGCAGGCTCTTGAGTCCCCAAACCCTTCGTACAACGGTACCGCTCCTGTCAAAGAACAGGCTTATCATGAAACAATGAAGTTGACGCTTGGCCCCGTGGCCAAACAAACGTTGTTTTAGTAATTCTGTTCAGACCAAGGTCAGTTTTCAAAATTGAATAGTTTCAATTTTATCTGGAGAGTGTTCTAAACTTCTTGTCATATCTTTGCAGAATTATAATCAAACAAAACATATCTATAGGTTTTCATTATACGAGACGGAAAGACTCGTCACACACTCGTTGCTACGAGTTCCGTCAAGTCGTAAGGCAAAAATTTTCTCTCTGGACCATTTTCCAACTCCTTGTCGCACTTACGACAAGTTAGTAGTCAGTGGAATGTGCTATTTACTATCACAGTCACTTCTTCTATACCAAAGAAAGGAGACATCACTTTTCATGAAAATCGAGAATAATTATGAAATTTTAAAATGGAATTTGACAATAAAAATTATTCAAGAAGTCCATCGCCATTCCGACAGATTGAATGAAAATTGGCAAATAGTTTAAAAATTCCTTGTGGTTTAACATACCAGTATTTCCTGTGTAACTTCCCAGGTCAACAAGTCTGTAATTATCATCTTCCTTCGAGATCCGAAAAAGGTCATACTTTGCAAAGTAGGGGGAACCACCCCTTTCTACTAGATCAATACGAAGTTGATAATCTTTAGCATTCGTCATGTGGTAAATTTTGTCATTACCAAGCCATAGCTCGTGATTTGGTAATCCAAACCCGATCTTGTATCTATTCCAATCGAGGTAAAAATTTTCGGAACCATCCATGCGACGTTGGAAAACCTTTTGTGAAATTGAAAACAAAACTGAATGTTAAAAAAAAGGAAAACACTTATGCGTGACGCACCTCTAAAGGTTACCAATAAATTCTGCAAAACCAATAAAATCATGCAACAAGTATTTCTGGAAAACTAACGAAAGGACCATTTGTTATCATACATAAATAAAAGTAACAATCACTGGTATGACTGGTGAGAGAATGCCTTTAATGTATAAAAACAACTTGAAATAACGTAGATTCATATAAAGTTAGATAAGGAATTTTACACGGATGTTTCAGTTTGCACAGTACCATCACTGTTAATTTAAGCTTTCGAAATTATGCAGTTATTGGATAGAATTGATAGAATGAAATGAGGTGATAGAATTATTTAAAAAAAGTCGTCTATAACCATTCGTGAGATGGAATTTAATTGATAATTTGTGAGATATATCAAATCAGTACCTTCCAACCGCCTCCATCCGTCATATTGCAGTAGACTTCAAAAGGAGATCCAGACCAGTTTGTTGGTGTTATATTGTAAACCCCATTTTCGGTAAAACCAGCATTGTATATGTCAGCACAATCAGTAGCTAGCACCTCACAGTTCTGACCGTCTCCTGTATATCCATCGTTACAATAGCATTGATGCACACCGTTTCTTTCTTCACAGGTCGCATATGAGTTGCATGTATATGTATCGTCACAGATCAGTATATTGGACTGACATTCACAGCGACGTGTACATTCAGAGCTGGTGTAAGTTTGACCATTCTGCAAAGTTTCATCAGAACGAAAACTACAAATTTTCAAACAACAAACAAAAGGACATGCTTTAAACATTAAAATTCTTATTTCAGATGGAACTGGGCAGAGTGTTCAATACATATCAAGTAGTAAAAATGAATGGTATTTCCACTTACCGGGATAACGCCCCCTTCTTCTATAAAGCAGTTGCACAGCTCTGGAGGAACACATTGGTAGCCTTTTTTCAGGAAACCATCTCGGCAAATGCAGGTTTCCTCTTTGATTAAAGTGTTGTTGCGCCCGAGTGATCTGTAAGGATCTTCGCACGAAGCCTGGCTTGAACAGCTACCGTACTCCATGTTTATTGGGCATGACACAAGGTAATTATCTTCAAAGAGCAAAAACAAAATATAACTATTTAAATATTAAACGAGAGTTTCCATTGGAGTAACCAGTTAGTAGGGAAACGAACAAAAGGATGTCAAAATACTCAAATATTATATAATCAATCGGATAAACATGCAGTCAGAGAACTATAATGGAAGTTTAATCTCAAGCTACATGCTTGAGTAAAAACTTCTAATTGCATTTTCACTTTTGTCCTCTTTACAAAAACAAACAAAACACAGTTACTATTTTGCATGGTAACCAAACAATTTAAGACAATCATTTAGTTAGAGAGTCAACTCAAAACAGCATTTATTTTTCGTTTCCTTTTAAACTTATCCTTGATATTGAAAACTATACATACATTTAAGTATTTTCATTGAGTATTTTTTCTGCTAACACCCCTGAAAAATTCAGCAATAAACATCAGTATCCAGTATTGTTATTTAAGTACCAAATTTTCGGTTTCTGTAATATATTACCCATTTTAAAGGAATCTCTAGAATTCCGATCCTAGCATTGCCTAATTTTTTTGAGAATCACCATCTTAATGCCAATGCAATGTCACTTGTCGTCGAGCTCTTTCCCACTAATATACATGTTTTTCTGTATTGTTGATGGCAATGCATATACATAGTTGAATAAAAAACTCTAAATCTCAGTAAAAAATCATGTATTCTCATAAGTTGCGTGTGACGTTTAAATGTCAGATTTTAACTTACCGGCAGTTCCTCTGTACTGTCCAGCGACGGTTACAGTGAAGTTACTCCATGCGTCACTAACGCGGAAAAGATTGTAATGAATATAGAAAGAGGAACCAGCAGAATTCTCCATGTCAATTCGAATTTCATAGTCCTTCTGGTTTGTCAGGAAAGACAACTTTTCAAAACCGAGCCACAATTCTTTTTGAAGGAAACCGAATCCAAGTTTGTATTCCAACCAAACTCTTCGAAAGTCAAGAGATCCATCAATCCGACGTTGTATGACCTTAAAGGTAACAATGATTGACTTTATGAGTTAAATATGCCGTTCAAGGTTAATCTTCACGATGCTATTAATGAGAAATTGCGTCTGTTGCAGCATGAAAAGGGTGTGCTCCAACATCATTTTATACTGCAATTCAAAACAGACCTAGGATTAGGCTAAAAATGAAGTAAATCATTTGAGTACTTTGCTCTCACAATGTAACAATAAGCACCGCCCTAGTTTCATTAACAAATTTTCAAATTTTGGAGAGCAGAACTATTATATAGAACGGGGCACTAAAAGAAAGAGCAATTCCGCGTCGATCAGTTAGGAAGGTTGATATTCTACACGGTTTGGCGAACATTGAAATAAAACCAAAAGGAACCAGCACCTACAGATACATGCAAATAACAATTAGTTAAGAATGAGGCAATACAAGGGGGTGTCACATTAGCGATAAAATGAGTAAATATGTCACTTGCAAAGAGTAGAATATCAATCAAATCATGATAAACTAATGCACGACTTCAAAAGACACCTTCTTTGGGATGGAGGTGGGCGAGGGGGTGGGATAACACGGAATCAGACCATATGAACCCAGACGTCTTTATGAACAAACGTAATATATAACAAGCGAGTTAACAGAACAAAGTCATAGAGATACACATTTGCTGACTAATGAATTTACCATGACAATACCTCGTTTCAATCACGCTCTTTCTAAAACAGTTGAACGAGTTTGGTAAGTATATCACATACATTTGCAGTAGATTTTAGGGTCCCGCAGAACAAGTTATACCTTTTAAATAGGCTCTCGTAGCCCTGGGAGGCAATTACAAACGTGTTATTGAAACATACCTTTTTGAACGTAGACGTCCCTGTTATAAATCGTTTTAGGATTTGGGCGTTTTTAACTCCTGTCAATGTATCAGATTTCTTATATGTTGAAAAAGAAAACTTTTGGGTGGTTCATACATTGCATGATTATGCATGATTAACTTTGAAGGGGAAATATCTCAGTTAGTACAGAAATTTGAGTGACAAATTTCGTTTTAGGATTACAAATGAATTTTTTTACATACAGGATTTACATCAAAATATCTCAAGAAGCTTGAACGGTCACGAAATAGGGAAACAAATTGCCAAAAACGAAGAATTGATTCTTCCAATCTCATATTTAAGTTATTTTGTTCTTTAGTGCAAAGTATGAGATGACGAATGTACTTCTAAAGGTTTTAATGATGATTATCCTTGCAGAATTCAAAGGAACCAATATCCATGTTGACTAACCGTCCAGCCTCCACTGTCTACATCGTTGTCGCAGTAGACTTCAAAAGTATCTTTGTAGCCATCTGGTTTTACAGTGTAGACACCACTGGTATGGTTGCCTGGACATTTTCTTAGTACCTCAAAACAGTCTCGTGGATATACAGGTCGTTGATAAAAAAAATTCGAATAGCCTGTCAATGAAATTCAAATAAAAAAATCTGTTTCTTTGATTGTGTTAAGGAGAGTTGTAGTTTTAAATAATATGGTATAGGACACACTCGAAAACCGAAGAATTAACATGAAAAATATGGTTTTGATTTGGTATTACTCAAATTCTTCAAGGCAATTTTTTTTAACAAATCGTTTAACCTTTTACTTACCTATTACATCTTGTGTTGAACCGGGTTCACTGTTACACTGCAACATTCCAGAAGAAGAAGAAGAAGAAGAAGAAGAAGAAGAAGAAGAAGAAGAAGAAGAAGAAGAAGAAGAAGAAGAAGAAGAAGAAGAAGAAGAAGAAGAAGAAGAAGAAGAAGAAGAAGAAGAAGAAGAAGAAGAAGAAGAAGAAGAAGAAGAAGAAGAAGAAGAAGAAGAAGAAGAAGAAGAAGAAGAAGAAGAAGAAGAAGAAGAAGAAGAAGAAGAAGAAGAAGAAGAAGAAGAAGAAGAAGAAGAAGAAGAAGAAGAAGAAGAAGAAGAAGAAGAAGAAGAAGAAGAAGAAGAAGAAGAAGAAGAAGAAGAAGAAGAAGAAGAAGAAGAAGAAGAAGAAGAAGAAGAAGAAGAAGAAGAAAAGAAGAAGAAGAAGAAGAAGAAGAAGAAGAAGAAGAAGAAGAAGAAGAAGAAGAAGAAGAAGAAGAAGAAGAAGAAGAAGAAGAAGAAGAAGAAGAAGAAGAAGAAGAAGAAGAAGAAGAAGAAGAAGAAGAAGAAGAAGAAGAAGAAGAAGAAGAAGAAGAAGAAGAAGAAGAAGAAGAAGAAAAAGAAGAAGAAGAAGAAGAAGAAGAAGAAGAAGAAGAAGAAGAAGAAGAAGAAGAAGAAGAAGAAGAAGAAGAAGAAGAAGAAGAAGAAGAAGAAGAAGAAGAAGAAGAAGAAGAAGAAGAAGAAGAAGAAAAAGAAGAAGAAGAAAAAGAAGAAGAAGAAAAAGAAGAAGAAGAAAAAGAAGAAGAAGAAGAAGAGAAAAAGCAAACTTTTAATTGTATACGAATAAAGAATATACATACTGACTGAAAGAGTGAGAAGATATCATGGATTAATTATATCGAAATGAATACAAGGAAAATAACTAAGGTCCGTTTTTAAGCTACAGGGAAGAATTATCAAAGTCCGACTAGTATTATAAAAATAGGCATGCACTTAGGCTAATCTGCTGTTTTCGAAACTGGATTTCATTAGCAACTGGGTTCAAATCGAGACCGTTATGAGATTTTGAGCAGGGATTTATTCGGAAAACTATGGGAATAGACGAACTAAAAAACCTATCCCGAAAGATGCAAAGACTTTAACAACCGTTTTCCTGGAATTAGTACGTGGTGTTGTTCCTAATACTCTTTTTATTTAGGCGGTAAAGCTCTGTTTCCATTTCTGCTATTAAGACATGAAATAAAGAAGGGGGAAGGCATCCTAGTTATAATGTTGTATATCTCTCTTATACGTTCAGCTAGTTTGTTAGATGATGTCTTCGGGCTTAATTGTAAAATAATTAAGTCGGGCATGCCACGACCTCTTTTCATTAGGAAGACAGTTGCTTTAGAACTCTGTTAATCACAAACGGCGAATCAGGCATTTGGAAAGGGACCATGGATTAATAACAATTACCAAATTCAGCCGGAATTTACCAGGCATAAGCAACGATAAGGAAGCTAATTGTTTTGCTAGCAGATGCAAACGATAACTGATTCCTCTTCATTGATGGGAGAAATCAGAGGAACACAGGGGACTATTTTAGATTAATAACGGTTCGTAAATTTCATAGGACTTGTTCCCCTAATGTCCAGTATGTCTAGTTGTGACTTAATGAAATGTTTTGTCTACTACATTGTCCATGGCTGAGCACCAAGTACGATGGTAGTAGGTGTCATATTTGGAGTCTGATTACGTAGGGTTCAAAGTCGGGACTGCAACTCTAATACGACAGGGTTGGCAGCTAGCAGTTTTCACTATAGTGTGTCACTGAAACGAATTGAAAAGCTTAATGAAAGAATAGACTGCACAGAAACCTGTTCTTACCTGGAAAAATAAAATTTGCCAGATTACAGTTTCTATACTTGCCTATGAAAACCAATGATTATCAGCTACTCTAACGTCAATAAGAATGAAAGAACTGCATGCTTCTTCAACAACAACAACAACAACAACACAAATTTTAGTTCTAAATTTTTCTCACGTTGCTTAAGTAAAGGATTTCGATCACCTTTCGGGAACAGACTACCTACTTTCGGGAATAGGCTACCTTTGTCGAAACGTGAAGACAGTGTAGCGTTTTTATATTATCAAAGCTCTCTTTAGAGAGCTCTTTCTACGTAATAGACCATTCCATCCTTGTAAAATAATTACTAGATAATTTGGGTTTACTTGTAAAAGTGAGAAATAATTTGCGTGGACTAAATTCAATCCAAATAAGTGTATAATTTTGAAAATTATAATTTTCAATTTTTTCAAGATGGAGTAAGTTGTCTGAAATCGCTGTTACTGCCAAACATCAAATTTCTTTTAATTTCGTACTATCCAACGTACTGCAAAGAGCTGTTAGTTTCACCCTAGACAAAGAGAAAGAACTTAAACTCACCTGGCCGATACGTGCACCAGTTACAACCAACAACAAAGGTACGAACAATTGAATAAACCAGTTATTGAATTCCATAATACCAAAAAAGCCTTTTGTTGCTTGACAGACGACACTCTTTCGAATGTCAACCTTTTGAATAGATAATTTGATATAACGAAAACCGTGCAGTTCTTGAAAGATGTAAGGTACAACACAAAGACTGAATGATTGAGTCAAGAAAAGTTTATCACGCAGTCCAAATAACGCTGCTCGTTAATTTTAAGGAATACAAGACTTAAAACTCTCGTTACCCTTAGACGGATGTGACTGATCTTAGCTCTTATACTGTCTTAAAACTGATTTATTTGCGTTTTCATTTGGTTTAACAGTAATGAAAAATAACTTGGTTCTAAGGCAAGTAAGAGTGCGTTTCATAGGAAAGCCTTGTGGAAGAATAATGTGATTCAGGTGGGATTAAAGGTGGCCCTTGCTATGGTGGTCTTTGCTATGAAGAACATAAAGGTTTGGTACCTTTCTGGTACATATGACAATACATGAAAAAAATACATATACGTATTTAGAGTAAGGCCTCTAAGCATGTATTGTTCATCAAGGAGACGAAATGGTCTGAATTTATGAAGGCGATTTGACTTTATTGGAGTATATCCGGTTTAAAGCTGTTTATCTGTCCATGGAAAACTTAATGGAAAAGATCTTGAACGAATGCATCGCTTTCATTAGCCTTAAAAGCAGTTCAGGTTGCTGCACTAGGACTTATACCAGCTTAGATTGTGGTTACCTAATAGCCAACGTGGTAGAGTATGTCCACAACCGCTCATTCTACTACATCAACTACATAGACCTAGGGCGTAACCAACTGATATCGCTGAAATTGTTAGTTTTCTTCCCTCCTTCTAAATAGAAACTGCAAAAACTGCAAGGTCATGGCATTAAATATAGAAAAAACGTAAAAAGACAATAAAATTAACATCTTAACAAAAGTGCACCAAACTTTTGCATTTTGCAACGTTTTACAAATATGCACTAAGATGAACCACATGCAATTAATATTTTTAACTTTTTCGTAAGGAATTTTTCAATTACCATTTGGGTTCTGCATGGTATTGTCTACCTGTATTAATTCAATCAGATAGCTAACAAACTTACTGACTGGCTGACAAAATAACTAACCGCTTTTAACGGAATTAGTACAATACCAACGTGTCTTATCATATGTCAACATCGTTAGTGCTATATCTTTTCATTAGCTTTTATCCATACCAAGGGTGCTTATTCAAATAAAGAACTATCCTTTCGGCAGAGATCAAGTCCCATGGATTAGTCAGTGTAAATATTTTAAATCCCCCGTCATCAAGACTTACTTTTTTTTAAATGGTCTTTGCTACATTTTAATAGTTAAATGCACTGTTCAGCTCAGGTTATTCCGAAACGACTTGAAGGAAACATACTTACGTTTTTATCTCAAGTGATTGGTTCTTGTTACATCGACAGCATGAGAATAAGCTATAGATTTAGGGATAATTTTGTCCTAGCTTTTTTGAGAAACGTTAACACCAGTCCCCGTAAGTGCACATGTGTATTTCAAATTTACCTGACACTTAAGACCAAGTTCATATTTTCAAATAAGCGCAAAAACTGGTCATCAGACGGCAAGTATTCTACAATGACTGGGAATGATGAGGGAGTACATAGAACTTCGCTGATCACTTCCTATCGATGAAGCAGAGGGCAATCTTCTTTTGTGAAAATTTTAAGCAAGTGCATGTACATATAAAATGAAAAATGTAATAGAAAAAGCAAACATTTTACCGTAAAAGATTACTTTTAGAAGCCCTGAATATTATCATTTCATAAGTAAGTTGAAGGTTGGAAGTTCTAATGTTGAACTCCCATGAATAGCGTGACTCCTTTTGCTCAGGCCTTATTTCTGACTTCATTGCTAGTAAATAAAATAACTTGGCATTGGGGTTTCATTTTTCTCCAGTGTGGTCATGGGAATGTTTGGTACAAAGGCGGTAGGACAGAAAATTGGACTTACAAACCAGTGATTCGATATCTGAATTGCAAACCACAAATCCCCCTGAAACTTCGGCAGCTATAACTGAGGTAAGTTGGTCTGTCACATAAAATAACTTTTGATACTGCTTCACGCTAAAAATGGTGTTAAGGAATTTAATATTTTTTTTAAGTCTTTTCCTCCGCTCTGTAAACACATTTAATCACCGAAGCGCTTACATAAACCCTTAGTTTCTAAACATGTAGTGGAAAGTAGCTGAACATGTAAAGGATTTGAACGTGTGTACAAAATGCGGCAATAAGTGTGTAATGATTAAACAGTAAAAGTGTATAACAGTTACAGGGTATGTAAAATAACATAACATAACATAACATGACATGACATGACATGACATGACATGACATGACATGACATGGCATGATATGACATGACTTGACGTAACAGGTTCAGGGGCAATGGGCCTAGTCCCCATAAGATACCCTGAAGTCAAAATCCTTATCGAAAATCAAACCACTAAACCTAGACAACAACCCAAAACAATAAGATTCTACCACAGTCATGGAAGAACTTGTCAATGTTAACCTTAAAGCAGGGAACTGACAGGGAGTTAACTATCCAATCTGGCAGAGAATTCCCCTCGTTGACAACTCTACGGGAGAAACAAAACTTCCTAATTTCAAGCTTTGCAAAGGGTTTTTCAGCTTTTCACAACTCCCACGAACCCGTGAATTACTTTGAACCCATAAATAACTACAAGTCAAAAGGGGATTCTTTTCGGAAAGAAACATCGAGCATGTTTCCCCTAATCCTTCTCAGTTCCAAAGTGGTAAGTCCAAGATGCATAAGCGTAGCATGATGAACTGAATTTCTCACAGGCGAGTGGCTCTCCTCTGAACTTGCTCTAAAAGAAACTTGTCCTTTTCATAGAAGGGGATCCAAGCCTGAGCTGCATAGTCAAGATGGGGTCTTACCAACTGCTTATACAAATTAAGTACATTATCCTTACTTAAATTGATGAAATTTCTCTTGATCAATCCAATTACTCTATTAGCCTTTTCAACAGTGGCTGCACACTGCTTGATGACTTTAAATCTCCAGTAATTACAACACCCAGATCTTTCTCGCAGGTGACATTACTTAAAACACTACCATTCATGTTATAAATATAGCTAAACATTTAGGGCCAAAATGAAGGACTTTATTCTTATTCGCTTTAAAAGACATTTGTCACGTCTGAGACCAATTAAATAACCTATCCAGATCTTTTTGCACCAGTAAGGCATCATCCGAAATGCTAATCTTCCTAACTTAGCTAATCTTGCTATAAAGCAGTATCATCTGCAAACTTACTTATACAAGATTTAACAGAACTGTCAATATCACTGATGAAAATTAAGAAAACAAGTGGACCACGAACAGAACCCTGTGGTACTCTTGTGCCTTCTTTCCAAGAAGAGAAGTTACCATTAACAGCAACTCTCTGAGACTTACCAAGCCGCGAATTTGTCCAATGAGCACAATTGCCCTGAACCCCTAACTTGTGCAGTTTAACCATTAGCCTACCCGATGGAACTTTATGAAAGGCCTTTGAATAGTCAAGGTTAATGACATCGACGCCATACCCAAAATCAAGAGATGAGAGACATCTTCAAGAATGCTCGGTATCTTAGTAACACTGCTTAGCAGAAACTCATGTTGTGACAAATTAAGTAACTCATTATCTTAAAGATACCCAAGTAAACTATCCTCAATTAAAGATTCCATTACTTTGCAAAAAACACTTGTTAAACTGACAGGCCTGTAATTGCAAGGCATACTTCGATCACCCTTTTTAAAAGATTGAAGTAACATTTGCTACCTGCCTGTCAGTAGGTACAAAACTTGAATCCAGACACTTCTGTAAAATGATGGAAAGAGGAACTGACAAATTCTCAGAACATTCACGTAAATTGGCTGAGTGAACCCCATCTGGCCCTGGGCCCTAACTAGCTCTCAAACTTTTTAAATTTCTACAAACATGTTCCTCTAAAAAAGTGACATAACTGATTCAAGGAGAGACATCAGAACCCCTACAAGTCCCCAACAGAGATGATTTCTTGGTAAAAACTGATACAAAATAATCATGTAACAAGTGAGCCATACCCTGATTCTCATTAACCAAAGTAGTATTATCATCACCTTTAAGAGGAACCACACCCTTCTTAAGTTTCTGCCTAGACCTCACGTAGGCATGAAAAGATTTTGGGTTAAGCTTAACCTCCCTGGCCAACTGCTTTTCAAACGTAGTTTTTGTTCCATTTACCAAATTTTTATCCAAATAAAATGTTATTTCTTGTAGGCCGCTAGGTTACCTGGACTTTTACTGGCCCTATAGCGAAGTCAACACTTATGTTTCCTTTTTTGCTCTAAGAACCTTTCTAGAAATCTAAATAGTCCTATTTTTAACCACTAATTAACTACTTTTTAGGCCTATAAAAGTCAGCTGTGTTTGCCATGTGATGAACAGTAGTCCTAGAATTGCATTGTTTATGAAAATCAAACGATTATCGTAAATTTTGAAAAAGACATTCATGTTGGTCAGCTGTTTACTCTAAAAACCAAACAGTGAGTTTAGTTACTACTCATTGGGGTGAAAAGTGTGATTAAACTCCATGAGAGCATCATTTCTTTCAAGGATAGTGAAAATCACTCCAGAGAAGAGGGAAAATTCACTCTTTATAGAGTGCCCACAATTATCATTCTTTTTAAAGAGTGGTCCCTGCAGGCTCTCTATCAAGAAGGAAACTTTGGCCCTTTTGGGGTGAACCTTTTATGTTTCGACCTTCGAACGAGTGAAATTTCGCTCTTTTTTATTTTTAAGAGTGTTACAAAATGAAAGATTCTCGATACTTCAAACCATAATCTGACTTCGTCTGAGTGCTGTAAGCTTATCTAATGTCAATCATAAAACTACCATAGAAACACTTATAAAAAATATATATATTCACATTTGACTGCACTTGACAGGATATGATCTTCGTGGCTAGACAATATTGCAGAAGCCAAGAAATATCAAAAGTAGTCAAGTAGTATCACAAGGACTCTACAGAAGTGTTGTCATATACGGTTTTTAGTTTTTTTTTTTTTACAGTGTTTTAGAGTTCCAGAAGGTCAATTAGTGGGAGGGAGTAGGATATGAGGTTTGCTTTACACTAATTTTATCTCGAAAGAGATGGCAAGGTTCTAATAAATGCAATCCAATGCGACACATTGAGAACAGGACCTTTGGCAGTAGGTTGGGTTCTTGACGACGGATGGGATAGCAAGGTTTCGCAATGCTAGGTCCTCAGGTTGGATTCCAGCTGTTAGACATAGTGTAGGAATGTTGCTAATGAAAATTTTGCTTCAGGTATATGTTTCGATAGGGCAGAATAATGAATTTTAATATCGTTTTTTAATCGTGACACGAATATAATACACTATGGTTAATAAAGTCTTCCAACGGCAAACGGCATTGATTTAGCGTATAAACGACATTTCCTTTCAAATGTACCTTCAACTTCTATGATGCATCATAAAGACTCCTGGGGGTGACTCTGCAATTAAAGCATTGATATTGTACTGTGCTATCTTGTCTGATCTTCGAAAGCCTTTTGGCTCCATTTCAACTAACACTGTAATATAAATGGGTATTAGTTGTTAAAATTAAAAGAGAACACTGATGCAAATAACAAAAACTGTACTGTCATTAATCTCATATTGAGTGGCTTAAACTTGTAATGACAAATTTCCTCTGTCTAACTTGAATGTGATAGTCAACCAAATAAGGATCTTTTTAGCTTTATTTCGTAAACATAATTTACATTGACGTCACATTTAGGGTCAGCAACTGAAATATCTGATTGCAAGATTGCAGGCATTTTGCCGGTTATCCTGTGTTATGGCTGAAATTCTCAACGTGAAATGCTCCTCTGACGTCAATTGAGCACTATCCATACACATTAAAGACGTCGACACCCGTAGAAAAAAAAAACACACTTGCTGGAATGTAATATTTAACTACTCATCGAATGGTTAAATCAAACAATGTTATTAATTTTATGCATCAGTTATGAGGTTCTTTTCTCACCATCATCTTGAAGTACAGGTAGGTAATATTTGTTATTTTTTATGTGTTGAACAAAAATATAAGCTGTGTTTTGGTTTAGGAAGGGAGAAGACACATATTCAGTCTTTATCATGACCAGTTTTTAGCTTGGCTTTGAAGGGCATTCCCATGTCTGAAATCAGTTGATGCTGTTGTTACTTCAAGAATACTTAACGCCGGTAGCATGAATTTTACGTCTTTCACACACAATTTTGTTCCACATAATAACCAATCAGCCTATTTTTATCACTAAGGATAAACGAAAACTGCAATCATCATAATTTAGATTTAGAGTCGTCAAGTATCCTATTTCATAAATGATATTTGAGATTGGTTTGGCATAGGGAATACTTTTTCACCAAATGTGAAATCTAAATATAGTCACTGTTTGATCTGTGCTGACTATATGCACAGGTCGTGGAATATCATGAAAGATATTTCAGAGAGGCGTAGGAGGACAATTTGAAGATTTGGCTGTTGCTTTTAAAATTAGTCTGTCATTTTTTTTTTGCCCTTAAATAATCTGATATAAAAGAAGGAAGAAATCGAATTGTTAAAGATATCTTAATGGTTGGTTGAAACACATCTCTTTGACATTCAACTCAATAAATGGCAAACATAAGCTTTCAAGAAAGTGCTCCCTCATTTATTTATTTCACGACAGCCCATCCCAATGTGCAAATTCCTCCACACGACATTGGTAAACTTTCATAACACTGAAAGTTAATTGCAGAGCAACTATTTTGAATGGCAATTTTTTAAACTTTCAAAAACATTTCTTTATAACCTCCCTCATCACTAGATTTAATTTTTCTTTGAAAACATTTAGGCAACACATGATTCTTGTATATTTTGAAGATACTTTTCATTGATTGAAGATACAAAAGCAAATCATGCAGAAGTGATTTCAATGGTCTCCAAATACGTTTTAATGATCTCATTTCTATGTTGGCAAGTGTCCTCAAAAGGCAAATATTGAAAAACTCCATGAATATTAATAATGAACACTCTGTCGCTAATAAAGTGACTTTATCTTCTTACGCTATGCCAGTGTTCATTTTTAGTAACGATCTGATGCATTGGTTTCATGTTATTAGTGTCTATCCAGAGTTATTTTCCCAGAGTCCGGTTTATAGCTCTAACGTGTAAGTTAAATTAAAGTCTAGCAGCTTGGACTCTTAAAGTGAGAAATTCTGCCTACCATGAATCTGCAATGCAGGAGTATTCTGATTGTGTTGACTTTATCATCATTTTGCCAGCTGAACGAGGGCACAGGTAGGTGGTATTCATTACATTATAATAAAACAACAATTATACAAGGTTTGTTTTTTTTTTTAAAAGAAAAAGACAGGCAAATGATAGTATTATCCCCCTGTACTTTTTTTCTGAAAAAAAGAAAAACCACTTAGTTGTAGAGTTAGTGGATTTTTAGGGACTCTCTAAAAAATTTAAATTAAAAAACAAGATTTTTAGAGACTCTCTAAAGAATATTAATTAAAAAAACCAAGCAGTGAAAGAAGACCGGATAAAGACAGTGGTGGCCTGAATTAAATCAATTGGTTAGAAACGGAGTAGTTTAACCTTATTGTATAGCCTATTGCAAATTTGAAGGAGGTTCATTTAGAATAACACCAAACAACTTCATAAAAATATGAATAGATTTGCTTGAGAAATGATAAGAATGTAGTCACGTTTTCATCATTCTTCGTATTCAGTGTTCCTCTGGAAATTTGCTTTTAGAGTGCAATGTAAAAGAATGGTGCCCTGTATATATCTTAAAGTGCAATGTATAACTAATTGCCTCCTGTATAGTCCTTTTTTGTAATCGAATTTTGAGAGTTTTGTCAGTTTAAATTTATTTGGAGTATGACTGTAAGAAACTTTTTGTTTGTTTATTGGCAGGTTTATGCGAATTTGCGCAATTGTTTCCAACTGAAAACACCCTCTGCGGTCCATCAATTGGTGACGAAATTGGTACGTTGAATAATATCCTCAAAAAACTATTAAATCCGATCAATAAGGTTTATTTCATAAGTGAAAACATCTGGAAACTAAAGGATTCAAATGTGGAAACTTATGAACAAAGCTCGAGCATACTCCACAAAACTTGTAATCTCTGTCTGGAAGAAAACTTCTTCATTATACTCAAACTTCCTTGGCGACTCTTAAAGATAAAAAATAAAAGAAACGAGCTAATAGGCTCTTGTAGACACAGGAACAAACATCTGCTGTGTAATTATTCTAATAGGTAATGTATCTTGGTTTACTGTACACCATTCTTGCCTGAACGCGGAACGAACACGTCCTTTAAAATGGCCACGTTCAAAAGCAGTAAACACATACGTAGTCAACGTTATTAACAACATTCTACTTCATGCTTCTCAATAGCCCTTACGAAACAGTTCTGTAAAGCTATGTTGGAAAAACCTTTTGGAAACTTTAAATATTATATCTCCATTCACAGGGTTGAGAATATTACAATTGCCCGGTTGACGTTATTAATAACTGTTTACTATAAACGTTATATACATATATATATATATACATACATACATATACATATACATACATACAGTGTGTAGAAACGTTAAGGTGAAACTTTTATTTCGGCCCCCAAATTTTTCCCCTTAAGGTCGACTTTACAACAACAACTTTCCTCCTAAGTGTCGAATTAGTGAAATATAATAGACATCTAATTGCGGGCTATCGTGGAAAATGTGCATGTGAAATTGAATGAAATCGTGGACTTTGACATTAAGTGGATATTTTCGTGTCCACGTATTGTTCAGGCATCTCGGAAGAGTATTTCCTGAAGAGTGAGTGACTTCAAATCAGGACTTCTAATAAAAAAGAGCACCATCTATTTTGTCTAAACAAATGAACCCGATTCAATCACTCCCTAAGTAGAAATCAGTGGTTGAAATCAGCATGATACATATGTTGCCTCTTTCAAATTTGGTCAATTTGAGGACTTCAAGAAATGATGACACATTTTATGTGGACACGATTCATGTTGTAACCCAAATACAACATGGGACTTAAAAGCAGCCTCACTGGAGTACTTGTGACATGCCATAGTGGTACTAAAAACCATGCAGTATCACTCTTACATGCCTGAATGGTGCATAATACATCTACCATTGCACAATAATATATTGTCCACCAAAGTACCCTTTTTAAAGCATGACCACCATAGCCCGCAGTTAGCGGTACACACACACACACACACATATTTTTATAAAAATATATTTATAACTATTTATATAAATATGTATATATATGTATATATGTATATATATATATATATGTGTGTACCGCTAACTGCGGGCTATATATATATATGTATATATATATAGTTATGTATATATAGTTATATATATATATATATATATATATATATATATATATATATATATATATATATATATATATATATATATATATATATATATATATATATATATAATATATATATATGAGGACTTAGGTACTGCGATGCACTGGAGAAAACATAGGTCGATGCAAAAACATGGCAATACACAGTGCAATATAATTAAACCAAAATGGAGTTGAACGAAAAATAGAAATAACGACGTTTCGGGTTACATATCCTTCAACACGGTAACAGAGAGTCAACTGAAGTCACACAAACGAGGAGTCAAAGTCAAGGAAAAAGCACCAGTCAATAACAAGATTGAAATCATTCAAGCAGTGATTCTAGCTAAGAATTAAGGCCATGGGGGTGAAGAGTGCCAAGTTTAAGGATAAGACGGTTTTTAATCGTGAGACGATCAATTTCCAGGTTAATTCGGCCGTGACAAAAAAGTCTTTAATTGTACAAAGGGAGGGCGGATTAAAATGGACTGCTACAGGTAATCCAGACAAGTTAAGCTAAATAGGTCGGAGGTGTTCAGTAATTCTATCGGCTAGCCTCAGTTTGGTTTCACCAACATACAGAATTTTACAGCGTTAACAACTTAAAATGTAAATAACATTGGGAGAAATACAAGTAAAATGATTTGTAACTTTGAACACATGAGAGGGTCCTGGAATAGATAACAGTTGGTCTCCATATATATATATATATATATATATATATATATATATATAAATATAAATATGATCCCGCTTGGGAGTACTATGGAAACGAGGAGAGAAAATTTATTCGTGCCGGTAATTTGTATCCTGTTGTCGCTTCTATGAATCACGAGCTGTTTTATAATATAAATTATTTTGTTACTACATGTCCCTTTGTAGTAATGCCTCAAACACTTCGTAGACCTACGCTTATGGTCAACGCTGAGCCATTAACGTTATATTGGAAAGGCTTTCCATCAAATAACAGCAATACTATAGAGACGAGAAGTTTTTTTTGTCTGGTCCGATATTAAACATGGAATGAAAGCTAACAGATAATGACCACAGTTATTGAGTGCGAAACTGCTCGGTTCAGGTAAAAATGACAGTTCAATTTGTTAACGTGAAGAGCCGTGGTTTCAATAAAAACCTTAGCAACATAACTAATTACCTCCTTAGTTTGTAACCAGAAACTTGGTTCATATATGATTTATCACCTCTAATGATTTTGGAAAACCACTACCTGTTTAAAAATCGTCATAAAGAAAAGGAAGTGGCCGAGTCTACATTGTACATTGTCACCGGATATGACATGCTTCTGTAGAGAGTGATGTTAAAAAATACATAAAACAAACATAAAATTTTGGGATCATTAACGGTCCAAGAAACGTAAACTAGAGAGGAACGTGACTCCATTTGAAGCCTAAAAAGCAATAAAACGGAAAAGTAATATCACTTTGTTAATTTAACCATATTGCCTCTTACTAATAGCCAACAATCTCAAAAGTAACTAAGCAACTTTTTGAGGAAAGTTCCCCCAACTGCTTTCGGCCTAAGTAAGATTGGTTTTCACTGCTTAGTTTGGTGGGTCCCCGTTGTGACCGTACAGCAAAGATATATACCATAGTACGATATGATATGATGTGATGTCATGTGATGTGCTATAATAAAATATAGAATTATATAGAATAATTCTATATATATGTCAGTAATTCAATATAATATAAATATATATATATATATAAATATATATATACATTTCTATAAATATATATATATATATTATTTGTCAATATATATATATGAAAATATATTTATAAATAAATAAATAAATATATATCGATATATATATATGAATATATATGTATATATGTAAATATATGTATATATGTATATATATACATATATATATATATATATATATATATATATATATATATATATATATATATATATATATATATATATAACATTGTGGAGCATTGTGGAAACGTATAGGTTGGAAAGGAGTAGTAAAAAGTGCTTAAAGTTTGCGGAAAACTAGACGACGTTTCGGGTATAAACCCTCCATCAGGTGGCAAAAACCAAACTGAACAACTAACAGTAACAATGGACACGACAAACACCATGTCCGAAGTGATCACTGTAAAAACAGAACCGGAAGAAAGTGACTGCCAGATATGTGAGTGCGAAGGATGAAATACAAACCAAAAAGAAAAAAGAGCGTCCTGGTTGAAAAGAAGGATGTAAAAATCGAACATTGTTGGAAAAAAGAGTCACGATCGGCCCCTCGGCACATTACAGTTGCCGTAACGGTTAAATGCTGAACAAGGGGAAGGGGGATATATATATACATTTATATATATATAAATATATATATACACATTTATATAACGCTAATTCCCACCTAAGGGGGAAATTGTTATATCTACACGTACTTCGGGCGAAAAAATAACAATGAAATACATAAGGAAAAAAGTTCGCCTTAACGTCTAAAAATATTAACAATGTTATTTGAATGGCCAACCATCCGTTCGTGTTAACAGCTAGGTGCCCTTAAATTTGACAACTTTGAAGTAATTGCATCTACTTTGTTAATCTAGGAGGGCGCCCTTTTCCGTTTACGTATTCTTATAGTAAAAGGAAAAAGTGTGTAGAAACGTTACGGCGAAACTTATATTTCGCCGAAAAAAATTTTTCCCCTTAAGGTCGACTTTTCAACAACAACTTTCCCCCTAAGTGCCGAATAAGAAAAAGTATTCGCCCTAACGTTTAAAAATATACACAACGTTATATCAATGGCCAGCCATCCGTTCGTGTTAGCAACTAGGCGTCCGTAAATTCGACAACTTATATATATTTTTTTCTTTATATTTATTTTTTATTTCTTTTTCATCTATCTATCTATCTATCTGTCTGTCTGTCTGTCCGTCCGTCCGTCCGTCCGTCCGTCTGTCTGTCTGTATATATATAAATATATATATATATATGTATATATATGTATATATATATATATGTATATATATATATGTATATCACTTATTCGGCACTTAGGGGGAAAGTTGTTGTTGAAAAGTCGACCTTAAGGAGAAAAATTTTTGGGGCGAAATATAAGTTTCGTCGTAACGTTTCTACACACTTTTTCTATAG
Source organism: Holothuria scabra (assembly GCA_037179385.1). Lineage (NCBI taxonomy): Eukaryota > Metazoa > Echinodermata > Holothuroidea > Aspidochirotida > Holothuriidae > Holothuria > Holothuria scabra. The sequence goes on from CM074191.1 coordinate 26,080,335, forward strand.
GAATACGTAAACGGACAAAGACGCCCTCCTAAAATTACAAAGAAGATACAATTACTTCAAAGTTGTCAAATTTACGAACACCTAGCTGTTAAGACGATCGGATGGCTGGTCATTGAAACAACGTTGTTTATATTTTTAGACGTTAGGGCGAACACTTTTTCTTATGTATTTCATTGTTATTTCTTCGCCCTATGTACGCGCAGATATAACAATCTCCCCCTAAGGTGGGAATTAGCGTTATATATATATATATATATAAAATATATATATATATTTATATATATAAAGTAAAACAAAAACCCGACACACGAGGATTCAGTTTAATTTTCGGGCAGCACAATACTCTTGAACACAACTCGTACAACACTAAAACAAAAGCGAACACTACAAGCCTTAAAACGGAAGAACACACAAGTCTTCGTAAATACAGACAAGATTACACGCCTTAGTGAATAAGAAGACCTGAAAAGACGGGAACTCTACACTGGAAGAAAACTCGACAACAAGCAATAAAAGTTTAACCAAGCGGAGAGGAGAGACCGAAAAAGAAAGCTCAGTTACGTTTTTGTCTGCTGGAACCGTTTTGGGAGTAAAAAGTGTCGTCAATGTTACAGCCATGTGGAACTAAAGTGTTCAATTTCCAAATCCATCGTCTTTCTTTTCTAGTTGACGGATATCCAATTTGTCACACCCTTCCGTTTTCAACACTTCTAAAATCTGAAATTTAAAGTAATCCCCGCCATGAGATTTAAGATGCACATAAAGTGCAGATGTTCCCGATTTAGAAGTTTCCCCGTTAACAAATTTGCGAAAGTCAGATTTATGACCATTCATTCTCAAAATTATGTTGTTGGTTTGGTCCACATACTGTTTCCCACAAACCTCACATTGGATCATATACACGGCCCACTTAGTGTTACAGTTGGTACCTTGATTACGACATGAAAATGTTCTACCATTACTGAAACTAGTTACTTTGTCCGAGGCTATAAAGGAGTGACAAAGCTGACAACGCTTTCCATTACATTGGCTGGTAAGGGTCACATCCGTGTCTTCAGCCGGGTCACGAAGTTTAGCCCGACATAAGGGCCGACCCAGACTTTTAGCTTGGGAGAATGAAATTATTGGAGGACTCGTAACTAATTTGCGCATGCGTTCAGATGTCTGAAGCAGAGGTAAATACTTCTCGAGAGTCCCCTTTATATCTGGTAGGCCGGGGTGAAACTGTACAGTGAAAAAAGTCTTTTTGACGTCAGTGCTGGGACGCTGTTGTGGGTTGTGGTGAGCATCCAATGCCCATTTTATCTGCTGTCGCATTCGCCTTCTCCCATGTCCACGCCGAACAATATAATCAACCAATTCATTACACCTTGTGTGAGCCTTAGATGAATCGCTACAGATACGAAGTATCCGGAGAGCCTGTGAATACGCGATAGATTTCTTAGTATGGTTAGGATGGCAACTGTTCACATGAAGGAACTGGTGAGTATCTGTAGGCTTACTATATAAATCGGTGGTTATACTGCCATCCTCGTTAAGGGTAACCGAAACATCAAGAAAGTTCACGGACTGGGGGGAGTAATCGTACGTACGTCTTTTTGGACTATATATACATATACACACACACACACACATATAAATATATATATATATATATATATATATATATATATATATATAAATCAAATTGGTAAAGCTGGAAAATCTGGCTGAGGTGAAATAACGATGTTGACTCCACCGGGATTCGAACTCGGGACCTCCCGCTTTCTAGTGCGGACGCTCTAACCACTGAGCCATGAAGCCAAGTTGGTTTGGCCTTTGTTCAAATAACAGATGAAGCAACTCGCAATTCACCTCCTGAGCAGGCGCCTAAATTTTTGGAACAGCAATAGTTCTCGTTTGACGCAAGCCCTAACCAGAGATCAAAGTTATATATATATATATATATATATATATATATTAAAAAGGTTGTGTCCGTTTTAAAGCATTATCGTTCCGTGTTCGTTGTGAACAGGCAAGAACGGTCTACAGCGAGCCAAGATACATTACCTATTAGAATAATTACACAGTAAATGTTTTTTCTGTGTGTTTCTTTTATTTAGAGTTGTTAAGGAAGGTTTGAGTATAGTGAAGAACTGTTCTTCCAGACAAACATTACAAGTTTTAGTGGACGTGGAGTATGCTCGGGCTTTGTTCATGAGTTTCCATTTTACAGAGTGTTCTACATATGAATCCTTTAGTTTCTAGATGTATTCACTGAGTGCAGTTGCGTTTCTTTTGTCTTTGTGTTTAAAGCTAGACTTGTGGGCGGTGTATCTTGTTTTGAATGTGTTCTCTGTTAGACGGCTGACAAAACCAAAAACTTCTACAAATTAGAACCTGAACAGTATAACAAGCTGGTACAACAAAACGTAAACAAAGCATACAAAAAAGCACCGCCCAACACACGCAATCAAATCACTGCTTCTGACAAAATTATAGCTTCAAAACTTGAAATTAGTGACAGAGTCGACATCACAAGCGGAAAACAAGCATTTATTACACTAAAAGACCACAAACCGAACTTCAACAACAAACCCACAAACAGACTAATCAACCCATCAAAATCAGAACTAGGGAAGATAAGCAAAGAACTACTAGAAAGGATAAATTCAGAAATCAAACAATCTACAAGTTACAACAAATTGAAGAACACAAGTGAAGTCATAGACTGGTTTAGTGAAATACACGACAAACACCAACAATCGTTTATTGCTTTTGACATTTGTGAGTTTTAACCCTCAATTACTGCCGACCTCCTCAACGAGGCTTTAGACTTTTCATCAAACTACACAGACATACCAGTATTCGAAAGGCATATTATCTTCCACACAAAGAAAACTATGCTGTTCAACGTTGTAACACTATGGTGCAAGCGTACCGAATCTTTATTCCATGTCACCATAGGTAGTTTCGACGGTGCTGAAACTTGTGAACTAGTAAGATTGTACCTCGTGTCACAACTTCATCAGATTAACATGAATGTCGGCCTATAAAGAGACGACGATTTGGCTGTTTGCAAAGCAACACCAAGGCTAAGGGAAAAAATAAAGAAAGAAATATGCAAGATATTCACAAAAAAAAACAAGCTTAAAATAGAAATTGAAGCAAACAAAAAAATAGTGAACTTCTTAGACCTTACCCTTGAGCTTAGCACAAGCACATACAAGTCATACATGAAACCCAACAACACCCCTCTCTATGTGCACAAACAGAGCAACCACCCCCACTTATCATAAAGAACATCCCAGAAAGCATCAACAGGAGACTATCCAACATTTCTTCCGAGGAAGACACATTCAACACATCATCGCCCGTATACCAAGAAGCATTACAAAGAAGTGGCTGTGGGTACAACCTAAAGTACGAGACCAATCCCCTAGCACTGCGTCACGAACAACATAGTGTACCAAGCAACCGTAACACGCCACGAAAACTACAACGAAGAAACATACATTGGTCGAACAGAGAACACATTCAAAACAAGATACACCGCCTACAAGTCTAGCCTTAAACACAAAGACAAAAGGAACGCAATTGCACTCAGTGGATACATCTGGAAACTAAAGGATTCAAATGTAGAACACTTTGTAAAATGGAAACTCATGAACAAAGCCCGAGCATGCTCCACATCCTCTTAAACCTGTAATCTCTGTCTGGAAGAAAAGTTCTTCATTAAACTCAAACCTTCCTTAGCAACTCTAAATAAAACGGACACGTTCAAAAGCAGCGAACATTTACGTATTTAACGTTATTGACATCATTCTACTTCAGGCTTCTGAGGAGTGAGGACCTACATTATTGGCCCTGACGAAACAGTTCTGTAAAGCTATGTTGTAAGAACTTATTGCAACCTTTTCAATACTACAGCTCCCTTCACAGGGTTGAGCACTTTACCTTTGCCTGGTTGACATTGTTAATTATTTTTTACTATTACGGTTATATATACATATATATATATATATATAAATATATATATATATAAGTATATATATATATATATATATATATATATATATATATATATATATATATATATATATATATATATATATATATATATATATATATATATATATATTTGTATATACACATATAGGCGGTAAAAAAGCATCACACCATAACACAAAAAATAGAGAAAACAAGTTAGGTGTAGTACTACTTCTGTATTTCTGGAGCAAGCTGCCTTCGTCAGAAACGTACTAAAAATAATAACATACACATACAAACACAGGCCCGATGCACAAAGAGAGAAAGTAAAACACACGACATAAAAGGCCAAAAAAGAGGATTAAAAGCAAAGTAGGAAAAGAATACGAGAAGCACGCAAAACTTGGCAGAACCTCAGAGCCTGGGCAAGGAGCAAGCAGATCATAGCCACACACCAAATACAACAATACCCAGCCATTCAAAAATAAAACGTAAAAACTTAATCCCACCCTTAACCTAGCAGATTGGAGAAGGCTAAAAGCACGCTCAAGATTCCTACACCTTTATTTTGGAAAAAATCCATCATTGTGATTTAAGCCATGCGGAGTTATTGTGCCCATATCCTTCATCCGTTTTCTCTCTTTCCTGTCGAGCAACTGATGAAGATGTTGCCTACTGTTGTTGGTAACATGAAGAAATTCAACAATATGCATATAAAAATATTAGTTATTATGTCTAATTAAATGAACTTATAACAGTTTATTGTCCATTTTATTAAGTTTACCAACCGTAAAGTCACTTTTATGACCATTCATACGAGGTTTGAAGTTAATACTTTGTGCAGCATATTGCACACTACAAATAGGACACTGAACAATATAAAGAACCCCATCCGAATCACAAGAGGTACAGCGATTAAAACATTTTAAGGTCTTATCATTAGTTGTACTAGTTATGGAATCTGAACAAATGAGAGAAACACAAAGCTTACAACGTCTTTTCCCACGAGTTATGTCGGGGAGACTAGGGTGATACCGCACATTAAAATACACAGGGCGAGCGGTCTTATTCCCACTGGGAGGAGGGGGAGGGGGGTTGGTGAAGGAAGTGAAAGCACGATCAATTTAGTCTTAACTATTTTCTATTGTAACCACGTTTCACCAAACTAATGATAAGCTCAAAACAACGTAATCTCGCTGTCTCTAAATTATAGTAAATCCCAAGTATACCAAGGGCTTCACTATAGGGTATACTACGTTTAGTGTGATTAAGGTGACAACTAGTAGCTAGTAAGTATTGGTGAGTATCGATGGGTTTAACATAGAGATCAGTCGTAATAATACCAGAAGTGTCTGCTGACGGTGAGACATCTAGAAAATTAACACAATCCTTAGAAAATCACACGTAAATTAAATAGTGGGATTTAATGAATAATATAAACCAAAAAATACTTAAGTCTGGCTTCAACCTGAGTCCAAGTAACAAAAATATCATCAATATAGCGCAGCCAAACAAACGGCTGGTTACAAGTTCCCCATAGTAAAGCCCGGTCAAAAACCGACATGAAACTGTTAGCATAAGCCGGAGCCAATTTTGTGCCTATTTCGGTACCAGACATTTACAGGAAATGCTCAGAATTAAAATTATTTTTAAGCACAAACTCGGTCTTATTTAGAATACCACTAACCAATTGACTCGGTAGATGGCAATCATAGAGAAAATCACCCAGAGCTCGAAGGCCGTCATCATGGGGAATGCTAAGGTATAACGCTACAACATCAATCGTTACAAGAAGAGCCCCGGGAGGAATAACATTAATGTCAAGGATTTTACGAATAAATTCATCAGTGTCTTTAATGTAGGATGGGATGGTAAGTAAAAATGGTTGAAGAAAATAATCAACAATCTCAGAAAGTTCTTTCGTTGCCGTACCACAGGCAGAAATGGCTGATTTTCCTGGTACACCCTTTTTGTAAACCTTAGTAAGTAATAAGAAGCGGACCGGCCTAGAAACCTCACGGATTGCGTGTTGAAGCATGTTATCAGTAATAACATCATTTTTGTGGAGCTCGTCAGCAAGATGTCAAATATATCGTTCAATCACATTTATTGCGGCAACCTCAGTTTCTTGGTACACAGTGGAGACGTTGAGTTGGCGGCAACCCACTTGGATGTAACGTTGACGATTCATGACAACAACAGCAGGCCCTTTGTCTGCCTGTCTAATAGCGACATTAAAATTAGATTTGCAATCCCTCAGAGCACAGCGTTCATCCGATGACAAGTTTTCAAAAGCTTAATATTCAGGAGCATTCATAACTTCACTGGTAACTATAGACACAAAGGAATCCAGAAATTTATCACGATTAGCCGGTGGGGTCAATGAAGGTTTAGCACGGAATTTGTTCAAATTAGGATCGTAATCTGAATTCTCTGCGTCATTATCCACACTGTTATGGAAAAATTCCGTATGTTTCAAAGTACGCTCAAAGTTAGCACAACTCTCCCTAAGCGATAAACGGTCAACAGAAATAGGAAGGGGAGGAAAGTTAAGATTTTTTTACAACATGCAAAGTTGCGGCTCGGACAACAAACAATCACTTACATTAATCACAGAAGCATAATCATCGCTGCGTAACTGGACAGGTGCCATAAATTTACGTAAATACCCTTGTGGAAGCGTAGTAACAGAATCCGGGTTTTTAAGGGTAGAGTCAAATACTGACTGCACCGATGAGGTGTCCTTGCCAGTGTTCGTTTAGCTAAAGGTCACGCTTACAATATCGACCTGATTATCGATAAAATCGTTAATTGGCACATTGTTGGACTCGGGGTTGAAACTAATGTCGGTATTAATACTTTCGGTGTTATCATGATAGCTATTGGTAGTACTAGATGTCACATTTTTTGTGCTGACGATATCCACCGTCGGTAAAGAAACAAACTCAGAAGACGACGAAACCACATAGCTCGTTGAGATCGGTTTAGGTACTGCCTGGGAAGTAACGACTGAATGGTCTACTTGAGTGGGTGAATCACGTTTAATGGACAGGTAACACGAAAACGAGTATTCATCAATAATGGTATTGGTTGTAAGTTCTATATCTTCTAGGTCATGCTGTAGCTGATATTTACTCTCAACAATTACCAAATGGAGAAATTCAATAGAAGAGGTACACGATACACAGTCCCACTGCAGCAAAATGCATCACTGTACTTACCCACCACAGGCCTGGTATTAATCTGAAAACCATGGGACAAAATGTGCTGTCTCTCACACTTTTCCAGGAACTGAATTCTTATTAGTAATCTCCCATGTTTCCTCTTCAAGTTAAAAAGACTGTAGAATACACGTCTATCGATAACACAATGATGCACAAAATATAGGCGGTAAAAGAAGCATCACACCATAACACAAAAATTAGAGAAAACAAGTTAGGTGTAGTACTAGTTCTTTATTCTGCAACAAGCTGCCTTCGTCGGGAACGTACTAAGAATGATAAATAGACATACAAACACAGGCCAGATGCACAAAGAAAGAAAGTACAACACACGATATAAAAGGATTAAAAGCAAATAAAAAAAAAAAAGACTACGAGAAGCACGCAAAACTTGGTAGAACCTCAGAGCCTGGGCAAGGAGCAAGCAGATCATAGCCACACACCAAATACAACAATACCCAGCCAATCAAAAAATAAAACGTAAAAACTTAATCTCACCCTTAACCTTGCAGACAGGGGAAGGCTAAAAGCACGCTAAACATTCCTACACCTTTTATTTGGGCAAAAAATTCCATCATCCTGATTTAAGCCATGCGGAGTTATTGTGCCCATATCCCAAATCCGTTTTCTCTCTGTCCTATTGAGCAATTGATGTAGATGTTGCCTAGTGTTGTTGGTAACATGGAGAGATTCAACAATATGCATACGAAAATATTCTAAATTATGTGTAATTTAATGATCGTATAAGAGTTTATTGTCCATTTAATTAAGTTTAACAGCCGTATAAAGACGACAGTCACTTTAATGACCATTCATACAAGATCTGAAGTTGATACTGTGCCCATTTTGCAAACTACAAACAGGACACTAAATAACACGAACAACCCAATCCGAATCACAAGAGGTATTGCTATTAAAACATTTAAAGGTCTTTGAAGCAGTACTAGTTATGGAATCTGAACAAATGGGAGAAATACAAAGTTTACAACGTTTTTTCCCAAAAGTTTTGGGTGGTTTGGGTGCCTGGTTTTTAAAACCAGGGAGTTGGCGCAACCTTTCTCTATACAAAGAGCTTCCCAAATTAGGGGGCCGACTAAAACTATAGTTAGCAACGTTAGGGACCGCAGTTCTCATTTTCTGATATTGATGCAACAGTGGAATAATTCTCCCTAAGATACCTTTAATGTCGGGGAGACTAGGGTGATACCGCACATTATAATACACAGGGCGAGCGGTCTTATTCCCGCCAGCGGGAGGGGAGTAGTTGAAGTTATTAAAGGCATGATCAATTTGGGTTTTTTTTTATTGTAACCTCGTTTTACGAAACTAATAGTAAGCTCACAACAACGTAATCTTGCTGTTTGTAAATTAGAGCAAATCCTAAGTAGAAAAGTGGTTCACTATAGGGTATACTACGTTTAGTGTGATTAGGGTGACAACTGGTAGCTAGTAAGTATTGGTGAGTATCGGTCGGTTTATCATAGAGATCAGTCGTAATAAAACCACAAGTGTCTATAGAAAGTGGGATATCTAGAAAGTAACATAATCCTAAAGTAAGAAAAATCACAGGTAAATTGATTACTGGGATTAACTGAATTGATATAAACCAAAAATTCCCAACCTATGGCTTAACCCTGAGTCCAAATAGCAAAAATATCATCAATATAGCGTAGTTAAACAGACGGTTGGTAACAAGTACCCGAGAGTAATACAAGACATCTGCAGAAAATGCTCAGAATTAAATTCAAGCACATTATTTTTATGTCAGTCTCGGTCATTTTCAGAATACCACTCAACAGTTTGCTCGCTAGATGGCAATCATGCAAAAATCACCCAAAGCTCGAAGTTCGTCATCATGGGGAATGGTAGGGTATGAAGCTACAACAACAATCGTTACAAGGAGAGCCCCGGGAGAATTAACATTCATTCCACAGATTTAACGATTCAATTCTTGAGTGTCTTAAATGAAGGACGGAATTGTAGGTAAATATGGTTGAAGAAAATAATCAACAATCTCCGAAGGTCCTCCCATTGCCGAACCACAAGCAGAATTGCATGGTCTCCCTGGTACACCGTTTTTGTAAACCTAAGGAAAAAAGTAGGAAAGGGCCGGCCCAGTACCCTCACGGAGTGCGTGCTGGTGCATGTTATCAGTAATAAAATCATCTTTGTGGAGCGAAATGTCGAATATCTCGTTCAATCACATTGATAGCGGCAACTACAGTCTCTTGGTACACAGTGGAGTCGCTAAGTTTGCGGAAACCCTTCACACACACACACACATATATATATATATATATTTATATATATATATATATTTTAGGTTTCTAGGGCGAACACTTTTTCATATGTATTTCATTGTTTTTTTTTCGCCCTATGTACGCACAGATTTAACGATTCCCCCCTAAGGTGGGAAATGGTGTTATATATATATACATATATATATATATATATATTTATATATATATATATATATATATATATATATATATATATATATATATATATATATATATATATATATATATATATATATATATATATATATATATATATATATATATATATATATATATATATATATATATATATATATGTAGTAAGTCGAAGTCGAAGTAGGTCGAGAGTGTAGTAGTAATACATTCGATCATGAATTTTTATACCCATCCAGGATAGAGTATAAACCCTAATGTAAGAAGGAACGGCTGAAGAAAACCACCAGAGAGGAAAATCGCACGAGGGACCGAACCCACCATCCTCCGCTTTCCGGGCAGAGGTGTGTTCCAATAGAAAGAATACATATTAAATGAAGATATGGGTGTACGTTGTCCTGCATTTGTATCGTCCTGTATCGTATTCTCATTTGTTACTTCAATTTCTCATTTCTAATATAGATGCTATCCTGGTTTCTTGTCCTTTAAATATGGAATATGCTAATTGTTCCTGCCAGGCTACTTGTGAGGATCCTTTGAGTTTACTGGGGTGCAACGACCCATGTCTCGAAGAGAAGAGCTGTATTTGTCAAGATGGTTTTCTGAGACAAGGTGACCAATGTGTTGTTCCAGAGGAGTGTAGCTGTTTTATGAAAGAAGAAGGCGTTATACCGGCAAGTAGAACGTGAATTCTTTGTTTTGTCCAGGCCGCATAATACATTAGATCAGCAGTCGGAAACTGATTGGGAAAATAGCTAAGCTAAATGCTGTATGACTTATCGGCGAATACGTTCTCCCACTGTTTGCTTCCTAATTTAGGCAACGCCCATTTCTAAGGCTAATTTTAGTCCTTTCGATTCCCTTGTTCTTTCACTTTTGAATCTGTAGTGAAGAATTGAGTTGCGGAACATCAACTCTCATCTGAGTCCTGCTTAGCAAGGAAAAGTTTTTAACTTCTCGAGAAGAAGCATTTTGCCAAACCAACAAATACAGTAGAAAAAAATTAAATTCTCCTAAAGTCCTCTCTGGAAAAGGCCATTTCGCGAAACCGTAGTAGTTGTTCCTAAGCAATTCTTCTTACCAATAGACTACATCCTCAACGGATTCCAGGCAGTGATTGAAAAAATGGCTTTTGTGTATCAATCAATCGAGGCGTGTTTGTTATTATTATCGATGAATATATAATTTCTTCATGGCATTTCAATGTCCCCCTTTTATGCTGTTTTAAACAAGCGGAACACATGCTTATCTGAAATAAATGATTATTCCTTGCCACAATTTTCTTACAATTAGATCTGCACATAATAAGCGCAAATCAAACATAATTCAAACAGGCAGATGTTGTACAAAGTTAGGGTTTTGATGGGCATAAAAATAGGACTGCCTCCAAATAAATTTAGCTTGGATGAGAGGGAGTAGAAACTTTGAAAAAATGTGACCGCATATAGCCGGAAACAGGGGTTTTCATTAATATGTTGATTCTTCAGTTGCAATAACTTTTCACTTCCATAATAGAAACTAGCATATTGTAACAAATCGAACCATTTGGTCCACTAGATCTTTAGTAGAAATAGACATATTGCAAATAAATCAGAACAATACGGAATGTATACCAGATAAAACATGTCACTACCACTGGATGGAGTGGATTTACAAAGCAAGCTGATATTTGAAAGGTTAGCTTGTTTGCAAGGTCTTGTCATAACGTTAACGCAATTTCTTTCTTGAAAGTTATCAAACATTGATTCACGATTCCCTGCCTTTATCACTGATGGTACCAAACGCTTACAGGTACGCCTTTTACATCGGCTAATTGCTATTTTGCAAATAAAATTTGCTAATTCTTAGGACATTTTAGGAGCTATTCGTAACATAATTACAATTGAAATGACTACATCCTCTATTCTTAGTCGGAAATGGCTAACCATGTCCCCATTGTGTTAACAAACAACCCCATCAACCTATAGAAACTGCAAAATTTTAAGACACCAAGGCTATGAACTTTTGGAGGTCGGATACAACGAGTGCAGATCGAGGGGAAACGACTGAAGTGGAGTACTTCCCGTGTTCGTTATTAGCGTATGCCTCCTCGCCCGGGGCTAGTTGAACATTCGTGTGGGCAAGTACAATTTCAGGCAGCTAATCCAGTCTGGCAAGTCGAAATTATGCTTATTCTTTAAAAAAAAGATGGCCAAAATAAGTGTTAATTATACATTAATTTTTCGATATCTTAGTACCAGTTTCCGGGCTGTATCCGAATACAAAATATTTTTGCCGAAATCAACGTCCGATGGAAGCAATTTACTGTACATCAAGGATTCAAAACTGTTGTTTACTGCAGAGCAGTACCTGCATACAGTACGCAAACGTACTGATGAGTGTGCTGAATCGCAGATTGTGCCTGAAAAACGTGTTGGCCAATGCTTCTTTCAGAAATGCTTGTCAAGTTTTCGCAAAATTCTGGATATAGCGCAAGCCGCACATTGTACATTTGTAAAGTCGGCGTAGCTTTCTTATGCGAAATGCAAACTTTCATTTTATCATTTCATCTATTAAGTAAACGAGCCGTTTCCTTCCTAGCGTTATTCATTTACTTCAAGTTTCAAAGTGTTATGAAAAGAAAGTTCGTTGTGGCTGTACATGTTGTTCAAATAGGCCTAACGTTATACAAGCACCCATAGGTTAGTTGCTTTGGTCTAGCTGCGAGCCTGATACAGTAACAGTAACCTGAAACAGATAAGTGATAAACTAATGCTAATTTCGAACCCTGAGTACTATTACTTCGATTTCTTTGCAAAGTGACTCTTATCAAAGGGGTTTTCGCCAAAGGTACCTCTAGGTTACAGCAAATGGTACTTCCGCTTTCTTCCTATTGCATGATCTGAATTTCAACTGTTTAGATGTGTCATGCTTCTGAGATTTTTTAGAAAACTTCATGAGACCTACTGGGATGTATTTCTGAACGGTTTTATTGAAAGTAAAAATATCCACATGATTGCGGTGGACTCTTGACGATTTATTAAAGAGGTGATAGTCTCGTTGAACTATATGTGCAACAGAGACATAACGGACCTGATCGAAATTTTCGAGTACCACAAGAGTGTACAATGTGAATTGATTTATTAAAACGCATGTACGTGAGCTTTTTTCTAATTGGGTTATTCAAATAAGATCAAAGATATAACTTCCAGGCGTGCGTTAGTTATAGAGGGGACATTGTGTGAGAAGCGTGCCGGTTACCCTACTAGCTCGAGAGTTGACAGGTGTGACTGGACAGTTTCCTATGAGTAACAGTCTGCTAGGGTAAATATACCTTCATCAAGCTTTATCTTAAAATAACAAAGAAAGACTAAAAAGACACTTTATTGTTGTTACTCGACATTTTAAAGATATCTCGAATGTACTTTCTAACAAAAATTTACCACACCCTTGGAAACATTGAGGGTGAGGCTGGAGGTAGGACCCCCCACCCTTCCGTCCAGTTCCGTATGTCACTTTAAATCCTTCAAAATGACATTGGCATGTGGTCAATGCATATAATTGCGTTTGTTACTGAAATTAACACCAAGAGACCAGCTTAGTATGGCGGCGTTTTGTTTGGCCAATATGGGACGGCCTAGACTTAGTCAACCAATACCACAGTTAACGGTTGTCAACCTTCAACTAGAATCCGGTTTTGGGGATAGACCATCTATAGCTTTCAGCGTAAACAATATTTAATCCGCATAAGTTAATGTCAACACAATACTGGTGCCGATCGTTGTAAATATTGACGTAACATAAAATCAGTAGAATGTGATCTTTTCATCTTTCCACGTTTACTTTAATGAAAAAATTGAGTCTTTTCCCTCAGCAAATAGATATCTCAGCAATCTACACTTTTTCATGTATATCAACCAGTCAATGGAAATGTTTTGTTCTTTTCGGTTCGACGATATTTTGCAGAATAACGAAAACACTATCAGCACTAATTGTACTCGTCGCTGCGAATGTCAGTCGAATGTTCTCACTTGTGACGAAACCTATAGTTGCAGCTCTGATGCAACGTGTAAAGTAAGGGATGGTGTACGTCAATGTTATTGTAATAATGGATATACAGGGGACGGCCAGAACTGTGAGGTGATAGCTACCGACTGCGCTGATATATTCAATGCTGGTTTCACTGAAAATGGGGTCTACAATATAACTCCAACAAACTGGTCAGGCAATCCGTTTGAAGTATACTGTAACATGACCGATGGTGGGGGATGGACGGTAGGTATTTATCCCCATCTGTGTTCTGGAAAAACCAAGCTTACTTACACACGTGGTCCTTGCTTGCAAGTCCATATCTACGCCCTTGACCCTTGAAGAATTGGCTACTTTGATTGAGCCAGTTAGGTTTGGACAAATAATATTTGATACAATGGTACAAGGGTACTAAATTTTTCTAACATTATGTAAAACGTGCATTGAAATGCTATGTGTGCAGAAACCAGCACGTAACATTTCAATGCACGTTTTACATAATGTTAGAAAAATTTCATACGTTCATGTACTGATTTCATACGTACATGTACTGATTTCATACGATCATGAACTAAATGTTAGTACATGATCGTAAGAAATCAGTACATGATCGTATGAAATCTGTACATGATCGTAAGCAGTTAGTACATGAACGTGTACTTTTAGTACATCAAATTCGGTGAGCCTTTTGGCGGACTTCTGGTACGCCGAAAGGCTCACTCTGTATGGCGTGCGGAAGATACAAATATAACATGATGATCTTACGTTTTTACATGTACAACGTGTGTTTTAAGATGTACAACGTGTGATTTTACATGTACAACGTAACATTAAACATGATGAACTTATGGTTTTAGTACATGATGGTGTAAATTTACATCATGATCATATGAAGTTAGTACATCATCGTATATTTTTGGTACGTGAACGTGTAATTTTAGTTCATGAACGTGTATTTTTAGAACATCATCATATTTGGTGAACCTTTTGGCGTGCCATACAAAAATAAGCCAAAGAAGTAGGGCAAAACAAACTCCGCTCAAACAAATTGGATAGAAAATGAGCGGTAAAACCGCATCTAACAAACCGACCAACTGATTTCACAAAACAAGTTGCCGCTGGAGTGTATTGTGAATAACGTATTCGTTTCAAGAAGATTACTACGTATTAAAAATATGCACACACTTTCGTTCAGTTCGCCTGCTGTTTCACACTAACAGCACAAGTATTGTACAAATAAATGTGTTTAAACCAAAGTAGGAATTGAGAAAAAATTGGACTTTATAAGACAATAATTTCACTTCAAACAACACGAAAATATTGTATCACAATATATATATATACAAAAAAAAAAAAAAACACTTTTATGACAGTCCCTTTAAAAATTTTATGCAAAATTCGAAAATTGAAGAATGCACTTGATAAGTTTCAATTTCGTATTAAACAATGGCAGAGTCACTGTATTCATCAAAAGAAATTTTCTGATTATTTTGCAATTGGCTCATTCTTTATTGACTGAAAGTTTTATTCCAAGCAAAAACTTTTCCCCAATTTAAGCCAGCCTCTTGATTTTGGAATACTTTGTCTAAAAGGACGTAAAATAAGTTTCGAAAACTTTTTAAATTTCTTCGTAGAGCCTCAGTTCATGAGTGTTAGATAACATTTTGTGGCAACAACGAGTTCAGTCGGCTTGCATTTATTTTCAGAATTTCCAATGTAATCCCTCAACTGTTTAAATTTCCTGACAGGAAAACGAATGCTGAACCCAAACTATCTGCAATACAAGCTCCACAGTAAAAATAAATTGTTTTAAAAGAGCAACGATTTTTGCGTTCTGGCGCATCAATCAACGTCCCTTATACAGTAATGTTCCTTTTTCAAACAACGTCCCCAAAACAGTAGTATTCACGCTTAAGAAAAATCCAAAAACAAAAAACAAAAAAAAAAAAAATCAATTTGGGTGCTTGCTCCTTTCCACTGAAAACGTTTGTTTATCCCTGCCCCTTAGCTGCTTGTTACAAGCCCGAGAATTGTCATAGCATTTTCGGCTGTCTAAGCGGCTGAGATTTGTCAAAATTTTCTGCGACCACTGGAGATGGTGCTCCGCATACACAGTCTTTCCGTAAGATTTCATATTCCAGTCAATCAATCATTGTCATACCATATCCAAATGCTCTTATAAACTCCTCTTATCCAATATCTTGCTATGCTTTCTGTTGAGTAGCCAGTGTAGATGGATTCTTTAGTTATTAAAGTGTCAAAATTGTACCATTGGGTCTTTGAAGATTGCAATAGGTACACTGGGATTCTAGTCTTGTGTAGCATGGCTAACAGGAAAGGAAGATACTTTTCAGTGTACAAATTAATTTGAAAAAAAAAATTGTTACGGCATATTTGTTTAGTTTTTTTTTCTACAAATTTTCTCCTCATGGTAAAAAATCGAAAGATTAAGTGTTCAAAAGTATACCTTTCAGTCAACAGGATGAGATAAGGTGCATAGTTAAAAATCGCCCAGGCCCCATTTTCTTATTGCTCCCTATACGCCACTGTTCCCGGGGGATTCTTTTGTGTGAACTACGACTTCATACAGACTGACAACAAACATTATTATTAAACTGACCAGAGGATGTGAATATTTTTCCCTTCTACCAAGGGAATTTTCATAAACAGAAAGCGTTTATTATCGGAACTGCCAAGTTTCTACTAAATGACATCTTAATATAAAGGCTGTGCTTTTAACGTTTGTAAAGGTATTCCAACGTCGTATGAACGGGCAGAGAAACTTTTACCGTAATTGGAACAGTTACAAAGAAGGATTTGGCTCACCAGGGGATGAGATGTGGCTTGGAAATGACAAGATTTATTATATGACGAACCAGAAAAACTATCAACTACGAATTGACCTGCTGAGCGCGTTTGGCGTACCATACTATGCCAAGTACAACCTCTTTCGAATAAAGGACGAAATTGAAAATTACAGGCTGGTTGATCTTGGCACTTTTACGGGAAACACAGGTTTGTACTAGGCTAAAGGGTATTATCTGAATCAGAAAGTTGTGTCAGATTTTTATAGCTACCGGAGGGGCAACTGACGCGGACTAAGTTACATAAGAGAATTAGAACTACATGAAGTATTAGACAGGTGATTTTGAAAAGAAGACAGTTCTCCTCCACCATGATGAATTTTTGGGGTGCACATTGCCAAAATAAAAAAGAAATATTTCTTTACAAAACTGGTCATATCTTAAATATTTGCTTGTCCTTCCTTTGCGTTGTTGCTAATGTTAATGCTTTTGAAGCAGCCATCTTAAAACTTGGAAATATCAAGAATATTCGAGTTTAGCCAGCATGGTCGTTTTGTCCAGCATTTAAGTTGTTATAAAATCAACATAGTATTTTTTTTTGTAAAAAATGGTACCATACAAATCTTTCTCCGTTCTCTAAAGACAATTGGGTCATCTTTTGAACATGGTTTGGACAGTATTTCATCACTTAAATTGTTGGGTAAAAACTACCAAGTTGGTTACAAAACCGCATTTTTGTCGGCAAAATTCACACAGTATGGATACCTTGTTACCACGTGTGTAAAAGTTTTTGTACCTAACAGTTCAGGTGGAAGTATACGGACCCAAGCATGGGTAAAAGTAATTGCAAATGCCTTTAGAATGTTCCTCATTGTCAGCTATAGGAAGCTTGTAGTTCTCACATTCCTACTTAAAAACTCGCACTCAAAATTGACCATTCAGACATTTTACAAAGAAATTTAATTTTTCATTTTATTTTGATGTTCTAGCTGGAGTTAAACGAACAAAATTTTATTACTCCCTCTCATGAGACATTTATGAACATTGAAAGGGCGGATATGTTATCACGAATTGTAACAGATACCACGTGTTACCCCAAAGGTTGCTCTCCCGGACTCTCAATATGTCTGGTTTCAGTATTTGTTATTAGTCAAAATGATGTTTCTTTTTCTCAAAGATGTCTGAACTCTTGATCAGGTATATTGGGGACGGCTATATGTCATCACGTGACATGTAGTTTGTATCTCCTGGCCTGTTTTGGAATGTAATTGGGTCAACCGAAGAAAGAGGTTTATTTCAGACCTAGAGAAATCATTTCCACAGCTGTATTTACCGTTGTATTTAATTTACTTATAAAAGCTATCAAATCGGAGAATTTTTCCTACCAATACCCATTTGCAGTCACAAGAACTACTTTTCAAGATCGATGATTTACCTCTTCATTGCCGTTTTCTTTGAACAGAAGTCCACCCACTGCTTTGATGCAAGCGGTATTGCACAACCACTGCTATTGTTATGTTAGAAGAAACGTCTAACCATTTACGATTAATGGATATTGATAATAAAGTGATCAAACCAATGTAACAAATAGATAAACATAATTTTAATCCCTAACATCTTATGTCTTTTATCTAATACAGAATAATGAAATGAAATACTAAATAAAGAATACTAAAATGAAACATTAACTAGGGATAGGATTTCAGCATCAAACTGACCTATTTCGCATTTAAAACTTATAACAGGTTAAACTAACAATTTTATGTTAATGCCTTTGGTTCTCTTGTTGCGATTGTTTGTTCTGAAATTCTTGATGTCAACATTTTACAGGACAAGATTCCATGGAATTTAACAAGGGAAAACTCTTCAGTACGAACGACAGAGACAACGATGGGTGGAGCACCTACAACTGCGCAGAAAGACACTTTGGAGCTTGGTGGTATGCTGAATTTGACGTTCGGCCTGGCGATTCTCGTTGTTCGACGGATCCTAGTTTTTGCATACTTTGGCTAATTGACACAACTTCGTGTGGGCGGTGTTCTCATGTTAATCTCAATGGTGATTACCATGGCCGGTACAGGGGAACCAGCTTACATTGGAGGGATCTTCCCGGAAACCAATGTAACATCATATTCACAGAAATGAAAATTAAGCCGGTTTGAACTTGCCTGAAAAGTTGTATTCCACTTCTACTATTGAAAGATCTTTTCTCCTTTAATTAATATTTACTCGATGTAAGGTGTCAAATATGTGTTTCTCATTTGAAGGAAGTACATTATAACCAGCAAACAAGGATATGCATCTTCCCATTTTGTTATGTTCATGTGGAAAGTATTCGACAAATGAGTATTCTCTCCACAACAAAACTACAACCGTAACGCAGTCCTGCCTAAAATGTGTGCAGACAATACTGTACGAGTCATTGAAATATTTCATGCCATGTGCTCAACCCTAAACGAAATACAGGTCTGTTGAAGGCCTGCTCTTGAGTATATTTCGGTCCTGATTACCACGTATAATCGGTTGTGTCTACATGTTTAGTCACAAATATTTTTGAATCCGATAAAAAGTTGTCCGTGTGTAAACAGACAGACAGGCAAAACACAGAGACAGCCAGACTCAATTTTCATCTCAGGAATTAAATACTCATTCTGATAAGCGTTTTGCACGAATCCGAGCAGCCATCAGTGAGGCCCGTCAGTGCTACACCGAGACATTCTATGAACTCTGGGGAAGCAGGAGGGTTTTTCTTAATGCACAACCACCCATGATTAAACCTGATGTACCCTAGCTATGCACGACTTAATTAATCCACAACTTACCTGTTTGGATCCGTCAGTATAAGTCTCATGTTGACTGCATGATAACTAGCTTTTTCCAAATATTCAAACTTTTTTAAAAGTGTTTAATATTAGCCAAGTGATTCGTCTTATCTCGTTTAGGCTAGCTGTTTCTGTCGTTTTCCTCTCTTCTCCAATTTTGACAACTGTTAATCTATTCACTTCAATTTTTGAAATGGAAACTGGCATTGAAACTGGCATTGTAACTAAGAAATGAAGACCGTTCCGAAAACGTTTTGCCGTATTTTCTCCAGATTTTTAAAACAAGCAATAAATACTAACTAACACCTACTACTGACCATTGAAGTACGCCGCTGTCAACTTGCTTATAGGAAGAAGCGGACCGAGCTATCTTACACAACGCTTTGAAACTTTCATCCCTATTACTCGGGGAAATTCATAAAAGCAATATGACAGTAACCCCAAACCTACTGTACCACGTGTAAAATAAAATAGCTGTCTATGAGTTATATCATCAAAAGCACCTTGAAATAGTGACAGAACACACCCATATACCGCTATTTATATACAGAACCAGTTACAATACTATGCATTCGGGTATTCTCTTCAGTCAAACCAAAATAAATTTCATAACTTTCAAGTTTCAAGCTACAGCAAACGTTTGATTATACGTGAAACACATTTCGTCATTTTCAGTGTAGAACTTCCGTACAAAAGTTTTTCATAAATGGTATCATTTATTTGGTTGTCCTGCATAGCTTTAAGTTTGATCTGTCATCAACATCCTCTTTCTCTAGTTCCCTTCCCTGACTCTAAACTGTCCACGTCCTGTTCACTCTTCAACCTTTGTTACAACCCAAGAAAGTAATCGTGATCAACCACTGAGCTTGTTCGTCTTCTCTCTCATATATGACATGTCCCTACTCTGCGCCTACTTTCCGCTTTGATATAACCTACGGAATGAGATGGTCTGACATTTCTTCATAGTAAGTGCCATTTTCAGAAGACTACGTAGTCTTGTTCCTAGTTACTTAAAAGACGTATCAGTGGTTGAGTCACACATTATTAAGTTTAAAACTTTTTGTCATGGTCAATGTTTCTTTCCAACGGCCATTGGCACTCCCTCTGTCATCCAGGCTCGTCTTCCTGGAAACAGTTTCTACCCTTCTAGGCTATGAACAATCTTCCAAATAGGCGGAATCAAAACAGCTTCCTTAAGTTCATTAAATTATGGCGAGATCACGGAGCCCTACACATTCGAGGGGATGAAGTAACCTCAATTAAACCTGAGAGCATTGACAGAGACATTTTCAAACATTTTTCATCGCAGCCAACTATCAGCATCGTAAATGTTGACACTTAAATGCATTTACATCAAAAGGTTTCATTCATTAAAAAAAACTAATCGAGTAAGATATTTCGCGATATGTTGCAGCATTTGGCTTGATGTGAAATGCATTCGAAGTCTAAATATAAAGTTCTGCGTTTGTTTTCATTATTGTAGTTTTGTTTGAGCAAAAATAAATGGCGCCAGTTGCACAGTTAAATGTAATAACTTTGGGATTTGATATTTTTGTTGGCTTTGGCAAATATTCAAAAGTGCAATCAAAAGCACAAAAGTTCAATGCCAGCAGTCGAGGAGATGTGTTAAATTTAAATTTACACTAGTATGACAAAAGGTAATTCTCCCGTTAGTTTCAACGAAGAATTTTCAAACAACGTTTATGGAAGATATTTGTAAAAAAATTGAAAAGTATTTAAGGGTTGAAAAAATATTCGTAGTGAATAACGCTTCAAAATCTACAACCCGATACTAAGAAAAAATACAAAGAAAGAAAATTACCGAAAATTAAATTGGCAGTCATTTTGTCAGAAAAGTTGACGGGGGTTAGAAAAAGTTGTCAATTAAACTCATCTCGAATCATATTTTACCACAGCTATTGTGTTGCTTGGTCAAATGTCGAAAGCTTCAGAGAGAGAACACTAAAATTGAATGGCTGACTCAAGATTATAACTTATTAATACGTCTAGTGTGTTTTGCCTCAGTCGATGCATGATTTTGGAATGTGTCAGGTCCCTCTACGGAGGCAAAGAACTTCTTAAGCTTCATTTGGTCTATATTCTGAAAACGTTTGAAGCTGACTGCACTTTTCCTGCATGGAAGTATGACGAGAATGGCTTCTGTGAGGTTCCTAAATTTTCCCATAGCAGCTTTGAAAAAGATTTTACACCTGAGCAATGATCTCCAAATAAGTGATTCATTATTAGTTGTCTTAGAGGTGACACTATGAGATCTGGAAATGAAGCCGATATATTCCAGGCAGAGGATTTTGATTTTATTGTTCTTCTCTTGGTTTTCAATGAATGAAGGACAGGTGAATTACATTTTCATGAGAACCGTTTGTAAATAAATGATTTCAGTTATGTGAATTTATAGAATAGAAACAAATAGACTGTAAAGACCATATTATGGTATGAAGTAGTTGTTAGCATATCAGGTTCTAAAGCAGCAGAAATAGCAAGGAATGCCTTGTCCGGTTGTAACGGACGTATTTTCTGCAAAACTGTCTACACTCAAATCTGCTGAAAATAATACAACAATCATAATTTTTATAACTAAGCACACAATTTTGGCCAGCTGCTAGGGTATCGACAAAAATATGTTGTCGTTACCATTCCAAAAAAATCGCACTAGATAATAATGTTCGATCAATACAAATTTAAAGCGCTTAGTTCAAAGTGAAAAGAATCATTTGTATTTTTATTTGTATAAGAGTTCAAAGTGACTTATGAAGGAAAGACTGAATGCACTTAACCTCGTGTTTCGTTCTCTAGATTTAAACAAAAAACTACAATTAAAGAAAAAAATTCTATTTCGTCCACTAACTATTTAAAGCACTTGTTAAGAAGATGACGTTAAAAGCAAAGTACTCATTTACTTGTACCCAAAAAGAAACACTACCATTACCAACGTAGTATTAAACACAGTCGATGTCGATGATACTTATGAAAAGTAATTTATTCACTTTGAAAAAATGGGTAATATTTCCTAAACACAACCGAGGTTGGTTATAGTTTTTCCAATATTCAACGGACATATTTTTGGAACAACAATTGGATAAAAGATTTGTGAATTTCTTTACACAAGGTCGGATATTTTTTTAAAAACACCTGTTTTTACTTTTTGAAATTCACTGTATATTTTGCAAAACATTCTCCTTTCCCTTTATTTGCCTTCCAAGAGAATGGAACATTTCGGATTTCTTGAAGGAAATTTCGTGTTTATCACTAATTGCAGATCTATTTGATATAAATTCAAGATGGTCAGGTAAATTCTTGCAAATAATTACGTTTCCCGACTGTACAATTCAATATAAACAAAATGAAAATCAAATAACATGGAGAAAACTGCATTATTAATCGTTAATAAAAACAAATAAGTGTTACTTTTACCTATTATATCCGAATTACATTTAGTCTTTCATTAATAAACTCACAATTGTTTTCCTTCTAATTATGAAAAAAAAAAAGAAGTAACACTAATTATCAGCTACTTTTGAATCTTTTTAAAGGTAAACTTCCCTCAGGTATTTCAGTATGGGTTAGAAATTTATTGCCCAACAAGTGGAATAGCATTTAAACATTTCTTAATATACGAATATAATTAAATGTGTACATTTTGGGCAATAAATTTTCTTACTGCCACACTTGATTAAGCAGTAATGGGTAGATATGTAATCCAACCACTTGGTACGTGAATTAATCAACTTTTGGTAGGTAAACTTTGTCCAATTGTTGAGCTTATGTACCCGATTTTGGTTAAACGTTTTGCAAATTATTCACTTAAGTTTTATAGAGTGTTTAAGCAGATGTAATGTTTTAAATCTGGTCTCACCAGATAAGCTATGATAAAAATAGGATGAGGGGAGTAAACGTGCAGTGCATTCCATTTCAGAAATATACTTTGGTATACGGTCACCCAGGACAAGATATAAATGACTGCATTTCGGCGCGACGAATTAATTGGCTTTGTTCCGAATTTACCAATGTTTGTTGTTGATATAGTGTAACAAGTTTGTTTATTTACTTCCTACTAACGCTTCTTCGTGAAAATTTTGTTTATATATTCCTTAACACTTCTTTGTGGTTCCCAATGATTTACAAATTTATTCAATTCCAATGAAAGGGGAAGTTTGTGAATCATCCCATGTGGTGATTGTGCAGGGAGAAAAGTGACATTAGGGAGGTGTGATTAGTTACACCTCCCTGGTGACATATGGTTAGAATCTAACAAACAAAAGGCGCTTACAATGCTCAAATATACATCAGCGTTTCCTGCTTTGGCTCACTCAGATATAAAATAACATAGTCCAAAAAAGAAAATCTAGAACAGTTTTTTTTAATTTTTTGTGTCTTACCAAAGTAAAGAGAAAAATTAGGAAACTTAACTATTAATGTAGAAGGATTAAAATTCCCTTTCGAAAACGACTTACAGTGTTTCCTTTTTAAAAAAATGAATTGGAATTTATTTCCATTTGACAGGAGTTGTAAATGTAAATGGTTGAAATGCCTCTTGATAAGGTATGGAATGCCCCTCACAAAGCATAAACACCGTAATTCATTCGTTGCTGGGATTTAGCCTTTTAATAATGTAATGTTTGTTCTTTAATATAAAAAAATGAGTAGGTAAATAGCAAGTTAGAATGAATGTCTTGACCAACAAGACTGTAATATATGTAAGTAACTTCCCTACTTTGATAAATGAACAACAAAGTGGACTGTCGATGTCATAAGAAAAAAATAGAGAGTGTTGATATACTTAGCGAAAAGGCCAAGATGATAAAGCGAATTTGCGAAGTAAGGCGTTATTGCTACAGTTTACAGTTTGGGTGGTAGCCCACCACCCAACCACGCGTAAACTTCACCATACTTTTCAGAGTGCGCAACATAGCGGTTATAGTGAATAGACATGCCCTTTGAGAAAGGCCACTGCAGCCGAAATTATGACACTTAATCTTATTTGCGGTACAGCATTATTCCTAAAATGCTACACAGATACTGCACCTTTGAAATGTTAAGTTAACGTGTCGGTAAGCTACTTACCCTTGAACTTCAGAGACGTCTTTTCGTGTCTCTGGGTGATTAATATCGTGAAAAAAGTTTTAATACTGTTACAGTTTCAAGTATGTCGTTACCACAATGGTATATTAAGTCTGGTCAACTTACATTTTTAAGTAAACGGCAGTCTTCTTTTTTTGTTAAGAACTTGAAAGAAATATCTACAACTCTTTATTAATTTTTTGCAAACGCCTAAAGTATATTACAACTTATTTAGAAACCAATATCTGTTATTCCTGTTACGTCTCCGTGAGTGAAGAAATTGTATCATTTAAGTAAATTTCGTTTTAATAGTAAGTTGTTATTACGGAACCTGAAGTCCAAAGACCGTTCCTAAGGGTAATGCCTCTTAAAAGGCAAAAAAGTGCCCCAAACGTAGAGTTACGAGGTCCTAAGTAATGGCCTAACAGATGAGTGGTCATATATGATGTGCTGGAAGCCCAGTGTTATTCAGGAAATTATTTTTGAAATACCTTGTCATTGTTAAAACTGGGAAGGGTCATTGACACTTGATGAAATCAGTTCGATATATTTCTAGAATGTATGTTTATATAGATTTATACGTAAGACCTATTATTGGTATGTTATAGCACTCACCATGTTGTTTATTGGTTGACGCTATCTCGCCATGCTGAGCGGTAGTAATGCGATGTATCTAGGAGGTTCGTCTGTGAGGAATTCTGTGATGGAAGCAGGTCAATTTTGTGACCCTAAGTTCACCGAACATTCGACACGCGAACGCGTTGATTCCAGCATTTACTCTTCTTGGAAAATCATCGAAGAAATGTGCAGTTTCATCACGAAAGTTGTGAACATGTTATTTTAGGAACTTACCTACAAGATGTAGAACGTTCCGGAATTGAAGAACGAACTGTATTTTTACTCGGACCGTTTTCTAGATAAAGAGGATTGCGACATTCAAGTTTAAGAAGACAAATTCACTTCGGTTCTGAGAAGTTATTTTCGTAATTTCAACGAAGTCTTTGGAGTGAGCTTTTGATGTAAATTTTTACAGACAATTCAGCAATATTTGTCGTCAGAGAGTTGGAGAGTTCCAGCCTCCTTTGGAAGGAAGCATTCGCCGAAAGAAGTTGTCGGAAAGAAGTTCTGACTGCTCCTTCATTGTTGATTGCTGTTTTTGTTGGTTCATCCTGTCCCGTTTGTTTTGAAGTCATCGGCAGAGAAAAGATGACTAACAATTTTGTTGGGAGAAGCAGAAAGTCGTCGGATCCCAGAGGAAGACTTCACGACATAAAGAAAACGTAAGCGGTAGTTGAAGACCGCAGTTGCAGTCGGAAACAGCGTGATTGAGTGCATTTTAAATATCTGTTCTCTTGTAAAATGTGAGTAATTCCATTTTTGTAAACAATGTAGTTCTGATACTTGTAATATGTTGTTTTACTGTTCTCTCACATAAATTGCTAGACTTCTCTCTTTTTTTGTGCGTTAGCCTTCCCAATTTTCGAACTCCCGGATCCCTCAGAAATTTTTCTATCTTTCCAAAAAGGATAAAATCATACCACCAGACTAGCAGGTCGTAACAGTAGTTTGGAACAACAGATTGAACGTATTGGTCATGAGGTTTCAGGGTTTACACATGAAATATTAAAACGAAACTAATTGATTACTCATCGAAAGACGACAGACAACGTTTTTTAATTCAAATTAGGGTGATTGCAATAGTCCTTTAATGAGTGATAATTTTAACCCTTTATTTATTTTTGTTTGTAAAATTTTCTTTATAGCATATCATGAAGGCGTGCTAGGTCTAACAGTAGAGCAGCCGCCTGTCAGGCGCAGGCTCGAATCCCAGGTCTAGTCAGACCAAAGACTCTGAAATGGAACCTACTTCCGTTAAGTGTGATGGAAACTTGTTTTCTACCTAACTAAATAACGCTTAAAAGCATATCACATATGGGGGTATTCGTCAGAAATTTGTGTTCCTACTATAAAAATGTACTTAGCCTACTACCGTCCAGCTAAGGGTTAACATGGAAATCTTTATACGTCCTCGAAACTTCTCAATGTGAATAAACAGCTTAGCTGTCGTGTTAGCCGTTTTTTGTCTGTAATTAGTACCATAATAAGTGTTATGCAGATTTTGTTACTTCTCTAGTTTGTAGCACTTGTCGTACCTGAAGATGCAAATTGTTGTGTTTGCTTTCAATATGATGTTTTGGGTTTCTTAAAGATTGGCAGCAATGTATAATTAACTATTCCTTTCGTTGAAAGTTCACCTGTCGCATACGAGCTGCGTGTATATATACCGTCATAGGTCAGTACATTGGAATGGTATTCACAGCGACGTGTACATTCAAAGCTGGTGTAAGTTTGACCATTCTGCAAAGTTTCAACAGAGAGAAAACTACGACATTTGCACATAACGAAAAAAAAGGGACATGCATTAAACATTAAAATTTTTATTTCAGATTGAATTAAACAGATTTTTCATAACATATTTACCAAGTAGTTAAAATGAATGTTATTTTTACTTACCGGGATAACGCCTCCTTCTTCTATTAAGCAGTTGCACAGCTCTGAAGGAACACATTGGGAGCATTTCTTCAGAAAAAATTACCGCAAATGCAGGTTTCCCCTTCGATACATGTTTTAGTGCACTCGAGTGATCTTTAGGTATTTTCGCACGAAGCCAGGCTTGAACAGCTACCGTAATCCATGTTTGACATGACACAAGGAAGTTACCTTCAAAGAGCAAAAAACAATATAGCTATTTAAAATTTTAAACGGGAGTGTTCAATGGAGTAACCAGTTAGTAGGGAAACGTATGAAAGGATATCAGAATACTAACATATTATATTATGAACTGAATTAACATGCAATCAGAGAATAAGAATGGAGATTCACGTTCTCAAGCTTCATGCATGAGTGAAACTTCTTGCTATATTTTCAATTTCTTCCTCTTCATGAAAGACAGTTACAGTTTTCAATGGTAACCAAATGATTTAAGACAGTCGTTTAGTTACAGAATCAACTTAAAACAACATTTATTTTTCGTTTCCTTTTGGGGTTATCCTTCATATTGGAAACTGTACATACACTAAAGTATTTTCTTAACGTATTTCTCATCTGCTAACACCCCTGACAATTCTTAAAATGAACATCAAATGTCTAGTATTGTTATTTAAGTACTAAAATTTCGATTTTTTGAATATAAAACCCATTTGAAAGGAATCTCTAAAACAACAACAACAACCTGTATATCCAACAGACTGTTTGGACGTACTAAGAAAATGTTCAGATAACCATACCAGTGGTGTCTACGTTGTAAAACCAGATGGCCAAAGGGATACTTTTGAAGACTACTGCGACAACGATGTAGACAGTGGAGGCTGGATGGTTAGTTAGCATAGATATTGGTTCCTTTAAATTCTGCAAGGATAACCATTATTACAAACTCGCGACGTACATCCATATCTCATACTTTGCACTAAAGAACAAGATAACTTACATAAGAGATTGGAAGAATTAATTCTTCTTTTGCTGAAATTTGTTTCACTATTTCGTGACCGTTCAAGCTTATTGAAATATTCTGATATAAATCCTGTGTGTGAAAACGTCTTTTGTCATCCTAAAACAAAATTTGTCATTCAAATTTCTGCACTAACCAAGATATTTTCCTTTAAAAGTTCATCATACATAATCATGCAATTAATGGACCACCCAGAATTTTTCTTCTTCAACATATAAGAAATCTGATACATTGACGGGAGTCTGCTTAAAATGCCCAAATCTTAAAAGCAATTAAAACCAGGGACGTCTTAGTTCAAAAAGGGATGTTTCAATAACACGTTTGTAATTGCCTGCCTGGGCCACGAGAGCCTATTCAAAAGGTACTTTGTTCTATGGGACCGTAACATCTACTAAAAACATATGTGACAGACTATGCTTGTCGAACTCGTCAAACTGTTTAAGATAGAGTTTTCACTGAAACAAGGTATTGTCACGATAAATTCATTAGTCAGCATGTATGCATCTGTGTGAATTTGTTTTGGTAACTCGCTTGTTATTATATATTTCTTTTGTTGATAAAGGCAAGTGGGTACCGATGGTCTGATTCCTTGATATCCAACCCCATCGCCCACCTCGACCCGAACGAAGGTGTCATGTGATGCCTTGTATTAGTTTGATTGATATTCTGCTCTTTTACAGTGACATTGTTACTCAATTTATGTGACACCGTTGCCTTCTATTTCTCATACACAACTAACTGTTATTGGTTTGTATCTGTAGGCGTTGTTTCCTTTTGCGTTTATTCTAATGTGCGCCACACGGCGTAGAGTATTAAACTTTCTAACTGATCGACGCGAAATTGCTTATTCTTTAAGTTCCCTGTTTTACAGTTCTGCTCTCTAAAATTCGAAAATTTGTTAATGAAACTCGAACACTGGTTATTATTTTATTGTGAAGGCAAAGTTCTCCGTTTGAGATACTTATTTCATTTTTGGCCTAGTCCTAGGTCTGTTTTAATTTGCAACATAAAATGATGTCAGAGCAAACCCTTTTTCGGAATACAAACTTGGATTCGGTTTCCTTTAAAAAGAAATGTGGGTGTGTTTTGAGAAGTTGTTTTCCTGAGAAACCAGAGGAACAATGAAATTTGAATTCACATGGAAAATTCAGCCGGTTCCTCTTTCTATATTCATTAGAATCTTTTCCGCGTTAGTGTTAGGGGAAAGTGTATAAATTCAATCAGATAGCTAACAAACCAACTGACTGGCTGTCTGACTGTGTGGCTGAGTATATAACTAACCGCTTTTAACGGTACTAGTACAATACTAAAGTGTCTTATCATATGTCAACATCATTAGTGCTGAATCTTTTCGATAGCTTTTATCAATACCAAGGGTTCTTACTTAAGTTAGAAACCCTTCTTTCGGCAGGGAACAAGCCTCATGGATTAGTCAGTGTTAATATTTTAAATCCCCCGTCATCAAGATTTACTTTTTTAAATGGTCTTTGCTAGATTTTAATAGTTAAAAAAACTATTCATGTCTGGCTATTCCGAAACAACTTGAAGGAAACATACTTACGTTTTTATCTCCAGTGATTGGTTCTTGTTATATCGGCAGAATGAGAATAAGCTTTAGATGCAAGAACAGTTTTTTGTACTAGCTTCTTTGAGAAACGTTCACGTCAGTCCCTGAAACTGCACATGTATACTTCAAATTTATCTGACACTTAAGATCAACTCCATATTTTCAAACAAGCACAAAAACTGGCCGTCGGACAGCAAATGTTCTACAATGTCTGGGAATGATGAGAAAGCACATCGAACTTCCCTAAGCACTACCTTTCGATGGACCAGAGGGCAATCCTCTTCTGTGAGAATTTAAGCCAGTAACATTTACATATAATATAAATAATGTAATAGAAAAATCATCCATCAATTTGTCCGTAAAATATTACTTTAAGAAGCCCTGTGTATTAACATTTCATAGCCATTATGTAAGACGAAGGTTCTAATGTTAAATTCTTATGAATAATTTCACCCCTTTTGTTCAGGCCTTATTTCCTACTTCGTTGGAAGTAATTAAAACCGTTTTGGATTTAGGGTTTCATCCTTTCTCAAATATGGTCACAGAAATGTTTATTTCAAAGGCAGTAGAACAGAATTGGGCTTACAAACCAGTGATAGTGAACATAGTGAACAGAGACAACCGCCCAAAACAATCAGATTCTACCACAGTCATGGAAGAACTTTTCAATGTTAACGTTTAAGCAGTGAACTGACGGGGAATTAACTACCCGATCTGGTGGACAATTCCACTCGTTGACAGCTCTATGGAAGAAAACAAAACTTCCTAATGTCAGGTCTTGCAAAAGGCTTTTCCAGCTTTCTGCAATGCCCACGAACCCAAGAATTGCTTGAATAGCTGAATCTTTTAGGACCAAAATGAAGGACTTTATACTTATCCGCATTAAAAGACATTTGCCAAGTCTGAGATCAAGGAAAAAACCAATCCAGATCTTTATGCAGCAGTAAGGCATCAACAAAAATGCTAATCTTCCTATAAAGCTAAGCGTCATCTGCAAACTTACTTATACAAGATGTGAGAGAACCATATATCACTGATATCATTATATCATTGATGAAAATTTAGAAAACAAGTGGACCAAGGACAGCACCCTGTGGTACTCCACTTGTGACTTCTTTTCAAGAAGAGAAGTTACCATTGACAGCAACTGTCTTAGATCTACCATGAAGCCACAAATTTATTCAATAAGCAAATTTGCCCCAAACCCCTAACCTATGCAGTTTAACCATTAGCCTAGGTAATGGAACTTTACCAAAGGCCTTTGAAAAGTCAAGGTAAACGCCCTACCCAGAATCAAGAGATGAAGAGACATCTTCAACAAAGCTCCGTAAGTTAGTTATACAAGATCTGCTCTGCAGGAAACCATGTTGTTACAAATTAAGTTAATCATTATTTGAAGGATACTTAAGTGAACTATCCTTCATTCAAGATTTGATAACTTAGCACAAAACACTGGTTAAACTGACGGGCCTGTAATTGCAAGGCATACTTCGATCCCCCCTTTTAAAAATTGGAGTAACATTTGCTTCCCGCCAGTCAGTAGGTACAAAACCTGAATCCAGACACTTCTGAAAAATGATGGAAAGAGGAACTGACAAAATCTGACAGCATTCACATAAAATGGCTCAGTGGACCCCATGTGGCCCAGGGGCCTTACTTGTCTTTCCACTTTTTAACTTTCTACAAACCTGTTTCTCTGAAAAAATG
The DNA here is from genome assembly GCA_037179385.1 of Holothuria scabra. Lineage (NCBI taxonomy): Eukaryota > Metazoa > Echinodermata > Holothuroidea > Aspidochirotida > Holothuriidae > Holothuria > Holothuria scabra. The sequence continues at coordinate 26,111,452 of CM074191.1, forward strand.
ACATAAATGATTGAAGAAGAGACATCAGAACCCCAACAGGTCCCCAACAAAGATGATTTCTTAGTAAAAGGGGATACAAAATAGTCATTTAACAAGTTAGCCATACCCTGATGGTCACTAACCAAAGTATTATCAGGCATGAAAAGATTAGGAGTTAACTTAACCTCCTTGGACAACTGCTTTTCTAGCATAGTTCCCTAGTTTCTGTTCCATTTACCAATTTTTAACTAACAGTTCCTGCTTCTTGTGCTAAGTTACCTGGGCTTTTACTGGCCTTATAGCGACGCCAACACTTACGCTTCTTCAAAGTGGCTCCAAGAAACCCTCTAGAAATTCAAATAGACCTGTTTTGTTACCACTACTTAAGTCCTTCTTAGGCCTATAAAAGTCAGCTATGTTTGCCATGTGATAAACAGTAGCGCCATAGCTGCTTTGTTCATAAAATCAAAAGATTGTTGTCCATTTTGAAAAAAAAAATCATGTATGTCAGCTGAATAATCTAATAATCAAAGAGTGAACTTAGTAACTATTCCATGAAGTAAAAAGTGTGAATCTACTCCATGAGAGCATCATTTTATTCAAGGATAGTGAAACTCACTCCAAAAAGAAGGAAAATTCACTCTCTATAGAGTGCTCACGAGGATCATTCTTTTTAGAGAGTGGTCCCTGTAGGCTCTCCATCAGGAGTGACATTTTGCCACTTTGGAGTGAAACATTTTGTTTCGACCTTCTAACGAGTGAAATTTCGCTCTTCTATATTTGTGAGAGTTTTACAAATGTGAAGGATTTTCGATACTTCAAAGAATATATTTACTTCGTCTGAGTGCTGTAAGCTCATTTAATGTCAATCATAAAACTACTATAGCCACAATATATATTCTCATGTGACTGCATTTGACAGACTCGACAGACGTGTAAAGTACTGTCATATACGGTTGCAGCTTGGGTTGTTCTTGACTAGTATTCTATTCAGAAAGATACCCCATCCAAAAACTCCGTTGTACAACAATCTTTAATTTGCGATTTGGATAAGGTTCCATATTTTGCAACCTCTTTGGAGTTTTTCGAGTTCCAGAAGGTCAATTAGTTGGTGGGCGCAGGATATGAGGTCTGCTGGAGACTAATTCTCTATCTCGAAAGAGGTTGCAAAGTTCTGTTAATGCAATCTTATGCGACACATTGAGAGCAAGACGTTTGGCAGTAGATTGGTGTAGCCGACAATTCTTTTTAATTTTTTTTTGACTTCTATGATTTATAATGCAGATTCAAGGGGTGACTCTGCAATCAGAATATTGATATCGTACCGGCTACTTTGTCTGATCCTAGAAAGCCCTCTTCAATTAATACCGTTATATACGTGATAGAAATGGCTAGAGCAAACGGTTTTTTTTTTTAACGAAAAGTGAATACAGAAGCGAATAAGAAAGAAAAAAAAGTCTCTACTGTCATTAAAGTCAAAAAGTGCAGTAGATCACTATTTTTCTTCGAACAATATTACTATATGAAGACACGCCATGCATTTAAAACATAAAATCTGGCCCTAAAATGGATCTCACATTGAATGGCTTAAACTTGCAATGCATAGCCCATTTCCTTTGTCTAACTTATTGAAAAGAAGCGCTGAAATTATAATTTGAGGGTGAAAGTCAACCCGGCAAGGACCCTTTTAGCTTTATTTGGTAAAAATACTCTACAGTGACGTCACATCGAGGGTTAGCAACTGAAATGTCTAATTGCAAAACTGCCGGCATATTGCTGGTTATCTTGTATTATGGCTGAAATTCTCTACGTAAAATGTTCCTCTGACGTCAATTGAGACGTACAAATAAAAGACGTCGATACATGTAGAAATAACACACTTGTTGGAATGTAATATTGAACTACTCATCAAATGGTTAATCCAAACAATGTTATTCATTTTATGAATCGTTTATGAGGTTCATATCTCACGATCTTCTTGAAGTATAAATGGGGTGACTGTATTTTGCCATTGAACAATCTGATAGAAGAGAAGAAATCGAATTGTTCAAAATAGCTCAATGATTGGTTGAAACACATATCTTTGACATTCAACGCAATGAATTGCAACCATAACTTTGTAAGGCAATGCTCACTCATTCATTTCTCAGCCTTTCTAAGTGTAGCGATTAATTTCGGAGGAGAATATAAGAAGAGGTTTTTTTTTTATTAATGGTTGTGTCGATTCTTACATACAGTACCTGTACATATACTATAAAATGCTAAAAGTCAATCTAAAAGTTAAAAAAATGTCATATCGTACCTGTACATATATGATTTTTTGACCTTTGGACGTGACATAAAATCTGAATAATATCCTTTTTAGCTGTCAATAACAAAGGAACGAGACCTTTCACATATCTCTGCAGGAAATATTGCACAACAACCCATCCCAATGTGTTAATTCTTCCCCACGACATTGGTCAACTTTCATAACACTCTGGTTTGAAGTCAATTGTAGGGGAACTATTTTGACTAAAATTTTTTTAAACTGTAACAGATCTCTCTTTATTACCTCCCATAACACTAGATATTATTTTCCTTTGAAAACAATTAAGCAACACATGATTCTTTTGTAATTTGAAGATATTCTTAATTGACTGAAGACACAAAAGCACAGTCTGCAAATGATTTCGATGGTCTCCAAGTACGTTAGAATGGTCTCGTTTCTACGTTGGCCAGTGTCTTCACAAGGGAAATATTCAGAAACTCCATGAATATTAATAACGAACACTCTGTCGCTAATAAAGTGAGTTTGCCTTCTAGCGCTATGTCCGTGTTCAATCTTAGTAACGATCTGAAACACTGACTTCATGTAATGAGTATCTATCTAGACATATCTTTCCAGAGTCTGGTTACTAACTCTAACGTGTAAGTTTAAGTTAAGTATAGCAGCTTGGACTCTTATAGAAAGAAATTCTGTCTACTATGGAACTGCAGGGCAGGAGTTTTCTGATTGCGTTGACGTTTTCATTATCTTGCAGCTGAACGAGGGCACATGTAAGTGGTATACATTTAACTATGATGAAACAATATTTTTGGAAGGTTTGTTGAAAAAAAAGACAAATGACGATAATATCCCCCTCTACTCTCAAGAATATTAATTAAAAAAAAAACAAGGCAGTGAAACACGACCAGATAAGACTGTGAATGGCCTGAATTACCCCAATTGGTTAGAAACTGGGTCGTTTAATGTCATGTTATTGCCTAGTGCAATTTTGAAGAAACAACTACTTAAAAACATGAATAGATTTTCTTCGGAAATGGTAAGAATGTAGTCACCTTTTCATTATTCTTTGTATTCAGTGTTCCTCTGAAAATAAACTTCTAGTGTGCAATGTAAAAGAATGGGTGTCCTGTTTAGTCCTTTTTCGTATTCAAATTTTGATAGTTTTGTAATTTTGGATCTATTTGAAGTGTGACTGTGGGAAACTCTTCGTTTGTTCATTGGCAGGTTTATGTAAATTTGCGAGAATGTTTCCAACTGAAAACACCATCTGCGGTCCATTACTTGGTGACAACATTGGTACGTTAAATACTATCTTAAAAATTAAAATTCAATCAATTACATTTATTTCGTAAGTTTAAATAAAGTTTCACAGATATTCATTCATACCTAGTAATATTCCCGAACTCCTTTTGGTCCATTTTGGTCAGGTGGCCGTTGATTATTCTCGAAGGATAGACCAACTGTACAAATCAACGGCGGCTAAACAAAATAAAACTCTGATAATGTGTCGTACACATCTATTACATCGTTATCTTTGTCTATCAATCTTTAGGTCTACTTAGTTGTAACGCTTTCGTGTCGTGCTTTTTATTTGATTTAACTTGCTTGCGTTTAAAAACAAGTGAGGTCTCAGCCTATACTATCAATGTAATAGATGTGTACTGTGGCTAGGCCTAGTACGCAGAATCGCAAGGCAGCAGTGTTCATACATATCATGCAGTCTAGCCATAGTGGAGTCTGTATAAGTATATGGCGAATGTTGTAAGACTCACCTTACAAAAAAAAAAAAAAAAAAAAAAAAAAAAAAAAACGACTGTGCCCGCATCTCAGCATTTCTTCAGTTTGTATATTTAGATGTCGCAACGTCACATCTACACTTCCGTATGTACACAAGCTGGGTGGAGCTCACTGGTGACGTAATGATGAAAAACTCTCACGTCTGATAGCTCAGTTGGTGAAGGGTACTGCACGTTGAGCAGTAGGTCGTTAGTTCAAACCCAGCTCGGACCTCAGTTTTCATCATTTGTTGATATCGTCTTTCTTACTAAGGCAAAGGTTGCCAATGTTAGACGTTTATTAAAAAAATAATTTGCGATTGCATTCGCATCCTACCATATCTTCAGTGTTTATATATATAAATAAATAAGCAAATATCACTTGTCCCCATTCCACGAGAGTGCCTCCAATACCAACATAAAACAAAAACGTAGTCTAATATTTCGAGGTCCTACCTCTTCCTCGGAGACTTGAGTAATAAAGCAAAGTACACTTTACATTGTAAACTCCCCTAAAAATGCCCAAATCTTTGTTCAGACCCCTCGTATGTGTTTTTAAGGATAAAATTAGTTTAATCTCCTCAGCTTTTCGTTGATCGTCGTCCCTAAAAATGCCTTTCCAGATGAAAAGTTTTACATTGTCTGTTGTGCGTTCGGGAGAGGAAAATGCTCTGCAACAGAAAATCCAGTAAGGCGCTGTGAAATGGGGTGTTTATGATTGTTGAAATGTCTGAAATATATATATATATATATATATATATATATATATATATATATATATATATATATATATATATATATATATATATATATATATATATATATATATATAAATATATATATATATATATAAATATATATATATATATATATATATATATATATATATATATAACCGTAATAGTATAAAATAATAATTAATAATGTCAACCAGGCAATGGTAAAGTGCTCAACCCTGTGAAGGGAGATGTAATATTGGAAAGGTTGCAATAAGTTCTTACAACATAGCTTTACAGAACCGTTTCGTAAGGGGCAATAAAGTTGGTCCTCACTTCTCGGAAGCCTGAAGTAGAATGATGTCAATAACTTTAACTACGTATGTGTTCGCTGCTTTTGAACGTGTCCGTTTAAAAGCACGTGTGCGTTGTGAACAGGCAAGAACGGTGTACAGCGAGCCAAGATACATTACTTATTAGAATAATTACACAGTAGATGTTTGTTTCTGTGTCTGCAAGAGCTTATCAGTTCCTTTTTTATTTAGAGTTGCTAAGGAAGGTTTAAGTATAGTGAAGAACTTTTCTTCCAGACAGAGATTACAAGTTTTAGAGGATGTGGAGTATGCTCGGGCTTTGTTCATGAGTTTCCATTTTACAGAGTGTTCTACATTTGTATCATTTAGTTTCCAGATGTATTCACTGAGTGCAGTTGCGTTTCTTTTGTCTTTGTGTTTAAAGCTAGACTTGTGGGCGGCGTATCTTGTTTTGAATGTGTTCTCTGTTAGACCAATGTATGTTTCTTCGTTGTGGTTGTCGTGGCGTGTTACAGTTGCTTGGTACACAATGTTGTTCGTAAGGCAGTTGCCTTCCAATTGGCACTCGCTTTGCTTTCTACAATTACAGTTGCTTCGCGTTTCTGGCTGTACTTCCTGTTTCGCCAGTATGTATTTGTTGTGCGCTGATATAATTTGGTTTATGTTTGCCATGCAGCTGGAACTCAGTTTCACCGTGTTTCTGTTGAGTAAAGTATGTCGTTTGTGCCCAGGTGGGAAGCAGCTGTCTAAGAGGTTAAAGAATTTCTTGCCAATGTTGGTTGTGACACTATCACAATACGGGGGGTTGAACCATGTTATGTTCCTATTTCGTCTCCGTTTCGGGGCTTCCTTGGAATGACTGGTGCTAGGGGATTGGATCTCGTACTTAAGGTTGTACCCATAGCCACTTCTTTGTAATGCTTCTTCGTATACGGGCGAGGATGTGTTGAATGTGTTTTCGTCGGAAGAAATGTTGGATAGTCTCTTGTTGATGCTTTTTGGGATGTTTCTGGGATGGAAACTCATGAACAAAGCCCGATCATACTCCAATTTCTAATAAAGCTATTGCCGTTGGGGCCTGAAATGTTGACGAGGTCGTGTTTGCCAACAACTGGGCATGTATTACACCTCGGACGGTTACATGGAAAGGTACCAGCCGTGTCGACGAAAGAAGTTTGTGGGTGGGAAGCCCGAATTAAATGGTTGGCTAAATTTTTCTCAACTCTAAAAGCAGTGATACGGGGTTCCGGGAATCATCACGGGTTGAGGGGTCTTGACGGAGCAATTCTACATTTTTGTGGATAGCGTGTAAAATACGGACGTACCGAAGGGTGATAAGAAATAACTAAAGGAATACGTAGATTGGTACCTAATTTGCTCATTTCCTCCAAGGCTTCCTCTCTGCTGGTCCCTTGAATCCTGCGTAGGGCATTAGAGAGGATTTTGGCAGGGTACTGGCGTTTTTCAAAAAAAGACAAAATTTCTTCAGAGGCAGTAAAGAAGTCAGAATCCTCCGAACAAATTCGTCTGGTTCGCAAGAGTTGGGAATAAGGGATAGATTTAGTGCAAGATTTGGGGTGGTTGAAAGGGTACAAAAGGTATTTATGCGAGTCTGTTAGCTTAAAGTGTAGGTAAGAGGTAATTGTACGGTTGTTGATGGACAGTTTCGAGAAAAACAGGTCGAGAAAAACAACAGATGAGTCCGAGATACAATGGGTAAATTTCAAAAAGGGGCAAATGGAATGAACAAAGTTGATAAAAGTTTCTAAATCAAGACGGGATCCAGTGGCAAATCCTACAATATCATCAATATACCTTTTGAAAAGTATAGGTCGTGGTCCGGTTTACTGAGAAAAAAGTTGTTCTTCAAAGTGACCATGGTCAAACAGGCAACAGAGGGACCCATTTCGGTTCCCATGGCCACTCTTTGAACTTGACGGAAAAAACGCCCATTAAACTGAAAACAATTTTGCGTGAGAACCAGTTCCGTTAAACGTAGGAAGGAGTCAGTCAGTATAAAAGGATCACGACGTTTTTCTAGGTAGTAACGGATAACTGTTAAGGCAGCATTATGAGAAATGGACGTGTAGAGGCTGGACACATCCATGGTGAATAAAAGACGTTCTCCGCAATTTTCAGGAAACTCAAAATCATGAAGAAGTCTCAAGAAATGTGGCGTGTCTTGAACAAACGACGGCAAAGCTGAAACTAAAGGGGAGAGCACAGAATCCACTTACTCAGAAATAAGTACGGTGGGGCAGCTGTGTGAAGAGACGATAGGTCTGCCAGGGTTGTTGGTTTTGGGGATTTTGGGAAGCAAGTAGAAATTAGAAATCTGTGGGAAAGGGTGGAGTAGAGAAGTAGCGTTTTGGGTTAGTCGTTTATTGTCCATGATTGGGTCAAAGTGTTTTTAACTTACTTTTGGCACTCAGGAGTGGGGTCAACGGAAGTTCTAAATAAGCACTTTGGTCGGATAGCTGTTTGTTGGCCTCAGCAGTATACAGGTCCTTCCGCCAAACCACAACAGCATCACCCTTGTCAGCTGGTTTAATAATGATATCCCTGTTACTTTTAAGGGATAAAATGGCATCTCGTTCTTCAGGACGAAGGTTACTCAGTGAGGTCATTTTAGGGGGAAGGAGATCGTTTACATCTTTGTTAATGGTATTGATTACATTGTCAAGGGTGGTTTTTTCCCCTGGCTTGGACGTCCAGGAGGAACGGACAGGATTGGTGGGGTTGGAAACTTCCTCTGAGGGGGTGTTATCCTGATGGTCTGTTACCCCGAAATGGTAGCAAAGGCGGAGTTTCCTACAGAAAGACAAAACGTCTCTGCTTATGGAAAACTTATCAGGAAGGGGGTTCAGTGGAACAAAGTGGAGACCTTTCGCTGAAACTGAGCGCTCAGAGGAAGAGAGTTCCAGATCGGGCGGAATGGTGACTACAAGCTAGGTGTCTGGCTGGTTATCAATGTTAGGTTCGAATTCGGTGAACGGGAATTTGGGCAACAGGCTAGCCAAGGTCCTGGCTTTGGAGTCTTGTAAGAAGTTATGTAGTCTACGATTGCAAATATGAATAAGGAGGCGAACTTCTGCAGCTCTTTTTCTTTTTGATTTGTGTTTCATCCTTCGCACTCTTGTTTTCTGACAGTCACTTTCGCTCGGTTCTGTTTTTACAGCGATCGGTTCGGCTTTGATGTTTGTCGTGTCCAATTGTTACTGTTGGTTGTTCAGTTTGGTTTTTGCCAATTGATGAAGGGTTTATACCCGAAACGTCGTGGAGTTTTCCGCAGACTTTTAAGCACTTTTTACTACCTCTTTTAAACCTACATATTTCAACAGTGGTCCTCATTTCGTCCTAATAGATATATCTATATATCTACATATCTGTATATATATATATATTTATATATATATATACATATATATATATACAAATATATATATTGTTATATCTGCGCGTACCTAGGGCGAAAAAATAACAATGAAATACATAAGAAAAAGTGTTCGCCCTAACGTCCAAAAATATAAACAACGTTACTTCAATGGCCAGCCATCCGATCGTGTTAACAGCTAGGTGCCCGTAAATTTAACAACTTTGAAGTAATTGCATCTTTTTTGTAAATCGAGGAGGGCGCCCTTGTCCGTTCACGTATTCCTATAGAAAAAGTGTGTAGAAACGTTACGGCGAAACTTATATTTCGCCCCCCCAAATTTTCCCCCTTAAGGTCGACTTTTCAACAACAACTTTCCCCTTAAGTGCCGAATTAATGAAATATATATATATATATATATATATATATATATCTATATAATATTTATTTCTTATTTCCCTTGTTCATTAGGGCTAATGCCAATGCTTGGGACAAATTTCAATTTCAAAATCGAACTTTAACACTCCTTTCGACCTATTCATTCAACGTTCGATTTACCATACTTCGACCTACTATATATAGATATATATACACACAGATGTTTAGTCGAAGTTGGCAGATCGAAGTTACAATGTGCAGTTCGAGAGTGTGGTAGTTAAACATTCTATCAAGGATGTACAACTACCACACTTTCAACCTACACATTCTTACTTCGACCTACCAACTTCGACTCACTGATTATTCATCCCGCTTGGGAGTACTATGGTAACAAGGAGAGAGAATTGATTTTTGGGGTTATTAATAGCCTAATGTCGCTTCTGTGAATCACGAGCTGTCATAACAAAGTGGTCGTAGACTTCGCCCGGAAAGCGGGGGATGGTGGGTTCGTTCCCCCGTGCGGCTCAATTTTTCTCTCTGGTGTTTTTTTTCAACCGTTCATTCTTTGATAAGGGTTTATACTCTATCTTGGATCGGCATAAAATTCTTGATCGAATGAATAACTACCACAATTTCGACATACAATTTCGTATGTGTAGATGTGTTTATATGGAGAGAATACATATGAAAAGAAAATATGGCCTTTGCTGTATGTAAAGATGTGTTTAAATGAAAGAATACACATGAAAAGAAAATATGGCCTTTACTGTATTTACGTGCCATTTATTTTATCCAAAGACAACACTGATATCACAGTGGAAGTTGTTGGGCATTTTTTTTTATTCTGAAACATATTCCCATTTGATTCTTCCATTTCCCATTTCTAATATAGATGATATCCTGGTTTCTTATCCTGTAAATCTGCAATATGCAAATTGTTCCTGCCAGGCTACTTGTGAGGATCCTTTGGATTTACTGGGGTGCAACGACACATGCTTCGAAAAGATCTGTATTTGTCGAGATGGTTTCCTGAGACAAGGTGACTAATGGGTTGTTCCAGAGAAGTGTAGCTGTTTTATAAAAGAAGAGGGCGTTTTACCTGCAAGTAGAAAATCAATTCTTAGTTCTGCCCAGACAGCATAATAAATTAGATCAGCAGTCGGGAATTGATTGGCCAAACACTTAAGCTAAAGGCTGTATTACTTATCGCCGTATCGGCGAATAAGTTCTCCAATTTGCTCCGAAATTTAGGCAAGACTAATTTTATTCCTTTCAATTCCGTTGTGCTTTTACTTTTGAATTTGTAGTGAAAAATTCAGTGGCGGAACATCAACTCCTAACTGAGTCCTGCTCAGCAAAGAAAAGAACTTTCTTTTCTAATTTCTCAAACTTTCTATCCTTGTATGAAAGCTCTTTCTTTCACGGTGGTATTCTAATTTGGCCGCCATTTTAGATTGGCCTTTAGCAAACAGATGCTTCACGTGATATTAGTTTTTTAAGCTCTCGAGCAGAAGCGTTTTGCGTTTTGCTCTATTGTATTTTCAATGTTTGAAACAAAGAAAAAGACAGTCTACCCACGGTTGTCGTAGTTCTCAGTAAAGGACTAACGTAATGCATCGACGGTCGCGTAGTTGCTCCCTATACATTTGTATAGGAAGCAAATACGCGACTCTCCATACATACTCTAGTCCAGGCTTTAGGCTTCACTGAGGACAAAAGTTGTCGTAGTCTTACCCAAACAGAGTTACGAAGGCCTAAAGCCAAACGTTACAGAACAAAACAACTCTAACATTAACACTTAGTCGTGTCCTAGTGCAAAAGGTGCGCTCAGCGTAGGCCTAGACACTGCAGCTACAATCTTGGACAAAATAATTTGTTGGGACACCCTGCTCTCCCTTCTATTCCAGTGTTGGTTGATCACTGTTATGCTGTTCACGGCAAAGAAACATTCTTCTTGACACAACATTGGGAGGGGAAAAGGGGGTTGCATGTTAGGCTACTTCAGGCAGTTTCATGTTAGCCTACTTCAACTAAAATTTACGGATAACATGTGAAGTGTCCCAACCGGCAACGGTTCTGTCCAAGATTGTCCGAGAATTTTGAGAAGTCAGATAGGTGCGCTGCCACCAGTAAGAAGCGACGCTTTGCTTATGGTTATTTGGTTATTTTATGAAAGGTAAATGATATGCTGGTCATTACATGGAAGTATTTCCTGGACCGGATTTAGCTTGTGGAGCCTGGACCCAGATTATTTTGGACCCTTTTCACAAATGTTGGGAGGGACCTACATGAGAGAACCCTGGGACTAAGCCCAAGCAAATACCACCAAAATGGCCTGAATACTTCAATTCTTCTGTCACATCCTTTCTTTTGAGCCAAGGGACATTAATGATATTGTCCCACTTGCAGGCTTTGCCTATTTTAATTCTGAGATATGGTTGTGCCCGGCCTACCAGCCACCTTGACGAGGTTGGGGGTGTAGGCTTAGTTAAAACCAAGTCTACCATTGGTTTGAAAACTAAAAATGTTAAGAAACTGCTTCGGTTGAAAGAAGGCATAACAAATTTGTTACCAGTTGTAATACAACATGAAAAATACATCCTGAGATGCAAAATTGGCTGCAAAATGTGTTCCAAACCAACCATACCTAACAATCTACCAAAGTTATGAAAGAAAGTCTGGCTTGCAGAGTTACTTTAACAATCTTATGGTAGATCGTGGCCCCCTTTTCGATAAATTTCTCGTCTCCAACTATCAGTTTGAAAAAGAACGACTCTTCTATCCAGGAAGAGAATTATTCCACCCGTTGCAATTGTTGATTTGTGCGTCTAAACAATGCATACTTTTTGTTTGTAATGAAATTTATCCTACGGTCGCCCATAATTTGTTAAAAATCCTCAAGAGTATAGTTGGATTCTGGAAAAGGTCTTAAACAACCTTAGAACACTCGAAAAATTAAACATTTTTATTGAATTCGGTCTCAAAAATGTATCTCTTGGGACCCAGACAATCTTGGACAATAACTTGTTGGGACACCCTGCTCTCCCTTCCAATGTTGACCACTGTTATGCTGTTCACGGCAAAGAGCCCTGTTCTTCTTGACGCAACATTGGGAGGGGTAAAGGGAGTTTTATGTTGGCCTACTTCAACTAAAATTGACAAATAATATGTAAAGTGTCCCAACAGTTTTGTCCAAGATTGTAGTTTACTGCTTGTTAGGAAAGTCAAGTAAGTCTAGGGTCAATACTTTTGCATAGCACTAGGCCTGTGTCACCACCAAAAGTGTATCACACAGTCTCGGGCAAAGTGTAACTAGGTACAAAGATTTTGGGGCAACTTTACATCCAGGAGGGGCAACTGATTAAAAATAATAGCTTATCTATATTGTTACATCCAGGTGAGTACTTTCATTTAAACATCAGTGTTTAGTAGAATATGTAATGTTACTGCTTTTTCTCACATAGATCTCCCCAAACAAGTTACAAAGAACAATGCCCCCCTCCCCCTCCCCGGCATATGTGAAAAATATTCCACTTTCGTCGGGGAACCAGTTCCAACAATATGCTTTCTTTTGTTTATAAGAAAGTCCCAAGTGTGCACGTTTTCAAGGCTTCGATTAGTACTTGCCTTGCAAGTGCACTTGTCTAGTTCTTCATGGCATTGCAGTATCCCCTTTTATGCTGTTTTGAACAACTGGAACATATGCTTATCTCAAGTAAATGATTATTCCTTTATACAATTTTATTACAATAAAATCTGCAAAAAAATAAAAGCACAAATCAAACATAATTCAAACAGAAAGATGTCGCACAAAGTGAAATTTTGATGGGCATAAAAATAAGACTGCCTCCAAATATATTTAGCTTGGATGAGAGGGCGTAGAAATTTTGAAAAAAATCTGACAGCATATAGCCGGAAACAGGGGTTTTTATTAGTATTTTGAGCTTTCAGTTGCAATAACTTTTGACTTCCATAATAGAAATTGGTATATTGCAAAAAATCGAACCATTTGGTCCACAAGATCTGTAGTAGAAATAGATATATTGCAAATTAATCAGAACAATACGGGATGTCTAGCGGATAAAATATGTCATTACCACTGGATTTAGTGGTAAGCTGACAAAGTTAGCTGATATTTGAGAGGACAGCTTGTTTGCAAGGTCTTGTCATTATGTTAACGCACTTTTTTTCTTGAAACGCTATCGAACATTGATTCACGATTCCCTGACTAATCACTGATGGTACCAAACGTTTACACTTAGGCCTTTTACATGGGCTAATTGCCATTTTGCAATTATAATACGGTAATTCTTAGGAGATTTTAGGAACTATTCATCACAAAATTACAACTGAAATGAATCCATCCTTTATTCTTAATCGGAAATGACCAACCATGTCCCCACTGTGTTTACAAACAACCCCATCAACCTTAAAAAACTGCACAATTTTAAGAAACCTAGACTATTAAATTTTTGAGGCCGGATAAAATGAGTGTGAACCGAGGGGAAACGACTAAAGTGGTGTACCACCAGGGTTTGAAATTAGCGTAGTTCCGCTAGCCCGGGGCTAGTTGAACGTTCGTGCGGTCAAGTACATTTTCAGTCAGCTAAGCCCGTCGGGCAAGTCCGGATTTCGCTTATTCTCTCAAAAAAGATGACCAAAATAAGCGTTAATTATACATAAATTTGACGATATATTACTACCAATTTCCAGGCTGTACCCAAATATACTTCATATTTTTGCCGAAATCAACTTCCGATGGAAGCAATTTACTGTACATCATGGCTTCAAAACTATTGTTTTATGCAGAGCAGTACCTTTATACCGTACGCAAACGTACTGATGTGCGTGCTGTATCGCAGATTGTGCATGAAAAACGTGTTGGTCAATTTTTCGTTCAGAACTGCTGGTCAATTTGTCGCAAGATTCTGGATATAGCGCACCCCGCACATTGTGCAATTGTAACGTCAGTGTTAGCTTTCACGTTCACCTACAGACATGCGAAATGCAAACTTTTATATTCATTACTTCAAGTTTCAAAGTATTATAAAGAGAAAGTTCATTCTGGTTTTACATTTCGGCCATGTTGTTCACATGAGCCTAGCGTTATACAATCACCCATATGTTCGTTGCATTGGGCTAGTTGCGAGCCTGATACGGTAAATTTGACTCGAATATTACGGCCTAGCGAAACGTTTTTCCAAGCAAGTGACTTGCAAGGAATGAAAACCCGAGGGACAAGTGATAAACCAATGTTAATTTGGAACCCTGAGTACTACAACTTTGATTTCTTTGCAAGGTGACTCTCATCAAAGGGGTTTTCCCCAAAGGTATCTCTTAGTTGCAGCAAATGGTACTTCCAGTTTATTTCTATTGCATGCTCAGAGTTTTTACTGTTTAGATGTGTCATGCTTCTGAGATTTTCTACAAAACCTCATGATGCCTACTGGGATGTACTTCTGAACGGTTATATTAAAAGTAAAAATATCCTTACTGATTTCGGTGGACTCTTGACGGTTAATGAAAGAGGTGATAGTCTCGTTGAACAATATGAGCAATCGAGACATAAAGGACCTTATCAAAATTTTCGAATACCACAAGAGTGTACAATGTGAATTGATTTATTAAAACGAATAACTGTCCACGCATTTGTAGATTGGGTTATTCAAATAAGATCAAAGATATAACTGTCCACGCGTTTTTCAGTTAAAGAGGGGGACATTGTGTGGGAAACGTGTTGGTTACGCCACTAGCTCGAGAGTTGACAGGTGTAACTGGACAGTTTCCTATGAGTAACAGTCTGCTAGGGTAAAAATACCTTCATTTAGGTTTATCTTAAAAACAACAAAAAAGGCTACTTATTGTAGTAACTCCACATTTTAATGATGTTTCGAATGTAGTTTCTAACCACACTGGAGGTGGGACTCTCTACCCTTCCGTCCAGTTCCATAGTTCAGTTTTAATCCTTAAAAATGATATTGGCATGTTGTTAATGCATTTCATTGCGTTTGTTACTGAAATTAACGCCAAAAGACCAGCTTAGTAGAACGGCTAATTGTTTGGCCAATATGGGGCGGCTAAGACTTAGACAACCAACACCACGGTTAACGATTGTCAACCTGCAAATGGAATCCAGTGTTGCTGATAGATTTCTATAGCTTTCAGCGTAAACAACATTTAACTCGCGTAAGATAATGCTACTTTACGTTACCATGGTGAAATACACAGATAATGTCAACACAGTACTGTTGCCGATAGTTTTGAATATTGACGTAACATAAAATCGGTAGAATGTGATCTTTTGGTCATTCCACGCTAACTTTTATAGAAAAATTGTGTCTATTCTCTCAGAAAATAGATATGTGAGCAATTTAAACTTTTTCATGTTTATCAATTGAAATGTTTTGTCTTTTCGGTTTGATGATATTCTGCAGAATAACGAAACCAGTATCAGCACTAACAGTACTGGTCGCTGCGTATGTCAGTCGTATATTCTCACCTGTTACGAAATCTATAGTTGCAGCCCTGATGCAACGTGTGAAGAAAGGGATGGTTTACGTCAATGCTATTGTACTGATGGATATACAGGGGACGGCCAGACCTGTGAGATTATAGCTACCGATTGCACTGACATATTCAATGCTGGTTTCACTGAAAATGGGGTCTACAATATAACTCCAACAAACTGGTCGGGCAATCCGTTTGAAGTATACTGTAACATGACCGATAGTGGGGGATGGACGGTACGTATTTATCCCCATCTGTGTTCTGGAAAAACCAACCTTACTTACACAGGTGGTCCTTGCTGGCAAGTCCATATCCACGCCCTTGACCCTTGAAGAAATGGCTAGTTTGGCTGCGTTAGTTGGGTTTGGACAAATAATTTTTGATGCAATGGTACAAGGGTACTAAATTGTTCAAGCATTAGGTAAAACGTGCATTGAAATGCTATGTGTGCAGATACCAGCACGTAATCAATAGTCCCATCCCGGTTTCCTACTCGTCTCATTGCTACCTATCTCATTGTTCCAAGCATAGCTAGGTCTTTGCGGGACTGTGCCCTCATACCCAAATTCTAGTCTTGACCCTATTCACTAACACATAACCAACAGCCCTTATCCTAACCTTGATTAGTTGCCAGGACCACCGTCAATGGGACCCAGTAGAACATTTGAGACGGGGGACTGCAAAGAGCATACCCATTTAATTTCAGAGAGAGTAAACTTATGGGTCATATGGCTCCATGCCCTTCTGATTAAGGCCTATTCGGGAAAGTTCAGCAAAATGGGGGAAATATCCCGAAAGTGAGTAGTCTGACCGAGTTTAGCCAAGCAGTAAGTACTTAGGCCCACAACTGATAATCCGTTATGCGTGTCTAAATATGTTTCAACATTTTTCCAAATAGAACCTCTTAGCATCTCATCCCAGTGTTATAATCGAGTCACTAAATTAGTGACTCGAGTCACCAGTTTTCAAACTTTTAAGCGACTCGAGTGAAAGGCATTGACTCGAGTCACTGTACTATTTCGATAAGGAAATGACTCCTCAATTCTATCGTTTCACTATCATTTTTAGAGGAAGTGACATGAGTCGTGACTTGTTACAACACTGTCCCGACCCCCCTAAAAAGCAAACATATTCTGGGGGGTTTACCCAGAATAGCAAATAAGCAAACACTGCCACATTTGTTTTTCAACTGCGACAGTTTTTCTCCACTCTGTAGGCCATATTCTAATCCAACCAGCGGCTCCTTACACACCCCTCACTTACATCGTCTAGTAACTTCCCATTGGTGGCATCACGAGACATGATTTTGAGTTAGTCAGTTGTGGTGGGGAAAGTGTTCGGTGTCCGGGTACTGGACACTGCAAATTTCAGTTGGTGGAATTCACCATTTGCCCCCTCCCCCACCACCTACGTTGACTGCTCGTAATATCCTTCTGAAGTTGAAGGTGGAGCGGACTGTTAGGAGCACTTATCCTTATCCCAAACTTACCCCGTACAACGACCCTAATGCTAGTAATCCCAACCCCTACACTTTTCCCTGATCGAGTGCCTGCCTACGCTTGCACTCGATCAGTGTAAAGCATTACGCTCCCAATACAGCACTTGTGCCCGGGGCTCAAAAATAAGTCAACGAAGCAGGGCAAAACAAACTCCGCTCAAACAAATTGGATAGAAAATGAACTGTAAAACCCCATCTAACAAACCGACCAACTGATTTCACTAAACAAATTGCCGATGGAGTGTATTGTGCATAACGTGTTCGTTTCAAGAAGATTACCAAGTGCATCCACGTGTAACAAATATGCACACACGTTCGTTCAGTTGGCCTACTGTTTCACACTAACAGTACAAGTATTGTACAAATAATGTGTTAAAACCAAAGTAGGAATTGAGAAATAATTGGATACCATTAGACAGTACTTTCACTTCAGAAACGGTTTTGAAAATTGGGAACATGATCTGAAACGTGATTAAATATCCCGAAAAATAAAAAACGCGGTAATGATTGTCACTTTAAAAATTTTATGAAAAATTTAAAAAAAAAATGAAGAATGCACTTGATAATTTCAATCTTGTATCAACAATGGAAGAGACGCGCTACTTATCAAAAGAAACTTTCTGATTATTTTGCAATTTGTTCATTCTGTATTGAGTGAAAGTTTTATTCCAAGCGAAAGCTTTTCCCCAATTTAAGCCAGTCTCTCCATTTTGGAATACTTTGTCTAAAAAGACGTTAAACAAGTTTCAAAAAAGTTCATGAGTGTTAGATAGCAATGTTGCAACAACGAGTTCAGCCCCCACTGCATTTGTTATCAGATTTTCCAATATAGGAAGTGGAGATTTTCCAGTAATCCCCCAACTATTTAAAACAATGCAGAACCCCAAACTATCTGGAGTGCAGTAGTGAAAAAAAAAAAAAAAAAAAAACGGGAATTTTTAGGTGTTTGCTCCTTTCCCCTAAAACAAATTTGCTTATCCCTGGTGCTTAGCTGCTACTTACAAGCCCGAGAATTGTAATAGCATTTTCGGCTCTTTGAGTGGTTGCGATTTCTCAAAATTGTCCGTGCACAGATTAATTTAAAAAAAAGTGTTATGGCATATTTGTTTAAAATTTCCTTCAAATTTTTTCTTCATGGTACAAAACATCGAAATATTAAGCATTCAAAAGTATACTTTTCAGTCAACAGGGTAGGATGAGTTGCACAGTAAAAATCGCTCACCCACCATTTTCTGATTGCTTTCTATACGCCACTTTTTCCGGTGGATTCTTTTGTAGGAACTACGACCTCATAAAGCCTTAAAACAAACATAATTATTAAACAGACCCGCGAATGTGAATATTTTCCGTAATATCGAGGGAATTTTCATATTAACCAAAAAGCGTTTATTATCCGAACTGCCAAGTTTCTAATGAATGACATTTTAATATGAAGTCTGTCCTTTTAACTTTTGTAAAGGTATTCCAACGTCGTATGAACGGGCATAGAAACTTTAACCGTAGTTGGAACAGTTACAAGGAAGGGTTTGGCTCACCAAGGTTTGAGATGTGGCTTGGAAATGACAAGATCCATTACATGACGAACCAGGAAAACTATCAACTACGAATTGACCTGGTGAGCGCGTTTGGCGTACCATACTACGCCAAGTACAACCTCTGTCGAATAAAGGATGAAAATGTAAATTACAGGCTGGTTGATCTTGGCACTTATACGGGAAACACTGGTCTGTACTCGACTAAAGATAAGCAATATTTAAAGTGTGTAGCGTCAGTCATTCGTCACCGAAAACTACATTTTACTCAGCATGGTTTCTAAATCTCGATTGGTACAGCTCCTTGGTTGCCAAATATAAAAAAAAGCAGAGTAGCTCAAATTATAATACATGCACCGAGTGGTTTTATTACACATGAAGGCCTTGTTTTTTCATCAGGATATTATATGAATCAGTAAGATGTGTTAGATTTTTACAGCTGCAGGAAGGGCAACTAACGCTGACTAAGTTACATAAGAGAATTAGAACTACATGAAGTATTAGACTGGTGGTTTTGAAAAGAAGACAGCTCTTCTCCACCAAGATGAACTTTTGGGTGGCATTTTGCTAAAATAAAAAAAATATATTTCTTCACCAAACTGGTCATTTCTTAAAAACTTGCTTTTCCTTCCATTTTGCGTTGCTGCTAACGCATTTGTAGCAGCCATCTAAAGACTTGGAAATATCAAGGATATTCGAGTTTAGCCATCATGGTCGTTTTGTGCAGCATTTAAGTTGTTAAAAAATCGGCACAGTCTTTTTTCTTAACAATGGTATCATACGAATCTTCCTCTATTTTCTAAAAACAGTTGGGTAAACGTTTTAACATGGTTTGGGCAGTACTCAGTGTCATCACTTAAATTGTTGGGTGAAAAGTACCCAAGTTAGTAACAAAACCGCTTTTTGTCGGCACAATTTACACAATAAGGACACCTTGTTACCAACTGTGTAAAAGTTTTGTACCCTACAGTTCAGTTGGTGGCATACGGACCCAAGCATGGGTAAAATTTATCGCAAATGCCATTAGGGTTTTTCTTCTGGTAAGCTATAGGAAGCTTGTAGATGATGCATTCCTGGTTGAAAACACACATAAAAAATGACCATTCAGACATTATACAAAGAATTTTTATGTTTAATTTTTCTTTAATATTTTAGTTGGAATATAAGGCACAATGTTTTCTCATTCCCTCGATGAGACATTTATAGACATTGAAAGGTCAAATATGTTTTCACGATTTGTGACAGATACAACGTGTTACCCCAAAGGTAACGTAACAATTAGATAAAAGAAAAAATAAATATATATTTTATCTAAATTTTAAATGTTTTTAATATAAGCCAAGTGTTTCCTCTTTTCACAAATTTTGATAACTGTTCATCTGTTTACTTCAATTTTTGAAATTGAAACTGGCATTGAAAATAAGAAATGAAGATCGTTCCGAAAACGGTTTTGCCGCATTTTCTCCAGATCGTTCAAACAAGCAATAAATACTTACTCACACCCATCACCGACATTAAGGTACGCCGCTGTCAACTTGTTTATAGGAAGAAGCAGACCGAGCAATCTTACACATCTAAAAGGTATCAGATCACATCACTACTCAGCAAAGGTTTTTCAGTAATGATATCATTTATTTCGTTTTCCTGCATGGCTTTAAGTTTGATCTGTCATCAACATATTCTTCCTCTAAATTCCTTCCCCGAATCTAAGCTGTATACTTTCTGTTTCCTCTTCACTCTATGTTACAATCCTAGGAAGTCATCTCTCTCACGTATGACATATTCCTTAGTCTGAGCCCTTCCTCAGTGATCCTCCTTTGTCTCATTGCCCCATGTGGAGTTTAGTCATATGAAGTTCGTTGTTTTCATCATTATCCATATAAAACCTCTAAGTATTTATTTCTCTCAATCACATGCTTACTCACATGTCATTCTCTGAAACTAATTCACTCGTTCACATAGTTCATACACCTTTTCTTTAGGGCTGTTCATCTTGATATGATAGACAGAAATGGTTCTCCTTACTACGCCTAATACGACTTCTTTCGTATCACTGATGAAAGAGATAATTACAGATTGGTCGGACTCGGCACTTACAAAGGAAACGCAGGTTTGTCAATCATCCGCAAAATTTTCATGGGTCACTACTGTTTTTTGATGAGCTCTGCAAGCTCTCCTGACATGTCGTTGGGTTAGGGAATGGGTGTTTCACCGATAAAGATTAAGGACAGTAGCTGTCACCCAACCTTTACCCTTTACCAGGTTAAGAAATCCGCATGTGGTCGACATCAATCTCTTTGGTTAGCATCAAATTAAATTCGTCTATAGGTCTGTCATAATATAACGCACTGGGAGTGTTCAAATCGCACCTGAGGGTTTGATTTCTTTCATCATGATATAGCGTGAGAAAAACACAAGAATTGTGGTTATACATAGATGTGTCATAGACATATTTGGGAGTGGCTACATCTGAGCAGGATGTTAGAACTGAAAGCCTTGGTGGAAACATTTTTTAACGTTTGCACCTCTGTTGTGGCCGTATACTCTATGGCAAATACTGTTTTGAAGCTTTGGTTATTCAATCCGACGAATATGCAAAACGGAAGTTTTGACGAAAAGTAAACCAATAGTCTATCAAGCCAATTGCCACGTTATGGAAGGTCGGCAAATTTATGCAATCGTAAATAGAGGTTTGGGACGATAATTAAAAAAAAACCCACAAAGCTGTATAGTACACAAAAAACAGTGGGAGTTTGATATAATCGGGACGATAAAGAGTGTTACTTATTGACCTTCTACAAGTTCAAGCTCGTATTGGTACGACATAATTTTGTAGTAAAAAAGTAATAACAGTGCTTTTGCATTATTATATGTCTTAACATTTCTAGATATGCTAGAAAGTGTACTTGAAGAGTGACAAATTGTGATTGATATGCATCAATTATGAAATTATGCAACTGTGTGTTCTATCTGGACAGCTTCAGAGTTCTGTGTCAAGTTTTCATAAAGCATGCAGTCAATTTGTCGGCATCTATAAAGATGTGATAATATCTAACATCAAGTGTAGGCAAATTCGCTCACTCAGTTTTTCCGTTAGTGTTTTAATTTGTAATAAAACATAGAAAATGTTCGGCTCTACCCTTAAGTGGAACATGATACTTTACTGGCTGAAGTTTACATTTTGGGAAAAAAATCTAAATTTTGTGCCTAGTTTTCAACAACTGAATCCCTCGAAGGTGTTATTTAGTTAATTAACCGTAAAATATGATCATAAAACTTCTTTTATGCCTTCCAAGAATTTTCTTCTCCGTTTAGAGTTTTCATTTGGCACATTTTTTAATATTGAGATCAAGGTCCCAATTCGAGCGCACTACCTACCATCATATGTATCACCCCTGCTTGGTCCTGTGTCGGTGAATTTGCTAAACACACTTTTAGTGCCACAGCAGAGAAAACTCATTTACAAGAAAACAATGTTCAAAGTCCTGAAAAACTGTTTAAAGGGCATCAAGACCACAGTTGATCGAAAGGTGTATGAATTTAAATTTAAAATTAGCTTGCCTTTAAAGCCCTTTTCTAATTGAGGCAACCTTTTTAGATCGTAAACATTCTTGAAGTTGTTCTTTATATTGTGTTATTGTTGCACTTGAGCAAAGTACAGGCAATTCATGTTGCAATTATTTTAACCCTTTACCGTTGTTTGGGTCCTTTTGGACCCATGCGGAGAGCTCGGCTGTCACACATCTTTACTGTTTCACGCGGAGCTGGAAACTGCGAGTAGCTACCCGGAAATTCGGACACAACAGCGAGAGAGATAATAGTTTAAAGTCATGGGGTCAATGGCCTACAGAAGCCGATGCGGGGCCGGCTACGTCCGCTTTTCCGTCCAATCCCGAGGCGCGCAAACATGCCCCGATCGGAGCACAACGGTAAAGGGTTAAGCTTAAATATCTGCACCACTCGGCTAAAGGTTTACGTGCACACACGCAGAGACAGTGGCATCAACTTTGCAGTAAACACACTCCACTGGCTTATTTTAACCCTTTTTCGTTGTTTGGGTCCTTTTGGACCCATGCGGAGGGCTCGGCTGTCACACATCTTTACTGTTTCACGCGGAGCTCGAAACTGCGAGTAGCTACCCGAAAATTCGGCCACAACAGCGAGAGAGACAATAGTTTAAGGCCACGGGGTCAATGGCCTACGGAAGCCGATGCGGGGCGGGCTACGTCCGCTTTTCCGCCCAATCCCGAGGCGCGCAAACATGCTTCGATCGGAGCACAACGGTAAAGGGTTAAGCTTAAATATCTGCACCACTCGGCTAAAGGTTTACGTGCACACACGCAGAGACAGTGGCATCAACTTTGCAGTGAACACACTCCACTGGCTTATTTTAACCCTTTTTCGTTGTTTGGGTCCTTTTGGACCCATGCGGAGGGCTCGGCTGTCACACATCTTTACTGTTTCACGCGGAGCTCGAAACTGCGAGTAGCTACCCGAAAATTCGGCCACAACAACGAGAGAGACAATAGTTTAAGGCCACGGGGTCAATGGCCTACGGAAGCCGATGCGGGGCGGGCTACGTCCGCTTTTCCGCCCAATCCCGAGGCGCGCAAACATGCTTCGATCGGAGCACAACGGTAAAGGGTTAAGCTTAAATATCTGCACCACTCGGCTAAAGGTTTACGTGCACACACGCAGAGACAGTGGCATCAACTTTGCAGTGAACACACTCCACTGGCTTATTTTAACCCTTTTTCGTTGTTTGGGTCCTTTTGGACCCATGCGGAGAGCTCAGCTGTCACACATCTTTACTGTTTCACGCGTAGCTCGAAACTGCGAGTAGCTACCCAAAAATTCGGCCACAACAACGAGAGAGACAATAGTTTAAGGCCACGGGGTCAATGGCCTACGGAAGCCGATGCGGGGCGGGCTACGTCCGCTTTTCCGCCCAATCCCGAGGCGCGCAAACATGCTTCGATCGGAGCACAACGGTAAAGGGTTAAGAGCTTCTGATATATTGCCCCGAATTATTAAACCAGTGACGTAAACCCGAATATATAAAACATCTACCTGAATTATTGACAGTGGGAAAAGATATATTCGACAGATTTAAGTCATCCATCAATGTTAGAATTACACATGAGCACATATGAGAAAACATTTGGTTATAAAGCAATAAAGACATATCGTCTGCAGGTTTAAGTTACCATTAATCTTTAAGACTTTTACATATCGACAAATAAAAAGATTCCCTTTTCAGTAGGACGAAAAACATTATAGAAATATGTTTAAAACTGAAATTTTCTGCTTATTGAAAGAAGTTTGACCATCAATCGATTTCACAAACAAGCACTCCACTCAGGAGAATTCACGACTGTGTCTCTTAAGTGATTACCATTATTTTTCAGGTGATGATGATATGAACTGGCATAAAAACAAACCTTTTAGTACACGTGACAAGGACAACGATGAGTGGAACGCCTACGACTGCGCCGAAAGGAACCATGGTGCATGGTGGTACGGGGAATTTTTTTACTTAAACTGGTAGTTATTGTGAGACAAGTGAGGGTTACTGTGATTTTTGGCCTCTGAGAAGTAACTACTGTGGATGTTGTACATATTCCAATCTAAACGGCGACATACGATAGACAAACACGAGGGACAAATATTCATTGGACTAAATTTTCTGGATACGACTGCAACTTTGTGTACACAGAGATTAAAATAAAACCCGTCTAATATTGGACTTTCTTTGCGACCTTTCAGTACCAAGGTTGATTAGTTAATAATGAAAGAGGAATGTCTGGAAAATATTTGTCGACAATGTCTGGTACATTACATGAGTCATATTGCGAGTAAAGAAAAAAAATGACGTCACTGTAAACCGTTTCTGACGGTATTTCTGAAGAAAATTTCCTTCCTGCCAACATGTTATGGTAATACAATTGAAGACAGATGACATATTCCTTTCTGTTAACTGTGCCGTACTAAACACACACTAAATGCAATTACCAAAATTATATAGGACCTCCTGATGTTCAAGGTCACCATTATAGGGGCGGTAAAGGGACACAAGAAATTGTTACAGTATTTGCTATCCAAATCATGTGAGACCTTCCTCACAACATACTATTATAATCTGCTG
The DNA here is from genome assembly GCA_037179385.1 of Holothuria scabra. Lineage (NCBI taxonomy): Eukaryota > Metazoa > Echinodermata > Holothuroidea > Aspidochirotida > Holothuriidae > Holothuria > Holothuria scabra. The sequence goes on from CM074191.1 coordinate 26,135,938, forward strand.
ATGTCAAGGCAATACAGTTTCCGTCCAGCATGGCTATCACTAACATTTGAAAACTGGAGTGACACGCTCCGATATTCTATATCATCATTAAAGGTTGGTATGAATCAATATGACGACTTGGAAAGTTAGACCTATGCATCAAGACCATTATCACGACAAATCTTTTCATGTTGGTCATGCACAATTCCTTCCTTAGTACTGACATAGCCAAGTGTTTTCACACAGACCATAAGCTTTGCTAAGAGGGCGCAATTCGGAATTCTCTCCATATTTGCAGGATTTGAAAAAAAAAAAAAAAATCAAAGAGAGAATAGGACACTGTCGGAGGGGCAATGGGTCTTGGTGTGAAATGCTCACATTGCATTCCTTTTGAATGTGGCAGTGGCCCAAAAGTTACCAAAAGGCAATGGGTACATCTCAGGTACATGTCATTGGAGGGGGGCGTTTGTACTGTGGTAGAAATCTAGAATGATAGTATCCTCCCCCAGATTTTGAAGAAAAAAATCATTGGCTCCAGATGCAAGTTGTTGCATTACAAAGATTAAAGCCATCACACTCGCCACTTTTTTCATTAACTTTCCATGTTTTGGTCATGGGGAATTGAACCCCTTCCAACCCCTTCCTTTGCTACTTGACCAATTTACAGCTGCATTAAACCAACTTCGTTGAAAAACTCCCAAAACAAGCCAAATTTTGAGAAAGACTCGATAGGAAATCAGGCAATTTCTCCAAAGACTTTGTTTCAACATTCGAGGAAAGATAATATATCCTTTTCTCTTCTAAGATTTCTCTTCCAAATGACTTACTGCTTTGAAAGTAATGCAAAGAATCAAAGTCCAACAAACTGTTCTTGGTTTGACAGAAATCACTAGTATTAGATGTATCTAAGAAGCTGGTTTAGTCGGCGAATAGTTCCCATTAGTCTTTATTTGACCTTCTTAATTTTATTGTCCACGTGACATTCCAGGAACAAAAATTTCCATAACAAAAAATTGTAGGGGCGATGTGCACTGTTTAAGGCCTGGCTAACGTTAGCGCTAATCCCTAACCCTATCCTTAACCCTAACAAAGAATACAATACGATGACGCTAAAAATGAATAGCAAGTTTTCGCCATCCCCAGTTGACCACTCTTAATACAGAATCTATCAGAGAAATTCCTGTCCAGATGTCTGGAGATCAACAAAGTTAAAGTGGTTTGAACCCTTTTAAAGACTGTTTGGTCAACAGATCTATTTTTTTTATAAAAGGGATTAACTAATGCAATTATACAGATATGCTTCTACCGGAAAAGGCCTTGAATTGAAGAATTGGAGAAGACTTTTGCACTTGATGTGAGTTTTTTTGTTTAAGAAAGTTCAACGTTTCTTTCGTTTGAAAGATGTCGGAATGTTTTTGAGGGATTTGAAAGAGTAAAATCTAGTGGAAGGCGAGAAATCATGAAAGTTTTGTGCGAAGCCCTGCCTCAGTGTATTGCGATCTGTCTTACCTTCTCCTTTAACATATATAATATACACTATCTAACGCTAGGATTACCTGTGCCTATTCCTAGCCAGCCTTAAAATTCTTCACAACATGTCTTGCACATCATTGGCCAATACTGGGTAGCCTAGCTAGGCATAGGCCTATCCTAGGCCTAAGCCTCGAATAAGGAAATCAATAGCCTAGCCTAGCCTAGGCCTAACTTACTGCACAACAGTAGCAACTTTCATTACAAACTTTGAGACGACCTTGAAGTTGAAGTCGGCCGAAACAACTGTAGCTAGGTTGTATTTAGCCATAATAAGCATAGGCCTTAACGTTAGGCCTAGTATTAATTGTTAGAATTAATTGCACTAAGTTAGTTGCCTGGCCAAGCCTAGGCTAGGCCTAAACCTCACTGTGGTAGGCAATTGCAAGAATACTCAGTTTTTTGCGCGTATTTCAAACTACTTGCTGCTTGAAAAATTTAAGTTCAAAGTTGTTTGCCACATCTTTAGAGATCCCATTTTCGATGAGTAAGGCTTTCAGTTCATTAATGGTCTTTCCTTCAAATGAAGCGGCCATTTTGAAGGCCCAGTTATGTTAGGCTACAAGTGTTTTTGACCGGTTGACAAATCAGCTGTCTATATTTGACGGTTGGTGTTCGTTTTTCATGCCCCCAAAAGAGGGCGTACTTTTTGCCTTGTGAAATAACATGCTTAGGATTTCTGCTATAAGTACACAGTCCAGTTACCAAGGTAACCAAGAGTAATGCTGAGATTGTTCTAACGTTTGAGTGTTCATCTTCTCTTTTCTTTAGCATACGTGTACTATTGAGGTTTTGGATTGTTTGCTGACATCTATGGTATTGGTAATCAAATTGAGTACCAAAATTAAGCCTGATGGACCCCGCAGTTTGCTTCGTGCTTCTAACCATCACTTTGCTGTCAGATTTGTCTATAGAGGTTTTATCGACGTCACTGAGTTGCACGTTTCTCCATTTTTCCATTCAAGAATTACATTGTGCAACAACTGCTACTAAGGTGATATCGTGCTCGCGTATTGGTAACACACCTTCTGCGCATTATCAGTTCCATCCAGTAAGCCAAATTGAAACGATCTGACGTCACGTGCATAACATCTATACACCATGTGCATATAATGTCAGAGAGCAGAAAGTACGCCCTTCTTTGTGGGCAAAACAAACCAACACAGACAAATGCAGACAGCTGTTTGTTGTCCACCAACCAAATACGCGCATAGTGTGCTACACGTGAATTCTTATGCGCGTGGCCACGTGGTCATTTCTTCTGCTCAAAAGATGACATCAGTGTGTGGTCAATGCACAAGGTCTATAGCGGGCATAAACAATGCATGGTCTGTATCACAAATATATGTAAGCATGTGCGGCACATAGACATATGCCCAACTGTAATTTTGCATTCCTGTATAAACCTTACGCAAATGACGTCAAAGAGAAAAAGTACTCCCTCTTTTCAACGAAAAACACGTGTCGTAGTTGCAAGCAGCTGCACTCCCAAATATAAAGACAACTGATTTGCGAAACAATCGAGTGGGGGACTCGCGCAAGTCTGCTTATAGCGCGCGATGAAGTCTACTGATGGTTCTGTCACGTGTTCTTTGTTTTCCTCGAAAACTACTTCAGCATGACGCCAATGCATGCGTTCGCATAGAAATCTTAAGCTTTGAGATTTCTCTGTGCGTTCTGTAAATGGAATCGGAAAGAGTTGTCTCCAAAGTGCCACAAACTGCAACTTACAATGAACGTAGGCTCAGTCGTAAAGCGTATTACAATGCAGAAACAAATACACAGATATTTTAAGCGGGGTCTCGGTTGGTAGCTTACTCTGACCTCAGTGTCCAGGTATCTTATCATTTAAACGTTAAATGTCTTCAGTTCAAACAACATAAGGTAGGCAAGCTATATTTGGTGAAAAGTCCTCTTACACAATCCTTTCCACCATTTTGCTGTTCCATGACCTCAAAATACACAAATTTACAAACGCTTAGTCGTATGCTCGCCCAAAAATATTCTGCTAAGAATTCCCACTGTGTGCACTTAATGCTATTGCCCCTTCATACAATTACGACATGGCTCCGCAATCCCGGTCACAGAAATGCAAGGCTATCTTCAAAAATATTAATTGATATGGCTGTATCAATTCCATTCCGGTGTTTTTGAAAGACCTCTGAGTCCATCGAAGGAGCGCATGACTGGGTTGGGGCAGGTGGTCAGTATATGAGACAATTCAATCTGGGCTTTCTTATTTATAATTGATGTAATCTTTTAACCTTATTTATAAAAATGGTTGAGTTTATGTGACAACCTCATCACTTAGCTGATGCGGGCCTGGTTTTACATGATGTTGCAAGGTGTAAATCTACTCAGGCTATACTTGTAACGTCTGAGGTTTTTATGGTTGCACATGAAAACGTAGCACCTGACATCTTAACAGTAGTGCCTGAGGCAAGGAAATAGACCTTAAGTAGAACTTTTACATCGATTACCACAGACTTTTCTGTAAACTCACCTGAAGCACATGTATGATTTGCAGTGATACTGTTTTGAAATCTTCTACTAACAGGTTTTGGAAACCATTTTCATATGAGAACTTCCATTATATTGAATTCTATTTTCAAAGTTTAATGCTGTTTACAGTACTATAGTTGAAAAAGTATATCTCACTTCATTTCATTTTGATTCAAACAATAGGATTTCAATCTGGCTGGTCAGCAATATATTGTTCATTCAGTTACACATGTATTTTTCCGTTTCCAATCGTTGCAAGCCCACACTGTCTATGTATTTTGATTGTTGACAATAATTGTACTGGTCCAAATACAGTAATTTAAATTCAGCGCTGGATACTGTTTTCAGTCTTGGAACTAATGGTGAGATTTTAAGACAACTACTAACCATTGAAGAAAATTGTTTCTGTCTATGATGTGTTTAAATCAGACAGCCATTATCATAGCCCTGTCCCGTATCCCCTGTTCTACAACGTCCATCATTAAAGTTGTTGAAAATACCTGTTGACTTCATTATATGCCTATATAGGCTTATGTAGGCTGGTTCTTGTAAAGTATTTATATTCCCTAAACCCTTTACCGTTGTTTGGGTCTTTTTGACCCATACGGTGAGATCGGCTGTCAGCCATCTTTACTGTTTCCATTCGAAGACGGTTCCACATTTGAACTTACCGTATCGTCGTCTGACGTGTATCGTCATCTGACGCGAGTATAGAGCAACAACAGTGGCTGTTTATTACTTTTTCCCTCCATACAGAAATAGACATATCTTACACTAGCTCCGAACTAGCACAGCCTAGTACACTCACTACTCTGCTGATGCCGCCATGTGTAGCCACAAAGGACTTTTCATGCAATTCAGTCACGATACATAAAAAATCTAGGTGTTGTAGGTTTCACTGGCTTTTGCATGTAGACTGTTGTGATCTCTTTCATTACGGGGCGTGCGGTAGCACTATAATTAGCGGGGGGAGGGGGGATATGATGACTAGATCTGCGTTTCGCTATGACTGGCTTAGAAAATTTGATGAGTCATGGTGGCAAGTCCGCATTGTGGATCGTCCTGTCATGCACGCAGAGCTCGAAACTGCGAGTAGCGACCCGAAAATTCGGCCACAACAACTAGAGAGACAATAGTTTAAGGTCACGGGGTCTGTGGCCTACGTAAGCTGGTGCGGGGCATGCTACGTCCGCTTTTCCGCCCACTCCCGAGGCGCGCAAATATGCCCCGATCGGAGCACAACGGTAAGGGTTAAAACCACTCCTATGTAGCAGCAAGGTTTAAAATGCAATACTGTGGGAGTGAACTATTGAAAGGCAGTATTGAGCACACCTCTGCATTCCTCCAACCATTAGCCCATCATCATTAACAGAAAAAACAAAACAAACAAACAACACAAAGTAAAATGAAATAAATAAATAAAAATTAAAAACAGTGTTTCTGTAATATTAAAATTATTTCTATCAATAATTGGAAAAATGTGCAAGTCAGGGTTATTGTTAAAAAAAAACTGTTGAACAATCACGTTTTTTACAATCGTAGTTTGATCAGGAAGAGGTGGTTATATAATAACAGCCTCATGGTTTGATTAGCATAGAACAATGGTATAAGGCACAAACGGGATAAATGACTACCTGTCTGCAGCTGCCCCCCAATTCAGTACAGCCCTCCCGCACCGTTGTGGAGCTTATCAACTACTCTTCTGTATTCACATCAGATGGGTTTGTTGGTGTGTTGATTTTGCTTTATTGGAGGTAGGCTACTGTAGACTAGTAAAGACCCCACATGCATGACAAAGGTAGTGAGGTCAGGCATTTTCTGATACTAGTAAAGAAACCTGAACCAGAGGCTAGACTGTAGGCCTAACTGTCTATGACTCCAGCATTGCTCACTTAACATAGGCACTGAAAGCACAGCCACAGTCTAATAACATATAGCCCGGCATCAGATTGAGGCAAGTGTCACCTGGAATGGTCCTTAATGCCACTATGTTTTTTCAATACCCTGATATGTCTATAAACAGAAAAATTCAGGTATATGGGTATCTTCGGGTGGGTTGGGGAAATATGGCGGGGTATCTGCCAAGAGTCAGGGTGCTGAAAAAAAAAACCACAAGAAATCACTAAGCCTTTTGGCTTCCTGGTTTTATCTATTTAAGCATTCCTTGTTATAGCAAATTTATAAACTGCATATCTACATGTCCATATCGATACCCATGTCCCTTCGTAATACCTAAAAAGCAGCAAAACAATACAATGAAATATCAATACTAATAGCGTCATATTTGGCAGGAGATTGAGGTAAGTGCCATCTGGAGTGGTCATTACAGGCTATGGTCCACAGGCATCTCTGTGGCAACCCTACAACTCTCCGTCGCAATATTTTTTGGAAACGATACGGTCCGCTGAACACTTAATCAAGTGGTATTAGTAAATATTTTGGGTCTCGCCCGTTCAAAATGGCTGCCAAAAACAAAATGGTGGCAAACATTTTGAATATTTTCTGTTAAATAATAATTAGGAAAACATTCTTAAAAAATATTTTTTGAGGGATCGACTTTTAAAATTTAGTCATATTTTATGACAAGTATTCCAAAATTAATTTTTGGGACTGTTTTGGTGAAGTTAAGGTTAACCAAGATGGCGGAAAAACAACAAAATGGCTTCCAAAGTAATTGAAATACTTCCAAAAGATTGTGAAAAAAAATGCAAGTCTCCACCTTCCTCAATCACAATGATGTAAAATAATGTTTTCAAATAAAGGCGGAACTTGACATTCCTAGGTAAAAGAGTGTTTGTCATTCAATATAATCATTGCAGGTCAAACTAGGACGAATGAATCGACTTACTTTACACAATTACATTTTAAAATAGCATAGTCAAGATTTAGGTGTAAGGTCAAATTTCGTACCTTTTTGGCTTTTAATGACCTCAAAATTCACGTGATTCTCAAAATCTGTATATCAACTAAAACACAATTTCTTTGCAAGTATTTTTAGGGGTAGTTTCCAACTCTCGAATTTCTAGATGAAAAATAGTAGCCATTTTACTTTCCCCTACCCCTTACACTTTTGATTTTTTAACACCCTGACTCTTGGCAGATACTCCGCTATGTTTCCCCAACCCACCCGAAGATACCCATATACCTGATTTTTTCTGTTAATAGACATGTCAGGAATAAAAAAAAAACATGGTGGCATTAATGACAATTCCAGGTGTCACTTGCCTCAATCTGAAGCCGGGCTAATAGGGGAACAGGTTAACTGACAAAGAAGGGCCTAGGCTCATAAGATGCCTTGAAGCTTCAACTCTATTAAGAAACAACCAAACTACTTTAAACTGTACCCAACCGGATTCCATTTCTACCACTGTCATGAAAGACCTTGGTCATTGTCAATGATGACCATAAAGCAAAGAACAGATGGAAAGTCAATTAACTACCCGCTCTGCATGGCTGACTATACTCTTCTCATTGACCACTCGGTGGGAGAAATCCCGTTAAAATACCCCTCCAACTTTTTACACTGTCTTTTAACCTTTACAAAACTATAGACGAACCCGATCAGCGCTCGTGTTTAGTGACTGTAGGCGGCCATTAGTAGGTCCATTACTCTTGATTTGTCTTCATTTATATTCTACGTGCATTTCAAAGCCTCATGTTCAGTAAAATTAAGGGAATGAAGACACAATTTAGTGCACAACCATTCATGATACGGGTAAACGAGGAAAATGAAAGATTAAAAGGTGATGGACCCCATTTATGGCCGACTGAAATCAGATCATCACTTGACTGTAAGGATTTGTCTTTAAAATCTGCCACATACAGTAATTACAATACTCCTGAAGGTCGTTCTCGAAAACCACATTAAGGCCAACTTAGGGCTAAAACACTACCATTCATGTTTTAATAATAGACCGACCTGTCCAAAATAAAATCGGAAGCCACGAAATGAAGGATGAGGCTGTAAGGATGAGGTTGTAATTTCCCAAATTTTTTGTGTTTATAATGGTATTTCCCTTTCAGGTGAAATATGACAGGTTCGTTTCGACTATCTTGATTGGTTCTTTTGTGTATATCGGTACTCAAAGCGGTAGGTTAAGAACTGCACCTCTAATCAGAGCGGAGTGAACTAGTTCACCGCTAACAAGATGTTTATTTTCAAAATAACACTTCCCGAAACACCCTACATCTCGAAATGTAAATATTTTAAAATATACCTGACACACAAGAGATGTTGGAAGTTCTTCGCTCGAAGTGAGCAATGTTAATTTAAATTAAAGGCCTGATCACGAAATGGAAACTATAAATATATTAATAAGAATTACTTACGTAAATTGTTGAAGACTTTTTCCGTCCCACGGAAATTTGTTGATTGTCATGGGTAAAATTCTGAGCGAACAGCTTTTTATGTGACATAAGGTAAGACATCTAGGGTATGTGAGAAAAAGTGTTAAGCTGTATCTTCGTTTAAGACTTGCACATAAGTAAAACATCTAATATTTCTTTATATCAATATAATCATCGCGTTTTTGAGATGAAAATCGATATGCAAAAAGAAGTAATTACCCCAGAGAGAACATACATCCAAAGAATCTACAAAAAAGTGAAACAAGAAGCCGCATAATTATCCATAAGATAGATGAAAAGTGATTAAGTAGCCGCTTTGGCACTTTTGAGTTAATTTTGACATTTGAACTTCAATCCTGTTGTCCTTGACTACCAGGCGATTTCTATTGTCTTAATTTCGCTCGAGGACAACATTTGAATCCACACGAACTGCTTTTAGACACCCATTCTCGATGAAAAGTAACTTGTCATAATGAAGCCACGCTAGATTGCCTCCTTTTCTTTTTTCTTCAAGAAGAGGAAGAAGGGGTTTTGGTTTCTTAATCACAATTGTTTTAAAATCGTGGTTCACGTAGACGTTTCTGCCATTCTTCTCGAGGCGTTCTTTTAGGGCCGCTTTAACAGCAGCTTCCTTGTCTTTAAAATTCTGAAACATGGCAACAAAAGTTCGTGGTTGTGAGTGTTTTTGTGGTCCAACACGATGTTGCCTTTAACACTTCCTGGTTCAATATTTACTTTTAGTTTATTTTTCACAAAATTTTCAATGAATTCTTCTGTATCTTTCGACCCTTTTTCTTCTCCCTCGAGTATTCCTTGAAACCTCACATTAGTTTTACGAGACCGATTCTTCAAATCGTCTACCTTGTCCATAACTTCACAAAGTTCCATATAACATACATTTTCTTCAACGGATTGGTTCAAAACCTTAATTTCTTGATCGTAAAAGGTGGAGGTCTTCGGCAAATCAGATTTAATTGTTTTAATTTCGGTTTTAAGTGCTTCATTTTCTTGATTAAGGCTTGACATAACATCAAGGAGGTCCAGAAATGTATTCCTCAAATCAGCAATAGATTTTGAATTACGTATCATGTATTTGAGTTCCGCACGCCATGTTGGTACATTAGCGTCCTCTGTATCTTCTACACGTGTCGCCGCCGCGTTCAGCAAAAATGCATCGATTCTCCTTTGGGAAGAATAGCTTGTCATTTTGTAAGTATTTTTTGATTAACTGTAGCTAATTAATAGCCAACCACTGGTTTTACATTCGAGAGGCAAAAGTACTCAGAAAAGCAGAAAAATAGGTTATTGCACAGAGCATATATCCGATATGTCTGTATCTTAGAGGTGTTATACCGGTGAAACTCAGTGTTTATCTTTTCATTTAAAAATTCCATACACACATGTCAAATATGATCCATATTTTCACAGTAACCTGACGAAAAAAAAAAATGACAAAAAACTAAGATATTAGATTCGAGATGTATTTTGTAGTATGTTGTACATCTTCTTTCTTTTTTGATGTATAAAAGCAAATTCCGAAGTTCTACCCTTAAATTCAGCTCTTAGGTGCACTCATAGTGATTGCTAAAATGGTCAGTAAGATTTTTTTTTTATATTTGAGGTACCGTCAGAAAGCTTTTGACATTTCCAAACATACGACGTATACCCATTATATTTCTGAAAGTGGTCGACACTGCAGAAAGTGTTACAATCTTCTAACTTCAACATGTTCCGAAACAGTTAAAAACAGGGTGTCGAATAAAGGCAAAGTTACGGGTAAAGGCTGAGATGTCTCCATTAATAATCCGTTTGCTATGAAATTTGTGTAAATATATCATCTTTGGACATTTTTAAAGGACGCCAATACTTCGATTTCCCTCAACTCAGGAACGAACCCTCCTTACGACTAACGTTCAGGGAAAATTAAAAAAAAAGAAAAAACTGGTTTTCTACATACACTTTTCACCAGGCTTGAAATCATTCGGGTGACTTTGTTAAAGGGCATCTATGTTAGTCAAAAAGGTCGAATTTGGGGGCCGTTTGACTGGCCCTCGTAGAATGTCGTCCGCAGACAAAGTCGGCCCATCATCTAACATATACGCTCTTTTGTGGAAAGAGTACACTGTACTGAGTCATTTCTATCAACCTTCACGAAAATCAAACGGAGAATTGATGACCGTCAAACGACGTAAAAACATGTACGATAGACAACTCCTTAAAAGAGATGAATTGCGTGATATAAACTGTCATTGAAATTACAACTTAAGCAAACACTGAACTACCGAGAATATTTCTCCTAAAAGAGATAAAGCGAGTATTTCAGTGTTGAACTGCGAGTACGGTACAGTACGTACTAGTACAGTACGGATGCCGGTACCAGGTTATAAGAACGGGTTATAGTACGGAATCTTGTACTCAAGCGCAGATACGAGTGCGAGTACGGGTACTACACTACTAGGCAATTCGCTACCATATGCAACCGAAACCTTTATATTTTCTTTTATATCTCATGGAAACTACACATGGGGAAAAGATCCTTCACGTTGTTACTCTCGCTGTGATTTACGCTGACCTTCGAACTGTCCTGACTTTAATTTGGTGTTAAAACCGATATTCAAAATTTTTTTTCAATTTCCCTACAACCTATTCATGACTACAAAACGCCACATTCTTACTTAAACATTGCCCGGCATTATCAAGGTTGACGGCAAACTGGCTTCCAAGCAAACCCCGAAGACACACTACTCAAATCAAAATCCTTTTATCTACGTCTAAACATGCCCATACATTTTCAGCTCTATTAGAATGTTCTTCGATTGCTCAGAATTCTTGCAATTCTTAAACTATTGCCTGAAGTTGTTTCTGTGATATAGTCTATAGCTAGTCTTCTCAAAACTGATTCAAACTAGTACAAAGGTCTATTTCAACTCATATGTGATGGGGAAGGAAAAGTCTAGGGATTTTCAAACGTCAGGAGGTTGGAACAATTTTAAAGTTATACTCATCATAATTCCATTTGCAAGTTGGTAAGCTAACATAGCTTGATGTAATTGCATACAAGATTAATTTCCAATGCTTCTTTTCCACTTTACACAATCATTCCATGGAATAGTAGAGGTACCTTCTGGTCATTTTCTGAGCATTCTACGATTTGCTGAAGTTTAGAAAGATTGAATATTTTATTGCAAACGGAAGCTTAAAATAACGGTTGTTAAAGCCTTTACCTACAAGCATGGTAAATTTTCATAAATTGCTGGTTAAATAAATGGCCTTGCGGACGGGATCACATATCTCGAGCAGAGACAGTTTCCCTTTCCGAAGATTGACATGCTTACTGTTTATGATGTCATTTTCATGATATCTTTTACTTTTTTCAAAAAAGTCTCGGTCTTAACATTACTGTTGTTTTAAAGGAAAGTTATTTAGATGGGATTTAGCGACCTGTCAACACAAATGTGTAATGTAGAGACAGCTAGAATACCAAGGGTAAAGGTATGGTAAAATGAAAGGGGAAAATCAGTGGACAAAATCCTAAAATTTCAAGACAAAAACAAATGCGGGACTCATGTCAAAATTTCAGAGAGAAATTCCGAGATGAGAGTGTGGTGTATGTGTTCAAAGAATATATTTAGGTCTGGCAGTGGAACTGGCACAGTTGGTGAAATTAAAAAGGGAAACGTCGGACAAAATCCTAAAATGTCAATTCAAAACTAAATGCGGGAGTCTTGCCAAACTTTCAGAGAGAAAGTCCGAAATGAGAGTATGGTGTTGGTGTTCAAACAATATCTTTAAGTCTGGAACAGTTGGTAAAATTAAAAAGAAAGACATTGGACAAAATGCTTAAATGAAATGCCAAAGCAAATGCGGGAGTCTTGCCAACCTTTCTGAGAGAAAGCCCGAAATGAGGGTATGGTGTTTGTGTTGAAACAATGTCTTTAGTTCTGGCAGAGTATCCATTCTTTTTTAAGAAATGCTGAAGTACAGAATTGTTGTCTGTTTGTCTCTATGTTTTACAGCTGCTCACTAAATTGGTATCAGTATGTTATGCAGTTACTGACGGTGATAGTTTTTGTCAATTTACTAAAGATGGCTAGTTTGAAAGTTAATGTACATCTTTCTAAACGTTGTCCGTTTTGACACCTAACATATTTTGGGCAAAAATATAACATAGAGGAGGGAGTTATCTCTGTTTTGACCCGACCCAAAGGACGGTATTTTATCCGGAATTCTAATTTCTTCCTTCCTATCATATCTCACCACTCTAAAAGACGGATCTCCGCCCTAATATAATTAAGTGGAACTGATTTGTAGCAGAAAGGCTTGGTAGGATTAGCAGGACTTCGAAGAAACAATCGAGTAGATAACACAAATATATATGAAGTAGAAAATACCAAACTCAACAACCTTTTAAGACAAATGCAAAAAATTGAGTTATTTGGAATAGTCAGACTTTTTATTCAGTACCCCCAGCAACTTTGCGGCCAATGAAACTCCATACATTTACGTAAAGAACTAAATGCTCAAAAAAGTTAAAAAAGTAAGACCGGTCAAGTGTCCAGTATAGGCAAGAAGATTAAAAAGGATTGGGGAAACGGACGAGACAGTCTGAGTAACGATGATTTTTCGATATAAGTACCAAATTAATACATGCATACAAAGTTATACATAATACAACCATGAAGCTACTATCAGTTCAACACAACTTTAACAAATCATGGTGTCTTGTTAATAACGAGGATTCCATCAATTTCACGATCACTGATGCAGTATGGAACAATTTGAATGAGACGATGAGATGAAGTGTAATGTACGTCCCCACTTGCTATTGTTAAAGTCGGGTTTGCAAAGGTAAGTAAATGAAATGTTTTTAATAAGACCACCCTCCTTATACATAATTAATCAATATATTTTATTAAAAAGTACAGCTAATATTAAAATCCCCAGGTTACCATTCATGTTGGTTGGTTAATATGCAAATTTTTACCTTTGAGGAAGAGTAAATCAATGTATGCGTTACACCGAATGTGTCGTTTTGAATGGAATTCTTTTTTCATTTTGAATATTAGTCGATAAATGGTTAAGATTAGGGGAAAAGAAAGAAAAATGTACAAAAAAAAAAAAAAAAAGAAAAGGAGAGACTGTTGTAATGAAAAAATCACAAAGCCATCGAAATAACTTTTCCAAAAATGTCTCACACCATCGGGCAAACAAGTCATAAAACATATAACAAGTTTACTATGTAAAACATTTTTTACAGTAAGAAGGGAAGATTTGCTTCTTCCAATCTGTATATATTTCCAATAAAGGTTTTATGACTTTAAATCGTATTTTTAGCAATAAATTATTTAAAGTACGTGCATGGTTTTGTGCAAATAAGTTATTACTAAATATAAGCAAAATTGCGTCGATTCTTGTCAGTCCTCCTAATAGACTGCCAGACACTCCCATATAAGGGAGTTGCTAGAGTTGCTCTCTTCCCATATGTAGCATTGATTTAAATCGGCTAAGTTTCTTGGTGTCTTTATTGTATTGGAATTATAGCTCGGCTGTGCCATTATCTTCCTCTTAGGATCCTTCTTACTCTTTACAATAGTCTGATTCATCCACATCAACCCATACCGTGCTCTTCTATGGGGTTGCACGTATTGTTCCAGGATGTATCCTTAGCTCTTCAAAAGAAGCTGTCGGCCTTAAAGCTAATTATCATCCGTCTCAAATAACATGTGATTTGTTTACAAAATACAACATTCTCCATGTCTACGATATTCTTCGTCATCAAATTGGTATTTTTAATGCACTGCTGGTGTAACAATATTCTGCTAAATATCTTAAAATCCGTGTTTCACTTTCGACTAGACACACATACACTTTACACGTTCAGTGAATTTTCTTTCTTTTCCCTTATTAAGTCTAACATCTTCGCATCAAACAATTCGTTTTATTGGACCCACTCTTTGGAACTCCCTCCTACTTAATATTCAACTGTGCCACTCTTTAAACCAATTTGAGAAATCTTTAAAAGTATTTCTGATGAGCAAACGTAGCTGACACTACTTCCCAGTTTTCCTTCTTCCCAGTTTCCTTTCTCTGATTTTTCATGTTGTTTTTCTTTAATATCTTTCCTTTTGTAAATTTGTCATTGTAATTTCTTTTTTAACGGAGGGTTCTTTTACAAGCTTGATGCAGCTTCTCTGATTTTCCTCCTGAATCTCTCTTTAGTTTTAATTCGTATTATTTTCTGGATTGTGTTAATGTAAATCCAGAGAACAATTCAAATAAATGTTGTCGAACCGAGTGTTACATCTGGATATTATGCTTTTTTGAGCCAAATACGGATTAACTATTACTACTCGTAAATAAGTCAATGAATTATTTTGTGACAATAGCACTGTGCAGAGTCAACGTTTTGTTGATGTTTGCTGACCATTCAAAATGCCCAGCTGGGCCTTATTAATCGAAGCCACAGCTTCGATTGTAGGAATTGCTCGTTCAGTCACGTGTTTTCGTGCCTTCGTAAGCGGTCGGTGCGGATGAATATTAAATCATGTTCCGTTTGGATTCATATTGCAATCCCGAGCTGTTCGTTCGTACAATGGAACAGCTGCGCAGTCATGTTAAGTTGTTCCGTAGGGGGATTTTTAACAAAGTTTAACTATTTCTATAAAAGGGGATTTGCTCGAACAACTCCTGTATAGTAAGGTGGTAATGTGCAAATAAAGAAGTAGTTCCACATTCAAAGGTATTGTTCTGCATTGAAGGCTTCCTCTCTGATTGAAAAAAGGTGTAAATATAGTTTGAAAACAATTTATAGCGTTCAGGGATTTCAAAATAAATTTCAAAGGTTGCATTTTCCAACATATGCCAGTTGCCAATTTGTTTTGTCGGAACTGCTTCATCAAGCAACTTCGTCGACCGTACTCATTTCAATGTATGCAAGTCCACTAACTTACGTTCATGCATAAACGCATGCAGCTAGCTATATAGTGTACGTACTGTGTCGTTAACGTGATGGCGACAGTAACCAAGGCCAGGGAACGATCCACCAGTATTAAGGTATTCAATTTTTCGTTCATTTCATCACCCTGAATGGGTTGTTAATGGCTTCTCTAGTGTATTTTCAATGTTTGAAACAAAGGAAAAGACTGTCTACCCACGGTTGTCGTAGTTCTCTGTAAAGGACTAACGTTATGCATCGACGGTCGCGTAGTTGCTCCCAAAACATTTGTATAGGAAGCAATTACGCGACTCTCCATACATACTCTAGTCCTTCACAGGCTTTAGGCTTCACTGAGGACAAAAGTTGTCGTAGTCTTACCCAAACACAGTTACGAAGGCCGAAAGCCAAACGTTGCAGAACAAAACAACTCTAACATTAACACTTAGTCGTGTCCTAGTGCAAAAGGTGCGCTCAGCATATATAGGCCTAGACACTGCAGATACAATCTTGGACAAAATAATTTGTTGGGACACCCTGCTCCCCCTTCTATTCCAGTGTTGGTTGACCACTGTTATGCAGTTCACGGCAAAGAAACATTCTTCTTGACACAACATTGGGAGGGGAAAAGGGGGTTGCATGTTAGGCTACTTCAGGCAGTTTCATGTTAGCCTACTTCAACTAAAATTAACGGATAACATGTGAAGTGTTCCAACCGGCAACGGGTCTGTCCAAGATTGTCCGAGAATTTCGAGAAGTCAGATAGGTGCGCTGCCACCAGTAAGAAGTTGCGCTTTGCTTATGGTTTTATTTGGTTATTTTATGACAGGTAAATGATATGCTGGTCATTACATGGAAGTATTTCCTGGACCGGATTTAGCTTGTGGAGTCCTGGACCCAGATTATTTTGGACCCTTTTCACAAATGTTGGGAGGGACCTACATGAGAGGACCCTGGGACTAAGCCCAAGCGAATACCACCAAAAATGGCCTGAATACTTCAATTCTTCTGCCACATCCTTTCTTTTGAGCAAAGAGACATTAATGATATTGTCCCTCTTGCTTTGCCTATTTTAATTCAGAGATATGGTTGTGCCCGGCCTACCTGCCACCTTGACGAGGTTTGGGATGAAGGCTTAGTTAAAACCAAGTCTACCATTGGTTTGGAAAGCAACTTTCAACTAAAAATGTTACGAAACTGCTTCGGTTGAAAGAAGGCATAACAAATTTGTTACCAGTTGTAATACAACATGAAAAATACAGCCTGAGATGCAAAATTGGCTGCAAAATGTGTTCCAAACCAACCGTACCTAACAATCTACCAAAGTTATGAAAGAAAGTCTGGCTTGCAGAGTTACTTTAACAATCTTATGGTAGATCGTGGCCCCTTTTCAATAAATTTCTGGTCTCCAACTATCAGTTTGAAAAAGAATGACTCTTCTATCCAGGAAGAGAATTATTCCACCCGTTGCGATTGTTGATTTGTGCGTCTTAACAATGCATACTTTTGGTTTGTAATGAAATTTATCCTACGGTCGCCCTTAATTTGTTAAAAATCCTCAAGAGTATAGTTGGCTTCTGGAAAAGATCTTAAACAACCTTAGAACACTCAAAAAATTAAACGTTTTTATGGAATTCGGTCTCAAATATGTATCTCTTGGGACCCAGACAATCTTGGACAATAACTTGTTGGAACACCCTGCTCTCCCTTCCAATGTTGACCACTGTTATGCTGTTCTGGGCAAAGAGTCATGTTCTTCTTGACGCAACATTGGGAGGGGTAAAGGGAGTTTTATGTTGGCCTACTTCAACTAAAATTGACATTATAAAATGTAAAGTGTCCCAACAGTTTTGTCCAAGATTGTAGTCTACTGCTTGTTAGGAAAGTCAAGTAAGTCTAGGGTCAATACTTTTGCATAGCGCTAGGCCTGTGTCACCACCAATACTGTATCACACAGTCTCAGGCAAAGTGTAACTAGGTACAAAGATTTTGGAGCAACTTTACATCCAGGATGGGCAACTGACTAAAAATAATAGCTTATCGATATTGTTACATCCAGGTGAATACTTTCATTTAAACATCAGTGTTTAGTAGAATATATAATGTTACTGCTTTATCTCACATAGATCTCCCCAAACAAGTTGCAAGGAACAATGCCCCCCTTCCCCTCCCCGGCATATGTGGGAAATATTCCACTTTTGTTGGGGAACCAGTTCCAACAATATGCTTCATTTTGTTTATAAGAAAGTCCCAAGTGTGCACGTTTTCAAGGCTTCGATTAGTACTTGCCATGCAAGTACAATTGTCTAGTTTGGGTTTGGCGTTAGTTGGTACAATTCGGGTAAAGGTAATTCGCAGGTGTTCAGGGACCGGTGTAATTGTGTCTTGGTCAAGTCAGACTGCACATGTCATGTCAACAATGTTACCAGAAAAAATATCTTTCATGGTCAGTTGTTTTTCCAACCGTTAGAAAAAATTCATTTCCAATTTTCTACTCCTAACTCTGCCATTGCAAGGAAAAAACTCATTGTGAACTTTGAGACAGGGGTGTCGCCAGCAAGGGGGCGGTCCCCCGTCGGGGAAGTTCGGCGATTTCGTCGGGGAGGCCAAAAGTAAAATATATATATATATATATATATATATATATATATATATATATATATATATATATATATATATATATATAAGGAGCCCCAAAATGACTGCAGTTACTGGATCTACAACATATTTTTTTGTTTTGTTTTGTATTGCTATTTTAATACTTATCGACTTATCGGAATATATCGCAATCGATTTTAAATTACTTCTTAACTCGGTCAAACCCCATTCTATGTACCTTGTCCTATCTCGTCCCCCGTCGGGAAAGGACGGCAACTTTTGGGAGAGGCTTAAACATGAAAAGCGGAAAAGACTGAACTTTCTGGATGGATGACAATATTTTTTTCATTTCGAACTATTTTTTTTCTTTTGGAACGTAATTTTAATGCATAACTTAATCGGTTTTAAACACTTCTTACTGACTCTTTTACCCATCATCCCATCTTCAATTCGTTCGCGCAGGGTCATGCCTCCGTCGGGGACGGGCTACCCGCCCCCTGTTGTTGACAAAATTCAATTTCGTCGAGGACCCTTCATCTACAGAACCACGATAGAAGATGTGGATCTGTAGTCACCAGGACAACCTTCTTGATCTTTTTTACTAAAAGACCATATTCTTCAAGGAAACTCAGCTACACATGATGATAAACAGTGGTGTGAGAAAATCTCCCCGTAAGTCCTATACTGAGGCGGGGGGGGGGGGGGGGGAGCGGGGGCAAATTGCCTCCTGGAAAATAATTTTGGAAAATTTTAAGAAAATTTGGGAAATTTTAAAAATCATGGTATGCCCTGTTCCCATTTCTCAAAATTTTTGTTAGAATAAGAAATTGTGAGACATTTCTCGGCAGTTACACAGGAAACGCAGGTTTGTAGGGCTTGCACTTTCATTGTGACACTTTTTCGACTTTTTGAATCTTGTTAATTTGATGTGCTCTGCAAGCTATCCTGACATGTCATAAGTGTACATGAAAGTTTTTCTAACCAAAAGATACACTGAAAAACAGTTCTCATAATCCCCAAAATACTCCCTTACCGGGGAACAAAATTGGTAATTTCTAAAAAAAAAAAAAGAAAAACGAAAAAACAGCTCCTTCGTTGACATCAAATTAAAACTAAATAGGAAAAAACAGCTTTTATCTTAATCAAGAAGAGTGTTCAAGATATAGCTTACGAAATAAACTAGCTTTTTGTATAGACATAGGTGTGTGATAGGCAATAGTGGGTGGGACTTAAGTTAAGAAGGATATTAGAATTGGAACAGCAGCTGTGCGGGTTACATTAATTTTAAATTCTCACAACCCTCTGGTACCGGTAAACTGCATGGCAATTATTGTTTTCAAGATAATTTTTCATTCAACCCAAGGATAATTTGAGCACATGACGTGAAGATTCATAAGAAAAATATGTTAAATCTATGGAGCCTTCGTTTGGCTTTTTACACCAAACAAGACAGGCTTGGGAGAGGCTAAAAGTAAGTAGGATTTTAGAGTTGCTACAGTCTGTGTTACAATATTTTCAAAATTTTGCAACCCTGTGGTAACGGTAAACTGCATTGCGGTTACTGTTTTGAAGCTTATTTCTCGGTTAACTCAAAGGAAATTCATATTTATATTATGATAAGTTTGATTAGAAAGTTATGTAAAATCTATCTAACCATTGGCTTCCTTACGCCAAAAACGTTAAAAGGGCGGAAATTTTACGCACTTGTAAAGAGAGTATGGGGATGATAATTACTGATTAAAAGATGACAAGCTCATACTGGTTAAACATTTCACCAGTTACAAGTAATAATTATACATTCACATATGTCCTACCAATTAAGTGATCTAGAAATAACAGAAAAATGCACTTGAAAACTAACAAAAATTTGCATCAGTAATGCGAAGGTACAAAGTTGTGTTTGTATTTGCTCATCAAAGTTCAAGTATTCATTCAGAATTAAGTAAATTTTTTTCAGTAATATTTTACATTAGGAGCTAATTTGCTCAATCCGTTACCAGCTTATTTATTAATGAAACATTGTAAATATCCAGCTCTACCATACATCGGAACAATACACTTTACTGGGTTTACCTTTGCTTCCTTTAAACAACCCTAAACTTTTTGTTCGGCTTTTAACAACAGTACTGAATCTGGGGTCGTTCATTTATCAACTCATACATTATTATCATACATCAGAATAACATTTTTTATGTCTTTTATGGTTTAACTCATTTTAAATTCTCATTAAGCACATATTTTAATTAAAACTAAAGTCTCACTCCTTACCATTTAGTACGAAAATGTGTCCCAAGACTTTGGATTAAGTAAACACACTTATTAGTGCTTTAAAAGAAGAATTTAACTTACAAGCAAGGACGTTCAAAGTTTAGCAAAAGTGACTGAAGGGCATCTGCAGCATAGTTGATTGAAACATTTATTTTACCCGTTAAATTTATTTCTTAAGTTTCGTTTCTTTTTTGACCTGAAACAAGTTCTTTTTTGGTCTGAAACAAATTTATTAGGTGTAAACGTCACTGCCATAAATGTTAATATGTTGTTCGTATAGGGTATTGGCTGCTACTTTTATCATCTTATTTATCCAGTTGTGTATACTAAAGATGATTCATGTTGTCAAAATTAAATGAATAACTGCCCCATCACTTAAAAGCAGTGACCTTAAACGAATTTTAAAATATCTACTTAAACAGTTGGGAGTGGGTTAAAATATCTAAATGAACAGATTTCAATATTATTTAACGGTCTTAAATTATGCATGACAATTTTTAATTATACATCATTCAATAAATTATGTCAATGTATTCAATGAAGGATCATCTTATAAATATTTACATAATTGCATTTAAAATCCCACATTTAAAATATGCTTTTTTTATTTGGATAACTAAAGGTTTTCATTGGCAGATATTATAAATCAAGACTGAAAATTAACAAATTGTTTGCTTTTCAAGACATTAATCACGTCATCAAAGCATCAATCTGATTTGGCAGTAGGCACTCTGGTCAAGAGATCTGATAATTGTTTCTCTCAATTCGTCACATTATTTTGCAGGTTATGATGCTATGCACTGGCATTAGAACAAACCATTTAGTACACGAGACAGGGGCAACGATGGGCGGGGTGCCTGCGACTGCGCAGACAGGCACCGTGGGGGGTGGCGGTATGGCTGTTATAATACTTATACTGGTAGCTATTGTTACACGAGTGAGGGTTATTGTGACTGGTGGCCTCTGGAGAGCGACCCTTGTCTAATTTGTGCTTATTCCAATCTAAAGGGCGACTACGGCAGTCAAACACGAGGGACAAATATACATTGGACTAATCTTTCTGGATAAACTGCAACATTCTGTATACAGAAATGAAAAGAAAATAAAACCTATATAACATTGGACAAAATGAATGATGATACCTTTTAATATTTATGCAATTATTCTAGATTGAAGGGTTTTATAACAACAGGTTTTCTATATATTTGAAAATACGTGGACTATTTTTTCTTTTGTTAACTTGAAGTTTATAATATTCCTTAGGTTCCAAAGTGTTAAGTTGCTACTTTCAAAGTAAGCAATGGTGACATGAATTGAAGACCTGCCTACGAAATATGCAAGAATTAAAGCATTGGTTTAAATTTGTCCTATAAACGAATCCGAGCAGCTAGTGAAGGAAGGCTTTCGTGGGGTCCTTCGGCCTTAAATCATCCTAAATTAATTATCTCATTAAACTTTAAACCCATATATTCGTGAAATCAAGGAGTATTATACTGTACAATCATCAATGATACAGTGAAGCAAAGAATTTCAAAGATTAAGCTGATGGTCGGCATGTTTGGTCTTACGGTAAGAACATTCGCCTCTCACGCGGAAGGCCCGCAGGTCCCCCAGGTCGAGTCATATCAAAGACTGTAAAAATTGAACTTACTGCCGTTGTGCGTGATGCTCCGCATAAGCAATGGGGTAGGGAAAACAAAGCAATGAACCACAACTGTAAAAAGGCAGTGGCCGGCTCGACTTGAACCAATAGATTGGAAACTGAACCGAAAAACGCCATTTGAATTTAAGTCTGATGGCCCCAGTTACGGATTTTCATGAATAATATTCTGAAGTGCGGCATTCTATGTGAAATGAGGTAAGACATTTCGGGTATGTAAGAAAACGTCCTTACTTACAGCTTTGTACAAGACTTGCACATGAACAGAACACTTCAAACTTGCTCCACACCAGGATTGCCACAACATTTCATGAGGTGAAATTGAATGAATATCACTATATTAGAAGGGGAAATGACTTACATACATTTCATTGTGCATTTTCTTTTCAGTGACATTACTCAATAAGTTATTTCGAAAATCAAGATTAATATTAGGAATGTATTTTATTGAAGTGAGTTCATCTACTAACAATTTTTAACGGTTTAGACCAGGGTTGTCCAACCTACGGCCCGCGGGCCACGGTCCGGCCCGAGAAAAGGTTGCGTCCGGCCCGTCAGAAACAATCTATATTGCAAAATTATTCAATAAGCAGATTGACAACTTTAGGCTTCGCCCTCGGCTATGGCATGCTTACTTTTGAATAAAACAATTCATTTCAAATGTCAACTACATGTAGCTACATTGGAGTGTTGTCCACATGGGCGGCTTGAGAATGATTCAAGAGGAATATGAAAAAAAAAAAAAAAAAACTTTGTCCGAATATTCTGCCCAACACCATCAATTTTTGCTAAAATTTATTTATTTGTTCAATCAAAAAAAAAAAAAAACCGAGTATAAAATGAGGCTCCTCATCCACCATAACCATTACATGTGGCCCACCCCTGCGAAAGATTGGACAGCCCTGGTTTACACGTACTGTCTTAAAGGAACACAATACCATTTGGATTTGCTCCTGCATGTTTAATTTATGAGTGACTGCGGCAGTCACCAGTTTCAGTCCTTCAGGCCCCATGCTATCTCATCTCTCAGATTCCTGACAAATTGAAATGAATAATTCGCACATGACTGCTGGAAGTCGACACTTATGTTTGAAATAATTGTTTCGCCGGGTGCACCACTAAGTTTGCAAATTGCTTCAATTGTCAGATGACATGAAAACATACCTTTAAATAAGTATTCTTTTAGTTTTCTTAATGAGAATAATCAAGATCTTTTGTGAGAAAGTGCGATATGGATAGAACGGTTAATACTTGAACGCTTTTTTGCTGTCGACAAACAAGAGGCTCAGATATTCAGAGAATTTATATTACTTCCTGCTAGTAGCATAACTACCATTGTGGGGCAAGGTTTAGGCTAAGGCTTTAATGAAAGTGGATAGTCCCTTGCATCTTCCTAAGGAATAGTGATACAAAATTAAAAAGAAAAAACTACAGAAATTAAAATAGTAAATAAAACATAAATTAAAAATAGAAAGATGACGTCTTTAACTAAATTTGTTAGTGGCGCTCGGGCTAAAGTATCCGTGAAAGTGTACGGTCCCGGCAGTTTTCAGAGGAAATAATATGAAGTAAAAACTAAAGAAAATATAAATGTAAATGGGAAAAAACAAAATAAAAATAAAAACACAGAGGTATTACGTAAACTCTATATGTACACCTTGTACTGTCGTGGTTCTGGGGTTCAGACACGTTGATTATTTTATTATTGACTTAATTCATGAAGAACTTCTTCATAATTCAGATTTAGACCTCGTTTAGCGACATGATCTTTCGATGTATAGCCGACATTAAATTTTAGACTGATGTGCACGTGCTAACTTAAATTAAACGGAACCGAAGAATTTTGTGTAACGGGTTACTAATACAGGATATTAATCCCCGGGTTGCCAAATAGTGAATTGATGCACATGTACAAAATGTGTACGCAGAGAGATAGAGATAACATCAGGTTCGAATCTCGAAGCCTTGTATCTTTTCGACAATTTGTAAGCAGAATCGAATAATGGTTAACCAAGCTGCAAAATGGCTGTGTGCTCTCCTACACGCATGATCTATGATGCATTTGATGAGTTTGTAAGCATTTGTTCTCGCATTTCTTGAGTTTAAGATATCGTGATTACTCATTTGCTAAATTTATTTGCTCACTTCGCAATTAGAAACTTCGTATACCTATCGCCAAGTAGAAGATTCACCCGCTGAGGAAGGGATAAATGACTCCAGATCTTTCTTCATTCATCATTGAACTTTGACATTGGCCATTTGGAATATACTCTGTCAGTGCACAGTAGAATCTACTAGACATGAGAAAAAATTCTGTCTTGAAAAGGATCTTTCAGAACAAAAGTGACAATATTATTATCCTCCGAAAATAGTTTAAAAAACTTTTACGAAAAATATAGATCTACAAGGAGTAGCGATACTTGAAGACATCTTGTATTCATAAGTCCTTCACTCTCATTAAATACTCCTACGCGACAGTGAGGGCAACATTTGCAGAAGGTTCTGAAATGTTGGATCATACGATGTTAATTCTGGAATAACAGTGGTACATTTTATTTATTTTTTACTACCTTTTTTAACAAAGTTAACATTTCATAGGAAACCACACTTTTCAAACCACTATACTCTAGATTCTACTTGTAGGTACAGAAAATGCAACTTTCGGGTGCCTGACTTTCCGGCTGTCGTAATTTACAAACATTTTTTTTTGTATGCATGCTCCGTGCCAACTGATGGTCTCGCTGCTCCGCTAATTCAGTACACCAACTAACATCCTCAACAGAAAATGACCTGCCCAGATTGTAGATATGAATTTTACATGACTACAGTTTATCAAATCCTTGATAAACACGTTAACCATGACTTCTTTAGACTTAGGCATGCATTGCAAGGTACTTTGTCAGTGTTTTTTTTTTCCTTAAATTCTCTTCAGGACTGTTAATCCTAATACAATAGTAGTTACATTCACGCCCCTGACCGATGCAATAGTGGTAACATTCATGCCCCCTTGAATGAGCTGCTTCACATAATGTGTCACCCTTATCAGGAAAGATCACAACAAGTGCGCAGATTCAAGTTGCACGCTAGGAAGTCGACCCAGAGATGTCAATCAAGAAAGAGAAAAATAAAGTTCAAAATGGATCTACACCACTTACTTTGTGAGACATTCCCGATGTAAAAGGTTGAGTAAAGTCGGTATACTCTGACCTCAGTTTGTTGAACACTAACTTTCCGACGCCGGTCTACATACTGTGACTTAAAACAAGTGTTTAAAATAATCATTCCATACTTATTGTTACGATTTTGTTGTAATTTGCACTGAAAGCCAAAGAATGATAACAACAACAATGAAAGATAACAACAAATAAATAGTAAAACTTTCAACAAAGAGTGAACTAGTGTTGAGACAAGTACATAGGACAACATAACCTCACATTACTGGACATGTTTTTTTTTTCTTTAAACTTCTCAAACAAATTTTTCCTCCAATCAACATTCCCATATCAGAATGTGATTCCATAATTAGGGTGAAAACTTTGCAAACTTGGCGAACCTTGCATCCCTGACAGGAAGGTTTTAAATTTACCTATAAATTTCAAGTAAAACACAACAGTCTGAAAAAATAAAGATAAAGAAAGCATTCCATGTCAATGTGAGGAAGTGATGTAACCTCTGCTGTCCCCAAACTCACTTTGGAACACAAATATAGTAACTTCATTTATTGATAACTCGAGAAAAAACGTCCAACTTGAATGGAAGTTTCACCACACTGTGTAAATTGTGTTTCTCTTTTTTCGCATATAAAATTAAATTTTTGCTTAAACTTTCCCTTTACCTGAATATTATTCAAATGTCTAAATTTTGTATGAAAGTAATATTTAACAAACCAACTGAAAAAATGCTTTTATCCTTAACTATGCGGGGAACATGAAGCTATGCTCCTGCATGACTTACTGTGTACCGATATGAAAAAAATCGAACTATCCTAGTAGACCGCAAATAATCCTTTAAGGTGTGAAATTAAATGCTAATTTTGTTCTTATTTTATTTACGTTTCTTCATAAAATTAAATTAAAACAGAAGAAAAAGTCGCGCAATGGACATATGCCACGCTTCGTCTTTATAAAGGTACGGTTACACATTTTGATTTAAAGTTGTGAAATTTACGTAAAAAGTGGAACGGTCATTACATGGCATTTTTAGGGCAACGATATGCATCTGTTGCAGTATCCATTGCGAAAACCCCTTTTTAACAACCTTTCATTCAGTG
The DNA here is from genome assembly GCA_037179385.1 of Holothuria scabra. Taxonomy (NCBI): domain Eukaryota; kingdom Metazoa; phylum Echinodermata; class Holothuroidea; order Aspidochirotida; family Holothuriidae; genus Holothuria; species Holothuria scabra. Next base: position 26,162,026 of record CM074191.1, read on the forward strand.
AGCGTGCAGGTGTAACCATGGCAAACAATATCCGTGCAAACAGTCTGGAGGATTCGCGGTCAGTGGCGCAGCTAGGATTTTTTCGTTTCGTTTTTTTTTTCAACCATCAGTTGGGGCGGAGAGTATAAAGAAAGGTTTTGATTTTAACACCTGCCGGATGGCTAGAACTGGTGAGCTCAGTTCATTACTCCACTGGACTGTGTATCTTAGGATTGCAAATCGGGAATAATGCTGTATGTTGCAAGTAACTGTTCCACTGCACGCCTGAGCAAGGTATTTCCATAGGCGTAGGACAGCATTTCAGTTTTTCACTTAAAACCTAAATTTTGTTAAGAAGCGGTCTAAGTGCGGCACCCACATGAGATGGGGCGAAACGTATGGGACATTTTGAAAAATCTGACCTTTCAGACAGTCAAAAATGTCATTTTTTATGATCATAGAGGGTCTGACAGTCGCTATTTCGAGGTTCCGTTTTTAAAAATGTTCACATGAAACTAAATTTCTACTGGGAAAACTATTTACATCTAATTACGAAAAAATGTATCATTACCAATCGATGAAATGGTCCAGCATATTTTCGGGGGAAAACCATAAAACGGAATTGAAAACATGCTAATGAATTTTACTCTATTGTGAATCTGGGCTAAATTTAATATATTGATACAATTGTGTGACTGTCCGAACTTCCGACTATATATGATTTTTTTTGAAAAAAAAAATGTGTCATTACCAGGTGTGTTTAAATGAATTTTCGGGACGATGCTCACTGTTTAACAAGAATTTTCCTTACTAGCTAACGATAGCCTAATCCCTTACCAAATCCCTGACCCTAACAAAGAAAACAATCGATACAAAACAAAAGCAACAACCAATCAAGAAGCACCTTGTCAAACAGTGTGCGTCTACCCGAATTTTCACTGGCAGACCTCTGGGAGGACATTCTCAAAGTGCATCACTAAAGTATCGAAAAACAAATTACCCGATTTTCATAACCACCGTCCGTATTTGGCTCTAGAGCAGGATTGATGACAAACGTTTGGGCACCTGGGCACCTGTCTGTTAAATAAATTTGGCAATTTTAAAGGTAACCCATTTTTTAAACTTTGTCCGAATGTATGACCATTTGGGGCAATTTTTGCAAGACTACAATAAGACTGCGAGGGTGATGAAAAACCTTGTTTCATATTCTACCCACATGCGTTGCAGACCTTTATTTTTTCCATGAAAATTTTACTTTTTAATTTAATACATCGTTCTCTGTTTTTCGGCAAAGATTTGAAACTATAAAAATCAGCCATTTTGGGTATTAAGTTACACAAGATTTTAAAACCGGCTCAAGAATGATTGTTTCTTTTAAGTCACAGGCTTCCCAAATGTGACGCGATTCTTTTCTGATTGATTTTTTGCAGCTATTTTACCCTTACTATGATATTTTGTCGCTTTCAGGCATTCCAAATGCTTGAAAGAATTTGAATTACGACAATTTCGGGCATTGTGTCGTGATTATCTATGAAGCAAAAAGTAACGAATTATATCATTTTGCGCTGCCCGAAGGTGCTAAACAACGCTCCCTTTAATATATAAATCAAACAAACTAGGACAGGAGGCAAATACCTCTCTGATGTTAATATTAGAGAGTATGTTAATATTTCCTTTTTTCTAGCTTTTTTATACTCTTCCACTTTGAACACAAATTTAAACTTGTAAGAAAATTCACTTGCCTCAGGTATACTTTTCATTCGTTTACAATTAAAAATATAGTTTTTCATATGAAGCGCTAAAGATTGTAGGGAAAATTGGTCTTTCTTAATAAAAATAGAAACTTTTTCTTGAGAAAACAAAATGTTTATGAAATAACAAGAGTTCCCCCGCTTTATTAAATTGTGAGGTATCGCTACAGTCCCAAAAATGTGATCAATTGTTTCGTCTTCAGTATTGCGAAACGTACAAGAAGGGGATTCATTAACCAAAGCAATCTGTTCTTTGGGAGGACTCTATGAATTAATCTTAACTGAAAATACTGTAGCTTGAATTTTGTGGTAGAGAGCCAAGGAGTACAATAAATATTAGACAAATCCTGGTCAGTCAAGTTGTTAAAGCTGGCTACCCATGTTTCTGATGACCGTTGGATTCTCGGTTATATTTTCTAAGCACTTGTTGTAAATAAACTGTGAACACCTAGGTGATTTCACAAAATTTTCAAAAATATTTTCGTTTATGTTTTGATTACTACCATCATTACTAATAATTGAACCCTCCAACTGATGGGAATACTATGTATCATTCCGTAATACAATATAAACGGTAAACCTGTTACATCAAATTTACGCTTAAAACTTTCAAAAGATAAAGGGTTACCGTGTTTTTCAAAAAGAGCTCTTACGTAGAGTACGTTGTTCTCAAACAACGCATAATAAAACACAAATGTACTGTTCATCCGGATGTCAGAATTATTCCACAATATTTGACTGCAATAGTCCTCTGTAGGGGATGTATATAAAATACTGCACCATGATTGCACAACTTCTCTAACAAAAAAAAAAAAAATATTTCGAATATCTGTAACTTCACTTGCAGAAAATTGCATTTAAATAAGAGGTTGCAGCCATATTTCTTTAAACTTACATGAAAGAAAATTTTTCACGGACCATGTAGATTGTTGCAATAGCGTTTTATCAGGTAAACTTAAGACTGTTAATAAAATTATTGACATGAATAACCTCCAAACTGCCAGCCTTGCCAGGGCTAATATTCACAGAGTGTTTGACCTTATAAGAGGGTTTACGCCCCAAATAAAGTATAAAATAACTTGCGCGAGCTCTTTAATGAAAGACCTCGGGGGAATAGGTAATACTAGGAAGAGATAGACCACACTCTTAAAAATTCTGGGCAAAACGTGTTGGGCACTTACAGTCTGGGTAAACGTTGGGCAACGTTTTGCTTAAGTTGAGCAAACACAGCAAAGGTTGAGCAGGTGTAAGGTCATTGTCAATTAGTTGGGCAAATGTCCATAACGTATGCGTAATGAGCATGCGCAATACTGCTATTAGTCGGAAAGACTCACTCGTGCGAGACGAACGACAACAATGACGGAAGAAATTGTGACCATAAAAGGTATTTCGTGTGGATTAGGTGCCTTCAATAATACTTTTACAGGTGTACACTGACGTATAACTCTCAAGGTAAAGTTTTCAATGTTTCTCCGTTATTTGTGTGAAGTGAAGGCCAACAAATGTCCAAAATTGAGGTGCAAAGCTGAAGAAGGTAAGGCAGATACATGGCTTATGTTAGGCTTACATAGGGCTGGCTAACGTTAGGCTTACAACGTTACTGTGTCGAATGTGTTGTGTTTAACGTTAATTTATGACCAGTCAGGAATTGGTCGAAGTTCCTCACCAAAATAAAAAGATATTTATTTAGGCCGGTATTAATACTATTTTTCAGTGTATTGTAATTTAGAAAACATTGAAATACCTTTGTTTACTTCGTTCGTCTCCAAGACTTCGAAGTAACCAAATGCCCAACATTTACCCAACGTTTACCCAATGGTGGGTTCGTATACCACCACACCAACATTTGGATAAAGTTTGCCCCAAGGTTGAGTAACAACTGTTGCCCAACAAATGGGCAAAATAAATTACCCAGAAAAGGGGCAAACTTTTGCCAAATATATGGGTAAATATATTTGCTCATTTGTTGGGCACAATTTGCCCAGATGTTGGTGTGGTGGTATACGAGCCCAACGTTGGGTAAAAGTTGGGTAAAATTTTGCCCAACAATTTTAAGAGTGCAACTGGGGTAAGCCAAACGTTTGGACAATAAAATTACGACCAATAGGAGTTAGATAGCGACTGGCCCAAACACGAAAAATGCTTTTGAGCCTTGGAAGCTTGGGCTGATAATTTAGGGGGAATTAGGTCTTTCCCGTTGAGAGTAAAAGTGACACCTAACATTGTAACTGGACCCAAGTTAATGTCTATGTTTCAATTGGAGAGGGAAACTGTTTTTTTTTTTTTTTTAAGGACAAAAGGGCTTAAAAGGAACAAATGGGATTTAGAAATGTAAATTTTCAAACCAGACGATCTATAGAAATTATTAAGAATAGGTAACAATTTAATTAAACTTCCTTTAGTACCATCATGTATAAATGTTGAGTCATCCCCATATTGTAGAATACGAGTTTCAAAACCACTTATGGAAATACCTTTGATATTAGATGACTGAAGCACAGTAAGTACAAGGGTCTCTACACACAAAATAAAAAGGTACGGGCTTAGGGGACATTCCCTGGAAAATACCCGAAGAATAGCCATTATTGCAAACGCATGCTTGGGCATTGTTGTAAAATGTCTTAACCCAATGTTTAAAGCTATTTCCAAAATTGCAAAAGGGGAGAGTAGCCTAAATAAATTCCCATTCTAACTTAAAAAAAGAAATCCCGGTATATTAAATTCGCTAGAATGATTAATTACATCTAAAACAAACCTTATGTTTTCACCTATAAATCTCCCTTTTAAGAAACCACTTTGATTTGGACCAATAAGATTATCGATTACCAATTTCATTCTAGCAGCAATAGCCTTAGTTTTAATTTTGTAGTCTGTATTTAACAGAGATATAGGTTAATAATTTTTAAGTAATGATGAGTCCTTTCCAGGTTTGGGGATAAGTGTGGTTACTTCACGTTACTGTTCCGGAGACAGACAGCAAGTATTGTAACCATGATTAATAGAATCAAAGTTTATGTTTAAGTTAATTGCATTAAATATAGCGCTCAGTACTACTCAATAAAGCATTCACTGGCGCTTCACAACAAGAAGAAACACAAGTATAGAACAGAACCACAAACTAACAAAAGGACGTTCAGTCAATTGAAAGTTCTAGTAAACAGATGCGTTTTAAGTTTAGATTTGAAGAGTCGATAGATGAACAGTCCCTCACATATCCCGGGCGGCTGTTCCGTAATTTTGGACCGGCGACACTGAAAGATCTGTGAAGAAAAGTTGAAGCTTTCGTGAAAGGCACATGAAGTAGACAACCACTAGAAGAGGATCGTGTAGAATAATGGCATTTGCGTCGCTGAATTAAATTCGACAGATAATCAGGTTTTAGGTTATGGAGACATTTGAAAACGAGTACTAAAAGTTTGATCTCGGCACGGACATGTATGGGAAGAATGTGAAGTTGGGCAAACACAACATGACCTATTAAATGCCAAAAAAGTTTGTAAAAATTGGTCTTAAAACCATCACTTTCAGGAGCTTTATCATAACTTAGAAGATTAAGTGCAGTGGAACAGTCATTTAAGAAAAGTTCACCATCACAAATATTAGAACCGTCGACGACGAGATAAGGAGGATCTAAATTATTTAGAGAAGCATCGATTGACGTGTCGTTTGGTTTATATAAAGTACAGTAAAAAAGACGAATTTCTTTAAGTATTTCTCTTTCGTGTTTTATGAGACGACCCCCCTGGTCTGAGAATTTTCGAATGTAATTATTTTGTTTATTTCGTTTCTCCAAATTCAAAAGTACTTACCGTTTTTTCACCATCTTCAACCCATCTAACCCTTGACCTAATAATTGTACCTTTCAGGTTATGATCGTAGTAACACAGTAAATCATTTTATGCTGCTGCAAGTTGGGATCAAATCTCAAGGATTCAGTCGAAAAGAGTTTTTTGCTCTAGTTCTGAAATTTTACTTATAAATAGTTCTTTTTGAAGACCTCTCTCAGTAGCCTTTTGCTTAGAATATCTTACAGCAACCAAACGGATCTTAAACTTAAGATTTTCCCATCGTATAGAAGGGTTCAGGGAATTTGGATTTTCAGTATCTTTACGAATAATATCATTTATGATGTTGGTAAAGCGGGCATCGTTTAAAAGCGAGTAGTTAAATTGTTAAAATCCTGGAACTCTACTTGTTGAAGTAAGCTCAAAGGACAATGATATAAAAGAATTTTCTGACTGGATATCAGGTGATAAAGAGACGTCATCTACATTGTGCTCAATATAACGGGATATCAAGTAAAAATTTAACCTGCAATGAATACCAGGAGTAATATTGGAACTCCATGTGTATAATCTGAGAAAAGGGTTTTTTCTCTCCAAATATAGACTAAATTGAAAAAGCTCATTGCTGTTAAACATTCATCTCTAGACTTAAAACTGGTCTTACGTAAGCCTCCTACCTTATCTAGATCCAGATTTAACACAAAGTTGAAGTCACCAGCCATAACTATAGAATTACAATGGAAGTCTCTCAATTCATTTGATAAATCCTTAAAAAAACGTTGGGTTGTCCACATTCGGACCATATATTCCAATCACAGTAATTATTTTTTCCACACTATTCAAATCTACTATTAAGTACCTTCCTTGTAAATGGGCAGTTTGTTTCAAAATTTCAAACTGTTAGTGTGGATTAAAGAGCAAACAAACATCTCGGCTACTTGTAGTACCATGAGAGAACAGGATCTTGCCTTCCCATTCGTTGGGCCAATATTCTCATCACTGAGACAGCTATGTGCTTCTTGGATTAAGGCGAAATCTGGACTGCGTCTCTGCAGGTTAAAGAACAATCATCTGCGTTTTTGTGATTGTCTAAGTCCTCTAGCGTTGAATGAAATGGATTTAAGAGTTGCCATGGCAAATACCATAAAGCATATTAATAGACCTTAAAGGGGTATAACGAATCGAAAAAATAAACAAAAAATAAATCGCAAATACTCGACAAAACTTACATACGAATTACACAGCGTATAGATTCACAATTAAAGGAGACATAGTTAAAGGTAAAAACAATCCAATCCCAATGGAAGAAAAGATAGTTAGTCCCGACGGAAAAAATCCTACACAAACGAAATCGTGCTGTACATAAAGAACAAAAAGCCCGACTAGGACGAAATATCATTTGCGCTAAAAAATCATCTATATATAAATGAATGGCTTGCTAAGAGAACAAACCTTAGCCAGAGAGTACAAAAATCGTCTACGTGCAATCCAAAATAAATTTTGTTTTTATTTTCATTCATTGGTCTCATCGAAGTTGTACGGTTCACAACCTGATTTCCTCCATCGCCTTCCATATAATCGAAGTTTGGTACCCTGTTGATAGAGTATGACTAACTCTCTAAAATGCCTCCTCTTTTCTTAAAGATCCACCACAGTAAGGTCATCAGTCAAAAATAATCTTCCTCTGATAGACGAGAGCAAAAATTCCGCAAAAAGGTAACTTTGTCCCAATAAAACGAGAGTTTGACCAGGATATGACGATCCTTCCCTTCAACGACTCGCCCGTCCCGGTGCGCTCTCTCGATGTGGCAATTTTCCACACTAGCTTTAGCAAAGATCTCCTTGGCTATATTAATTGGTAGCTCTCCTTCCTCTGTTTTAACTCCAACAATTCGTAAATTGTTCCTTCTCGAGAAACGTTTATGATTATTAAGTTGGTCAGCCTTAGTCTGCCTTTCTCCTCGTAGCTGCTATACTTTAACTTCCAAATCTTGGACTTTGTCTTCAATTTATTATTTCAATTTTGAAGTTCTTTAATTTGCTTGGTGTGGTTGTTCACAATATCTCTTAGTTCGGTGCTGAAGTCCTGCAGCTGTTGAGAGATATTTTGCATAGCCTCATCGAGCACTCTGATGAACTTTGAGGGAAGGTATTCGCCATCATTCTCAAACAATTCCACGTTACTCATACTTGCTTTGCTCCTAATGCACTAATAAAGCCTGAGCTAGCCTACTGACTAAGGCGTGCAAGTTCGTACCATTTTCGTTTACCATATGATCCTACTGGCCGCCCGCGTTTAGCCTGAGTTGACTTTGACATATCCAAAAACCATACCGTAAGAAGCAAAATGTAATATTTGCGACGATGCCTTCGTAACGTAAGATCGTACCGTATCGTAAGATAAATTCTTCCAGAACCAAAATGATTTCAACTACTCTCACGCCATGCCAAGCTCGTTCAGGTCCTGTGAGGTAATAGTGGTAAGGTTGCGACCCTTGAGACTAAATTGACCCAACAAGGGTTTGGTAGTTGCACTGGTCAATGACTGGCAGCTTTCCCGTGCAAAGTGCAAATTCCTTCCAATCATATTTGACTCAAATATTCTACCCCAACACCCAAGTATGATTTCGGAAAAAAATTGTGCATCCCCAGGAATTGAAAAAAAAAAACCCACAAGAGATAGAAACAGGCCAGATGCTAAGAGGGGACTTTAAACCACACCAAGGTGGGCAAGTTCAGCGGTAAATCTGCTAGAAAATTGTCCATCCAGAAACTCGACGAGTAAAAAGTCAAGAGATTCCGAAGATATGAAGCTTGTCACAGTCTAACTGAATTTACTCTGAAATTCAGAGTGCGACTCAACTGCAGAATGCCCTGCAACTGCGTGGATCTATCGCAAGTGTATCTATGTCATAGTAGCCGGGTAGCCCGGTTTGAATATTATCATCGGCCAGCATGTATACAATTTTTTTTGCTCAGGTCGCCGGTGGGGGAGGAATGTTGGGGGGGGGGGGGAGGGCTAGGTGATGGGGGGGGTAGGTGATTCAATGGGCCCCCCAGTCCCCTTAGCTACGCCACTGTTCGCGGTCGATTAAGTTTTCCCACTCGAAGTTTTATTTCCAGTGGACCAAAAACCCTTCATAATCATCAAAACGTTAGTCAATGATCCCATTTAAAACGGAATTCACTCATTGTTCTAGAATAGAGAACAGTGTTCCTGTACTAGTCGAACACGAAAGAACACGTTCGCGACCCTTTCTTTCACCCGTATCTCACATAACCTGGGTGATGGGGCAACGAGAACGAACAAACGGTAAAAAAGATTGCGGGGATATCTTCTCGCGGAATGAACGTGAAGAAATATCAGCAGCACAATGATTGCTCCTAAGCAGAGATTTAACCGAAAGGAATAAAAAACTTTTCCAACAGTTTTAAGGACTTATCATGAAAGCTAAACGTTTGGTGTGAGAGTGATGACAGCAAGGTATACTGCGCGGCAGGGGTTGGTTTGGCCGAAGGTCATGACGAATACCCATTATGTATATGAAGGCGTTCGACACTGCAGAAAGTGTTTCCATCTTCTCTCGTCAGTATGTTCCGGAACAGTCAATAACAGGACGTCGAATACAACCAAAGTTACGGATAAAGGCTTGTAAAGTTACATGTGTACATTAAAAATCAGTTAGCCATGAAATTTGTGTACACATACGGTACCATCTTTGGACATTTGGGCGCCACTACTTCGATTTCGCTGTACTAAGGGACGAGTCCTCCCTACGACTAACGTTCAATTAAATGTGTAAAATTTTCACGAATTTGCTCTGCTTGTTTGTATGAAACTGGTTTGCAACCTTCAAACGACGCAAAGGCATGTATGATAGACAACTCCTTAACCCTTTACCGTTGTTTGGGTCCTTTTGGACCCATGAGGAGAGCTCGGCTGTCACCCATCTTTACTGTTTCACGCGGAGCTCGAAACTGCGAGTAGCTACCCGAAAATTCGGCGGCAAAAACGAGAGAGACAATAGTTTAAGGTCACGGGGTCAATGGCCTACGGAAGCCGATGCCGGGCAGGCTACGTCCGCTTTTCCGCCCACTCCCGAGGCGCGCAAATATGTCCCGATCGGAGCACAACGGAAAAGGGTTAATCTAAAATATCTGCACCACTCGACTAAAGGGTTACGTGCACACACGCAGAGACAGTGGCAACAGCTTTGCAGTTTACACACTCCACAGGCTTATTTTAAATGAGATGAATTGCGTGATATAAAGGGTAATGTGCATTCTAACTTGAACAAAAATTGAACTACCTGTACTCATATTTCTCCTACTAAAGCTATTGCGAGTATTCCAGTGTTGTACTGTGAGAACGGTACCATAAGTACTAGTACGGATGCGGGTACCAGGTCATGACCACAAGAATGGGTACCAGGTTTTGAGTGCGGATACGGGTACCAGGTTATGAGTACGGATAATAGTACGAAATCTTGTAACCAAGAGCGGGTACGAGTACGAGTACGGGTAAGCAAACTCGGGAATTTGCAAAAAATATAAAACCCAAATCCAAGCATCTTCCTTTACATCTCAAGGAGAACCCACACGCGGGAAAGGTTGTTGACACTCTCGGCGTGAATTACGCTAACCTATCAACCGTCCTGAGATTAATGTGCTGTTTAAACTGATATTCAAATATTTTGTTAATTTTTCAACAACCTTTTCATGCCTGAAAACCGGCCACAAACTTATTTACACATTGTCCTGCATTATCAAGGTTAATAGCAACAGAAAAACTGGCTTAGAAAGCAAACCCCAAAGATTCACTGCACAAATCAAAATACTGTCATCCCTAAAAGAGGTAATAAAGAAATAACAGTTCGCTCACTAGTGCAAAATGTATCAAATCTCACCTAACTGATAATGGTTTTACACTGTCGTTGAAAAAATAACAACAGCGCCATCAATCCCGGACTTGTGTTGGAAAATAACTTTCTATACCTCCCTATACGTTTCTTTGTTTTTATTGTTCCTGTTTATTGTGGTACTTGCTTTTGATGCTTTTAAAAACAATAAATGGAAATATAAACTAACGTAACATAAAATCAATCGAATTGAACTGAGTTGTAATGATTGAACAAAGCCAATCTTAACTAAACTTGTACCCAAGTAACTCACAGCATTTTTGCAATGATTAGAGCCTGCCGCTGACTGCTATTTTGCCGACAGTCGAAACGTGCCAACTCGAAGACAAACAGTTAAAATGATTATAAAGGTAAGACTTGAGAATAACAGAAAGTCAAACAATGCAATGACGCTTTATTAGAAACAGACCAGAAGTCCATGCAGCTCATTGGTCGGTTTTCTACTAATGAAGTTGCTGCCATAAATTGCGCAGGAGTATAGCAACATGGATGGTGCAGTTTAGAAATATCCACATCATCAGAAAATGATTCAGCCAATTTTTTTAAAATACCAAGAATGATTTGGGGCGTATCCTAAAAATGTGCATTGTTCACCTATTGACTGTACCATGAAGACCTACATTTTACTAAACGAGGTATGCTACATAAAGTAAACAACATGACTCTATCATTTTTAAGCAGTGTTTTATTTACTTTATTTTCATTTGGGGTGAGTTAAACAGAGGACAAACTTTTCAGACGCAGCCTTTATTTGGTATCGACTTTGTATGGGTGCATTTTGTGGGGGCTATTTGAGAGGTCTCGGTTGTTCCTAAACTGTATATGAAATAACGTTGGACTAATATTCTACTGTCGGTACATGTCGCATCAGACACGATCTGCACAAGGTTTGCAAAGCAAACCTAGACGAATGGAGGACAGAAACGTGATAACATTCTAAAATTGTTAGCCAGTAGTAATGTTTGACTAATGTGGTGCGGCGTGTGTTGTGCTGTGTGTGCTGATCGCCGTACGACCAGGCGTAGTGTTCACCTAAACATATATACAAATCACATGCTTGCACATTGTATACATAATAAGGACTTGTCAAAGTTTATCGAATCGGCTAGCACTCCAGGCCCCAAAAAGGCACTCACTGTCGCCACCAAAATCGGGGATACTGTTTTGTTTGACATTTACAAAACTACTGGGCAGTAAAATAAAAAAAAAAAGAGAAAACGACCGATGCTATATTTATGTTAACGTTGACACAAAAAATAGATTCGTAACCTTGCAACACAATCTTTATGAATTATCCGCAACTAAAAATTGAATTCTTTTAATCGAGTGAAGACAGTTTTTCAGTTGCAATTTCTAATTTATACAGTAAGTCGAATGCAACCCCTTCCATAAAACCTTCCAACACAACAAAGCGGTCATAGCAGCTAGTGAGTGATGTGAGATTTCACGGCATACCAACACGAATGTGTCACATAGTGTGACTAGGAAAAGAAAAAGGTACAATGTGGAGTTAAAAATTAACTACTTCCTCGATATGCCTGCTCAATGAATGTGCACAAAGCGCGTATACCGCATTGCACACTGTGCATTGCGTTTAGCACCAGGCCATGTTTATTTGGCATGATTGTCCTCCATGATAGCGGATCAGTGACGTAATTGCAAAGTATATATTATTTGAGGATACATGTACTCAAATATGCAAGTTATACCCCTTTCACCCTGCTTTCAACGGTGAACAACAGTTTGATTCACCGTTGGATTAAACGGTGACCCACCGTTGGAAATTCCAACACAGTTCTTTCATACTGCATCGAGATAACACCGATTAAATTGCAACATGCGGGCGGCTACAGGTGTTTATCCTTTGCATAGATGAGCATGAAGACCCATAGCGGAAGCGTAATAAATGCGTCGCGCCCAAGTTTAAACGCATACAGGCATTCACTATTTTTCCAGGTTCAGGTGTTTGCAATTCTCTCGTGTCTACTGAAATATAAATGGATATGTTGATGATTTCTCTGACGCTTCTGATGTTTTTGAAGCAACTTGGGCTACCCGGGCCTCGGTGAGGGCCCTGTTCAGTGGAGTACGAAGGGGGGTGGGGCATTTGGCCATGCCCCCCTCACGGATGTCATTTTTTCAGATCAAAAAAATTTGTATCCCTACTTCAATAACACAGATGTCACTTCAAAAGTCAGCATACGACGCACCAAATTTTATGTAAAGACACCCAATTTCTCAAAAATTTTCTAAGGGGAAGGACTGTCTTTGCAAGGTCCTGAGTGATGTATTTTTTTTTAATTCCTTAAAAGCAATGTTTGTCACATTCCAAATTTAACTTTAGGAAGATAGATTCTTAAACACCCTAGTGGCGCCGATTGCATCTAAGAACATTTACTTTCTTAGGAATTCTTAAAAGGGAGAGACCCATCTCTTAGACTCCTTCCCCGGCCGGCAAAGACGTATGTGACAGGTCATGAAAGAGAAGGGCTCAGGTGCGTTGAGCAAAATCCTGCGTACCCTACTGACTGCCGCCGCACTTCGAAGCTGCAACAACAGTTTCTTCTCCCTGCTCCAAGGGCCTGTCATGTCCGGTGTTGCAGTCAGGTGGCAAAACCCAATTAAACAGTTAAACAGTTAAAATCACATGAGACAGAAATTCACTCATGTGTACACTTTATACTGGATAGGCTACGCCGCACTGCTCTGCTTTGCACAATTTCCTTCATGGAGCCACATGCTTATTTTTTATTAGATCGACATTACATTGAAAGGTCATAATAGAAAACACCCATGTGAACGCTGTGTATGACACACGAATCAATTTCAATTTGCCAAGAGAAAAACATGCCTGTGTGACCGCAAACAAAATACGAGTTTAACATTTTAATCTGCATTTCGCACGGAGTTTCAAGACGAATTTTCACACTAAGTTTAAACGGTGAAGTCCCGGTATTTCCCGGTAGTTTACGCTCGACCCTTCGAGGGTGAAAAATTTGGAAAATGTAATTGTATTGGTGTTTCACCTACGTTTCACCTAAGTTCCCTTTTATACTGGACATCCAACGGGTACACCCGGCGCACACGTTGAAAATCGTGCCAGTGGGAAAGGGGTATAAAATGCAAAATAGGGTTTTTATTTCCATACAATTAATATGCAGATACCATTTTTTTTTTGTATTTTGACACGGAAGAGAACAATAGCTTTTCTTTTCATATCATCCCATGATTTTTACATTGGATGTAGAAAGCTACAAATATAGTGTGTGCACACTGCATTTGTACTTTCAAGGACGATGTTTATTAAAATAGACGGAGGGGGTATAATACAGCATATGCTCACAAACATTCCTTGACAAAAGTTTTTTGCACTAGATCTTGACATGCCCATTCATTCAGTTCTATTAGAATTGACTTCGATTGCCCAAAGTTCTTGAAATTCTTAAGCTATTGCCTAAAGTTGTTACTGTGCCATAGCTATTACAGTGGTATTTTCACAACTGATTCAGACTAACAAAAAAGTCTATTGCAACTCATATGTAATGGGAAAGGAACAGTCTTGGGATTTTCAAACGTTAAGCCTGCCATTTATTCGTCCATGTGCCTGTCCGCGTCCGTGCATGCGTGGATTGAACATCCAATCGAACGTGAAAACTTGTCCGTGACCAACCACGTTGCTAGAAGAATACTTTTTTCCCCTGCTGCCACTCTTTTACTAAGTGGTCTAAGTGGAAGGGTGTCCCCCTGTCCTTTAAAAAAAATGCTCACGTTAGGTGGGCTTAATGCAGAATGGGTGCTATATTTAGTGCTAAATTTGTGTTGGGAATATATCCAAGAATTTAGAAAGTCTTGCTTGTGTAGGTGATTTTTTTTACTCGGTTCCTGGGGTAAATCAGAACCACACTGGGTGAAGTAAGTGAACAGTACCATGATCGTTGAAATCTTCAGCTAGAAGGACCTGCATCAAAGAGAAGGGGTTCCTCTTTTTGACTCATTCAAAATGCCTTTTTGCATCATGGAAGGATATATTGCAAAAAATGCCCGAAATTCAATCCATTTTCTTTATTTTTGCAGAATGAGTACTTCAACGACTCTCCTACCCTATAGAGACCACAAACTGAACAAATCTCTTCACTTACATGGTCTTATCTGCACCAAAATTATTTTTTGGGTGTTAAATTCGTAGGTTAACATCCTCTGCCGGGATTCCCCTTGAATTAGTGGTGTGCTACCTTTTGTCTGCACTATAAAGTCATGCATATCACGCATCCCCGTCCGTGAAAAATCGCTGCTCGAGCGATTCCTCACGGGCGCGCACACGGACACGGAACGGATGAATGGATGGTTTGTTATCTTTTTTTCTATGTGAGCGATTTTTCTCGGACGCGGACTCGCAAGCGGACGAGCACAAGGACCACGCATCACGGACGAATGGATGGCAGACTTTAGTGAGGTTGCTACAAATTTAAAGTTACATTCATCATAATTCTATTTTGCAAGTTTCGTAAGTTTACATAGCTTAACATAGCAATCTACGATTTGCTCACGTTATACATATTACTGCAAACGAAAGCTTAAAATAACGATTTTTTGAGCCTTTACGTACAAGCATCGAAAATTTTCGTTATTTTCAAGTTAACTTTAGCTCTGCTCCAAATGTGGTGCTCTGCTGTTATAATTAATGGCCTTGAGGACGGGATCACTTATCTCGAGCAGACGCAGATTCTTCTTCTCCCAAGACTGAAATGCTTACTGCTTATTATGTGGGTTTTCTTCTTTTTTAGAACAAGTTATATTTACTAAAAAGTATCGTTCTTATCATTACTGTTGTTTCAAAGAACATTACAGGAAAGTTACTTAAATGGTATTTAACGAATTATCATCACGAATGTGTTATGTAGTGTCAGCTAGAAAGACAAGGGTAAAGGTATGGTTAAATTAAAATGAAAAAAAAAATAAAATCCTAAAATGTCAAGTCAAAACCAAATGTTTGAGTCTTGTCAAAAGTTCGGAGAGAAAGTCCAAAATTAGAGAGTGAAGTATGTGCTCAAACAATGTCTTTAGGTCCGGAACAGTTGGTAAAACTAAAAAGGGAAAACATTGGGCACAATTCTAAAATATAAAGTCGAAAGCGAACGCGGGAGTCATGTCAAACTCTCAGAGAAAAAATCCGAAATGAAAGGTGGTGTATGTGTTCAAGCAATGTTTTAAGGTATGGCACAGTGTCCATTTTTTGGAGAAATGCAGACGTATAGAAGTATTGTCTGTTTGCCTCTTGGAGTTACAGCTGCTCACCTAATTGACATCAGTATCACCGTGTACTTACTGATGGTGATAGTATTTGTCAATTCACTACAAACGGCTAGTTTGGAAGTTAATGAACATGTTTCTAAACGTTGTCCGTTTTGAAACCTAACATGTTTCAGAAGAAAATGTCAAAAGGAAAAGGGAGTCATCTCTCTTTTGACCCGACCCCAAGGAACGGTATTTAATCCAAAATTCTAATTCCTTCCTTCGAATCATATCTCAACTCTCTAAAAGACGAATCTCAGTTCTAATATAGTAAAGTGGAACTAATTTGTCAGGGAAGTGCTTGGAAGGATAAGGAGGATTTCAAAGAAATCATCGAGTAGATAACACAAATGTAAATGAATTACCGAACTCAACAACCTTTTAACACAAATGCAAAACTTGGAGTTCTGTGGAATAGTTAAACTATTTATTCAGTACTCCTTAGCAACTTTACCAATGAAACTCCCTACACTTACGTATTAGACTAAATGCACAAGCAAGTTAAAAAAGTAAGATCGGTCAAGCTTCCAGTGTAAAGGCAACAAGATGAAAAAGGATTGGAGAAATGGAAGAGGCGGTCTAAGCATTTACGATTTCACCACATAAGAACCTAACTAATACATGCATACAGAGTACTGCTGGGGCTACTAAAAATACATCACGACTTCAACACATCATGGTGTCTTGTTAATAAAGACGATGCTTACCACAAGTAGCAATCAATGTCACGATCACTAATGCAGTGTGGAACAATTTGAATGAGATAATGAGATGACGTTTAATGAACTTCCCACTTGCTATTGTTAAAGTCGGGTTTGCAAAGCTAAATAATGTTTTTTACAAGACCACCCGCCTTATATATAAAGTACGGATATTAATATCTTATTGCAGAGTGCTCCTGATATTAAAATCTCCAGGTTACCATTCATGTTGGTTGGTTGGTTGGCTTATATTAAATTTTGATTTGCTCCATGCGAAAATTTTTAGCTTTCAGGAAAAGTGAATCGAGGCATTCGTTACACCGAATGTGTCTTTCGGAAAGGAACACGGTTTTCATTTTGAATAGAAGTCTGAAAATAGTTAAGAATATTATGGAGAAAGAAAGAGGAATTAACAAAAGAAAGAAAAGAAAAGACTGTTCTAATTAAAAAAAATCGCAAGGTCATCAAAATGATTTTTTCAAAATTGTCTCATACACCTGGCAAACAAGTCATACCACATATAACAAGTTTACTTTTTCAAACATTTTTACAGTAAGAAGGGAGATTTGGCCCTTCCATTCAGTGTTTATTTGCAGTTCTTAAAACACAGAAGTTTAATAACACCAGGATTGCTGTTCTATTTACTCTAACACATCCTGGTTAAGTTTCGTAGTTAAGAACTCAAAACCCAATTACTTTTTCAACATATTTATAACTTTAACCAAGATTTGCCTTAAGATTGCACAAGAATTATTTTGGGGTGAATAGAGCACCGATCCTGGTTAAATTTAACTGCGATGTTCTTAGAGTGGTTGATTGGTTAGGAGCTGTGATAAAAAATAATTCGTAGTTTTTCGTAAAGTACATTCAAATTTTCTATTTATTAATTGTGGTATCCTTCAGGGCACCATTCTTGGACCTCTTCTTTTTTGTTTTTTTCTACGTTAATGATCTATGTAAGGCTAGTGACACTTGTAATTGTACGCTGATGATAATACTATTTTCTGTTCCCGTGAAGGTTCTAAGACTTTAATGCGTATTGTTAGCAATAGATTATTTAAAGTAGGTGGATGGTTTTGTGCAAATAAGTTATAACTGAATGTAAGCAAAATTGCATTGATTCTTTTCAGTACTCCTAACAGGCGCGCTGCTAGACCCAATCATATCAGGGAGTTGCTAGAGTCTCTAGATACTCTCTGCCCATATGTAGCTTTGATTTCTGTGGCACAGACTTCCCCCTTCGTAAATCGGCGCGTAAATCACTCTGTATAATAGCCTGATTCATCCACATCTATCCTAATGTGCTCTTCAATGGGGTGGCACGTATTGTTCCATGATTTATCCCCACTGAGCTCTTCAGACGAAGCTCTCCGCCTCATAGCTAATCATCATCCGTCTCAAATAACCTGCGATTTGTTTACAAAATTCAACATTCTCCATGTCTACGATATTCGTCGTCATCAAATAGGTATTTTTATGTACTCCTGGTGTTATAATATTCTGCTAAATACCTTCATATCTTTTAGGCTAACATCTTCGCATCAAACAATTCGTTTTACTGGACCCACTCTTCAGGAACTCCCTCCTACTCAACATTCAACGGAGTCATTCTTTAAACCTATGTAGGATATACTTCAAAGTTTTTCTGATGAGTTAACGTAGCTGACTCTTCTTCCCAGTTTCCCTTCCTTCCAGTTTCCTTTCTCTAATTTTTCATGTTGTTGTTTATCTGTAATCTCTTCTCTTTTGTTTACTTTGTCATTGTTATATTACCTTTTTTAAGGCTTTTACAAGCTTTATGCAGCTTCTCCGATTTTCCCCCTGAAACTCTTCTGCAGTTTTGATTCGTTGTAGTATTCTCTGGACTATGTTAATGTAAATCCAGAAAATAAGTCAAATAAATGTTGTCGAACAGAGTGTAATATCTGGATACTATGCTTTTTTGAGCCAAATACGGATTAACTATTACAACTTGTCGTGAATAAGTCAATGAACTATTTTGAGAGCATAGCAGTGTGTAGAGTCGACGTTTCGCTGGCGTTTGCTGACCAGCCAAAATACCCAGCTGGGCCTTATTTGGGTTTGGCGTTAGTTGGTACAATTAGGGTAAGGTTAATTCGCAGATCTTAAGGGTGTAATTGTGCCTTGGACTAGTCAGACTGGATATGGTATGTCAACAATGTTACCAGAAAAAATATCTTTCATTGTCATTATTTCAACCGTTTGACTTAAATCATTTTTAATTTTCTGCCCTTTACTCTGCAATTGCAAGGATAAAACTCATTGCGGACTTTGAGACTAGATTGCGCCTAACACTGCACTTTTACAATAAAACCCATGTGAATTAAAAGGTTTATCATGTCAGGAAATTATCCTGCAGGTTAAAGGTTTTTGAAAAATTAATATTTAACAGAGAGCAACCTTTTATAAAGGAGCACCGGAACTTCTAAGGGGACCCTTTTTATCCTCTTTTATTAAAATCCTGAACTTTGTAACTTCCTTCAAAGAAAAACTTTATAGGTAAACTGTTGGTTTCCTTTCTATATATGTATGGCCGAACGCTTTTTGTTCAGTCGACCTTATTTACAATGGTTAAATTGATGTGAAGAAATAAATTGTTCATTTAAATTCTTAGTTACTCGAGGGCACAGCAATGGACAGGGTCCAAACTAATTTATATATTAACTGATGGCAAGGCATTGTATACTTGCCACTATCCAAAATGCTGTATAACTTCTCAGTTGGATGCTGTCATATAGAATAGTGTTTTGATAAAATGTATACGATATCATTAAATTTCATTGTAGTTTTAATTCGTAATAAAAACCACGCTAGGCTACTGGAATCATCTATATTTTTTATTTTTTTGTCACTTTGCAGACCACATCTAAGCTCACATTACACTGAAGTTGCAACACGAGACAGAAGCGTTAACTTTTTTTTTTATATTGATCTTCGGTAAACATTCTGGAGAAAAGTTTACTAATATGCAGTTTCTTTGTCCTTCTAACGATTTCAGATGGTTATTTTCAGAGTTTATTACATGCATTCCTTATGGTCACTAAAGCAGAAATGAATATTCAACGATGTTCAGTCCAATGACAATGATCAGTGATGGTTTTCAAATACTTGGAGTCTCTGATTCTTGTTTTTGTCTGCACTATCATAATTCACATTAAGAATGATGATAACAGGGCTCCTAGTCATTGCAAATCATTGCAAGTGTCATTGTAAATCATTGGAAGCTTATTGGATTCTACTTTTAGTAAACGGCTTAAAAACCTTAGTTATGTATTAAAAACCTGTAGAAGTGAATTTACTACGGTAGTCAATTGTTGTAAAGTTACCGGAGTTACGTCAAAATTTGACCTTGTGTAGTTTTTCTTTTAAACATGGATTTCTATATTTTGCTACTCATCGTCTTAGTTTTGGCTGCAATCTTTCCTACCAGAGACTGCATGGGTAAGTTAAACGGTGAGAGTATGATGTTTTATTTAAAGTAGAAATACTGTTTTACCATCTAGGTGCGTGTTTCATATGCCAAAGAGAACAGTCATAAATGAAATTAGTTAGGCCAAATTTGGAGGGGAGCAAGATGATTCGGGTCTTAATCGGTATTTATTTCTTTTTTTATATTTACCGCCATTCTAAAATCAGCAATCCTTGTTCAACCTATGACTAAAGCAAAATGTTCTTGAAAGTTACAGTTACCGTGACCTTCAAGTTGTTGCATATATTCAAAGTATAGTTATTCATAACATTGCCTCTAGGAACCTTGAGTTCGAAAAGTTCCATTTTCAAAATGGATTTTCGACGTTTACCTGCACATATAGTCTTGCCTTTGTTGAAGTTTCGACAAAATTGTAGCTCAGTGCAAAACCTTCATGAGCTTTTCCGTCGCAAAGGGTCGATTCTTGTCACACATGCGACGAGGAGACGGGAATATTAAAAAAATGTCATCCTCTTAGGCAAGGATATGCACGTTGCTGCAGGTGTGACATATAGATGGGCTGAATTGACTAACGTTTTCTTCAAGTGAGACAAAAAGGCACTGACGGGTAATTGAGGAAACCCTCTCTTCGTATTGTCGATGTATATCCAAAACAAAGACATTTTGGATACATATGAAGAAGGCACGTGGATTTTGAAAATTCATTTTGAAATCGGAACTTGTTATTACTGCAAGAAAAAAAAGTAGTGATGAGTTTATCCCCTAATAGGAGACGACGTAGCATGCTATTGGTTGTGACAAACATTCCTCTGGAAAATCGACGTTGCATTTGGACGTTCCATAGAGCGTAAATTAAAAACTGCACTACTATATAATAACAACATAATTTATTTTTTCCATAATCAATACGGCAGTGGGACCGGAGTGTTTGACGGTTTTTGATAACAACAGCGGGAACAGAACTTCCGAGGAACGTTCCTATAATATTGCACGGCTAATAAAAGGACGAAGTTATTGCTGTTGAAACCCTTAGCCAACATTTTATTTTGCATTCATTAAAAAAAAAACAATTATACTACTAAGTAGTTCTGCTAGTAACAATACAAACAACTTGGAACTTCTGGAACACAGATACGAACATCGAAAGAATAACAGAGCGATTCAACCACTGATCATTGTAATAATTAAATAATGCAACGTTCCTATTTGCTCATCTTCACTTTGTGTTGACTACCCTGTCAATCATCAATGTTTCTAATATTGTGGATAACTATAATATGTTTTTCCCATGACGGTGTGAAATTTCTGAATTTCTGGTAAAGAGACAAGTTCGGAAAAATTCAAAATGGAACTTCTTCAATAAATTTCCGAAATATGTATATAGGTGGACTTCGTGTGATTGCTTATTTCTTTAGGTTTTTCATATTCTTCCTTGGGGTTGAACTTTTAGTCCTTTGTATTTACTTTAAAAGACACGACCTCATTGTTTTCTTGTACGAGGAAGGAGGGGGCGGGGTGGGGTTGGGTTTTTGCATCAGTGATCTCAGTTACTGGTTAAAAGTTAACATCATTACGCTTTCAATTGTTTTGTTTGCAATAGGTCTATGTGATTATATCAAAAAAATTCCATGTGAAGATACAGCAGGATCACCTTGTTTTTCGGATGCAGGTTTGTGGTTCTACTTTGAACATATATCATACATAAGAAAGTTACCAGTACTGTTGTTGGCTTACTGGGCCTTAGATTGGGAGGGCATAAATTATCCAAAAGCCGGAAAATCAGATCATGTCTGTGAACGGCTCTTTTACAAGCAATTCTCCCACAGGAAATAGAGCAGATACCTATACCCAAATAAAGAAACACATACAAACTCAAATTGACACATATATACGGAAA
This sequence comes from Holothuria scabra, assembly GCA_037179385.1. Classification (NCBI taxonomy): domain Eukaryota; kingdom Metazoa; phylum Echinodermata; class Holothuroidea; order Aspidochirotida; family Holothuriidae; genus Holothuria; species Holothuria scabra. The sequence goes on from CM074191.1 coordinate 26,183,801, forward strand.
CATGGATGACGCTTCATGAATACATTACTATTGCTTTAATATAGGCTCCGGCATATTGATGGATAGTCTGTTTACCACAATGTTTTTTTGTGTGTTTTCTGCCTGCCTGATTGTTATTTAAAATCTGTCTGAATTAAAAGGAAGAGAGCCAATATGTTTGCCCCAAATATTTTAATGGTGGGGTTCTTGACCTCAGGATCGACTTGCTGTTGACAGGTTTGGTAAGCAGCGGTGCTCGAATATGCAGGTTACTGTGACGTCGCAAATATTTTACCACATTACTACCCCAAACGAAATTTTAGCAGGAACCATTACATTTTAGAAAAACGATTTACCCTCTCACCTCAAACAGTTTCAATTCTCCTAATCTATTCACTTAAGCCCTCTCACTACTGTCTAAAATTCATGTCAATTGTCAATGCAGACAAACGCAATGTTTTTTGCTTCACGGTGATTACACTTGACCCCGGTGTGTAATTAAAAAACAGTCAATAGAGTGCATGCTGCGTAATAAACGCTTCTGCACATTTTTGGAGTAGCCCGCAGTCAAAGAGATGGACCAGTTGAGAATCTCTGTAGATTGTACAAAATTGTTGTTTAGGGTGAGAGAGTTAGCCCTTTACATAATGGAAGCAGGCTAGATTGTATGAAACAAAATAATCTTCATTACAGTTGCCATCGATTAGTTTAAGAAGGCCATCGCCTTGCTTTCTCAAGCGAATTTTAAAAGTTCATTCGTACAATCAAATGCAAACATGTGGACTTTTTCTCCAACAACTTTTGATTCCAGAGCATATTTTACCTTATTCTATAGTGTTTAGCAAATTTCGGAGAATCGATGTTACTTTTCCCGTCGTACGACGTAAAACCCAAATTCTGAGTAAAATCCTTCAGGAAACGTGTTAAAAAGGAAGAAGAGTGAAAGGAATACTAATGACATTTTTTCATATTCTTTCATTCAAAGATATCGACAGCACTGACAAAAGTGCTTCTTTCACTTGCCCTCCTAACATGATTTATGCAAACTGCACTTCTTGCCAAGGAACATGCATGAATCCAAAAGAATGCTTTGGTAGCTGCACTCAGCCTAAACTTTGTGTCTGCCCCGATGGATTTTTGCTTAAAGGATATGACTGCGTACGTCATGGTGAATGCGGATGCTTTGTGGAAGGGGTAGGCGTGATACCGGTGAGTACATTTAGGTCTCGTTAGTTAGTAATATCTGAGAAGGGGCCGGGTGTTAACGACAAACCATTCAACCAACAGGAATGTGTCATGAATAGTGTCTTCCAGTTTCAACTACGGGGGAAGCATATGTTAATTTTATTAGAAGGAAACAGTGCTTTTCCACATTCGCATTTCGTGTTTCAATCAATTGTAAATTACCATTTAGAAGAATCAAACCTTTCGATTCACTGTAAAACTACACTGGATTTAAGGGCGATTTTGTGTGTTTAAAATGGGAGAGATGATTGTTCAAAAGCCTCTTATATATTTTCAAATGAATCCTTGTTACATGTCTATAATAATAAAGGTCTACAGGGCTAAAAGCGTTGCTCATATCGCTTGTTTTTTAGATTTTATTAAATGACTATTATATGACGATCGTTTAATTTTATGTCCTACAGGAAAATAACATATCTTGGGTAGGTTCTTTTGCTAGATAGTACACATTTTAGAAAGCAATGCTGTTAAAAGTTCGGCAATAAAAAGAAAATGTCTTGAATATGTAGTAGTAATCATAGACTACGATCTCCGTCCCGTACTTTTAACCCATTTGTATGTGCAACCCTAAACCATAAGTAAGTTATATTCACGCCATTGATAACGTTTGGATTAATATATTTACCAGCTGGACTGGATAACATGTTCTGGTAAACTAGATTAGAAAACAACATTAAGTAGACCATTTACTACATACTACTTATTTCAGATATAAATCGTGCCATTCTGTCTTAAAGCAACAGATAATTTCCAGTCATCTTAATTTCCATCGAGCCAATCTTGGCACCAACGCTAAAGCTCGCCATTCTTAATTTTTATATTCCGATTAAATTTATTTTAAGAGTTCATAAATTGAAGAATTCTGTGTTTCATACAGGCATTTCATACAATGTTGATATATTTACAGGATGGTGAAATTTACGTTTCTCCCGAATGCTTAAGACGTTGTTCTTGCACAAGTAACCAATTGACATGTGATGATACTTACCGCTGTAGTCCCAGTGCTGTTTGTGAAGAACGCAACGACGTTTTAAAATGCTACTGTAAAGAAGGCTACATAGGTGACGGAATCAACTGTGTCCCTCCCTTTGGTTGCCAAGATGTGTATGACAGAGTTTCCTCTCAGTGGGGTGTTTACTTGATAAAACCAGCTACCTGGCAAGGAGACCCATTTGACGTGTATTGTAACATGGGAAATGGAGGCGGCTGGACTGTAAGTTGAATATAGACTTAAATTCATGTTTGCAGCCAAGTGACGTCACTGCTGCTTAGCAACCGTGTGGATAAGTACCCGTGAATCTCTCCAGAATGAAATGCAGATCAAAATTTATCAACATTTTGCGTACAATCGCAACATATCTAAACTCGCAAACCGAAAAAAGCACGGTTATTTTCTCTCACATGTCCTGTACCAACCAGGGCCAAAGAGTGATAAAAGCGTGATTTGAGTCTGTTCTAGCTTCTCCTTTGCTTGCTTCTGTCACAAACATGATATCCATATTTACAAAACGTATTGTACAATTTATTAGTGAATTAGATAGAGTTTTACGTCTGACTTTTTTATATTGTTTAAACTGGGATCAACCTCGCAACGATTCTTGTCCAATTTTAGGCTCACTAGCTTACATCTCTTATGCTATCGCCTCTCGAACAGGTATCAAGCACAATGGTATATATTTTTTTTAAAGAACTGGTACTATACATATTCCAATTACTGCACGTTTCATGCTCAACTTTAGGACCTTTATCCCATTGCGGCCATATCCTTATGCAATGGTTGGAGCTCAAATTTTCTTTATGAGCAATTAACTTTCTAAAGTTTGATAAAAATGTGATACGTCCCTTAATAAATCCGCGTGAGACTATGATGCGACTAAATATTTGGTAATAATTGCAATCTCATTTTAAATACGAAGTTGATCCACGAAAGAAGTGCCATAATTTTTGTATAGGGTAACCCACATGTCATATATCCAAGAATGTGAGGAGGAGGAAATATTTTTCAACACGTGATATTTGGTAAGCCAAGGTAAAGTAAGGGAAGACGTAGTATGCATGAAAAATTGTAGTTTTACGTACTTTCGTACATTCAATTATTGCCAGATTCACATCTTTTTCTGATTTGCCACTTGTGGAGGTTTGAATCAGTTTATCCTATCTTAACACTAGTTTTCAGGTGTGAAAATTATCCAGAACGTTCTATAGCAGCAAAATATTGAAATAACTTTTGTATTTTCAGGTATTTTTACGGCGTGTAAATGGATCTCTGAATTTTAACCTGGATTGGTCGGATTTTGAACATGGTTTTGGCACACCAGATCACGAATTATGGCTAGGGAACGATAAATTGCAAAGTTTATTAATTCAAGGAAATCACGAGCTTCGAATTGACTTTGTCAACAATTTGGGGGATCGGTACTTCGCCATCTACAACTCTTTCAGTATTTCAGACAAGAACGATAATTACCGATTGGATGTCGGAGGGTACAGAGGAACTGCGGGTGGGTAGGGATAAACAATCATGAATCTCATATTTTTTTCTTACTTGTAGTCGTCAAACGTAACTTTGTTTCATATACACGGTAGAATGTAGGCCTGGTCCACGTTTTCTTAAACTTTGGGTGAGGGTTTGTTAAAACTTTCTTCAAAAAGCAGCGAACACATACGTATTCAACGTTATTGACATCATTCTACTTCAGGCTTCTGAGAAGTGAGGACCTATTGACTTGGGGAAATTGGAAATCACGTCAGTCACGTTTAGTGCGGTGGTAAGGCACTTTCCCGGAAAGCAAGCCGTCCCTGATTCAAATTCTCGCTTCGCTGAATTTTCCTTCTGGTCTTTTTCTATACCTTTTCCCTTGTTCAAAAGGCAATACCAGTACTTGGGGTGAAGTAGAATTCATGATCAAATCAATTACCAATTATTCGACCTACATTTACAGTCTATATACATATATATAAATATATATGTATGTATATATATATATATATATATATATATATATATATATATATATATATATATATATATATATATATATATATATATATATATATATATATATATATATATATATATATATATATATATATATATATATAAATGTATAATGTGACACTTATTTTTGTGAAAACGTTAAAGGGAAGGCATTTCCCCCTTACGGTATTTTTCCCCTGACCTCCTATACTTCACGTAGAAGTAGACTTCATAGAAATTAGTTTACAAATCACAGAAAGCAAACGATTTCAGGATTAAAACTGGTTACATTAAGGCTTGAAAGCTATACATTTTTCAACATTTGTAATGAATTTTTTGCTGTATTGAAATAATTTTCGTACGGGGATAATTTTTGTGGGGAGGGCAAGAGAAAATTTTGCACGAATAATGACACCTTTTATCAGGTTTTGCCCGAATGAATCAACTGTTTGGCCCGAACCCCCAGCACAACCGCCTCGTACGCCTGTGAACGAAATCAGTTCTGATTATTACTTTATTATGACGATAGTCCATGAAAAAGATATTAATCATACTATTTCTTTGCAAAGCCTTTAATGTGCTCATACCACCAATGTTACCGTGCTTCAAATTGCTTCCTCTTACAGGTGATTATCTTTCTTTTTTCAATGGCCAAGCCTTCACTACAAGAGACCGTGACAACGACCAAGACAATGAAAACTGTGTGGCGTACAGTGATACTAACTGCAACCGTCTTCGTTGTACGTTTAGTGGTGGGTGGTGGTACAACAACTGTGGGTATCCCCTTACAGGCCCTTACGGAACATCTTGCTTAGCTTGGTTAAGGCTTCCTGGTAGCTCCTGTGACATGAAATCCGTGGAAATGAAAGTACGGCCCAGATAAGTTAAGCATGAGAACGTACTTCTTCTAATAAGATCAGGAAAAACAGTGTCTTATTTTCTCGTTATTAAAAATACGTAATAACCTCACCCGTTAAAGTTCTTTTTTAGATTATAAGTGAGAACTACCACTTCTTTTGTCATATAATTAACACCAGAGGTTGTGAAGCAGGGATGTGCTAAAGTTATACAGATTTTGCATCAAAAGGACGTATTGAATGCTGCATATGTGCGTCATATTGGACATTTAAAGTTAAGCTCAAGTTGTTGTCAGTCAGATTAATTACTACATGGAAGAATGCTTCAGTGTTTAAAACTGTTTGACGGTTCTAACGAACATTGGCCAGCCTTGTCAGAGGATGTGCTTTACAATTGACAACTACTTACATAAAGTATAAAGGAACACCGTGTAGCTTAATTATGAAATTTTTGCACACTGCAGGCTTTTATGTTATTTTTTCAGCACTCCAGTTAGGGTCAAGCAAAGTTTTGCAATATCTATCTGAAGGGTCATTTATCAAGTGCTTCCTTTCCCTTTATGCCCAGGTGATAACGAACTCACTTTGGCAGAACTGATTTTTGTTATCACATTTGGCGGGGCAGGTAAGCTCTCGCTCTACTCTTACCTATAAGATGGAAGCTGCAAAACGTTTTCCATTTCTAGAATTTTGGTGCCTCAAGTTATAATGTCTTTTGATCACCAGAGGCGTAGAAAGTAATATGAAAGTGAGGGGTTGGGGTCGGAGCATTTTTGGACTATGCCCCTCACCCTATCCCGTTGGCCAAATGTTTGCTTTTTCTACCAGGAAGAACAATTTTGTTTAAATTATGCCATACATCATTTTTTCAAATGAAAGTTGGCATTAAAGAAGGTAGAGTTCCTCGTTTTTTCAGCCACGCTGGCGTAGACAACAATTCCAGTATATCTTTGCCCTCTACAAACTGAGGAAATTGATAACTTTGTAATTCGTCAAGCTACTAAATAACCCATATACTCACAGAATTTTCAACTGACAGGAATGAAAGGTATCCGATGAATGGTATGAGAGTATTTGAGAGTGATAAGCTAATGATCTCCTGCCTGAAGTCTCGTCTGAAAAACTTTCTTAACGGAGCGTCACAATTAGTTGGTGCGAAGGGTAGAGGAAATTTTTAAAAAATAGGACCCCTCAGACAGTCGAAAATGGTGTTTTTTAGGCTTCTAAGCAGCAGCTAAGCAGCAGGGAAGTAAACAGACTTCATCAGGGAAAAGGGGGCAAGCTTCCAAATTTCCCAAGTATTCTTGGAAGTGTGCACACAACTGTATTATGGACGAAATTTGTGGCTCCCCAGGCGTGTAGAAATTGTTTTCTTTTTGAAGGAAATTTTTGTGGATATGGATCTTGTTTGCATACACATTTGAGTTCTGCGTTTCTTGTATAGAATAATTTGAAAAGTTGGAGGATTGATGATCGAAGAATCTGTATTTCCTATATTGGCAAATCTGCGAATGATTGCACGGTGATCGACCTAAGACCGTTGTTGCTACATAATGTTACCTTGACGACTTACGAACTGAAGCTCTCCAATGAAATTTTAAAAGTTTCTGGAACCTTTTTTGTCTAATTTAGAAAACCAGTTTATGTTGGAGAAAAGTTTATGAAAGAACGTTATAAAAATATTACCGAAGTTGCCGGTGTCACTTGATGATTTGGTGTAACAAATCGCAAATTTCGATTGTCATTTCCAAAGCTTGAAAGGCGTATCAAACTGATTAATGAAACAGCATTTATGCATCAGGGATTGCACTTCGAGTAAAGCACAAATAAAGTTTGCTATTTTTGAACAATGAATTAAAAATTGGCGCCTGTATTGTAAATGAAAAATGGTTTCCAAACCAAGGATTTTACTAAGGGGGAGGGTGGTGCTATTGCCCCAGCAGCCCGCCGATTTCTACGCCTATATTTATCACCGTGAAGGGGGCAGCATTGAGGACTGTAAGTATTGCATAATCAGAAGAGGCACAATATGAAAACGGTAGCAACAGGTAAGACTGTACAAGGCTATCACATAAGCTCTCAATATGAAGATGGGTGAGATGCGCGCCAAAAGTTCTGTTGGTAATTTCCCTTCCTCTTGAAATATAGAGACTTGAAAAGTTAACACAAGTAAATGGAACACTTCTACAATGATAAGGACGTTACTTCTTCCACCCAGCAGAGTGAAACTGCAATCCTGAGTGTTTTGAAGACAGAAAAAGGGGCGCGGTCTGCCACTTGACAGCTTGGAGTATTCCGGTATGATTTTAGTAGGAACAATTATCGAGGAGTAGAATTTATCGAATTTTAGAGAATTTAAGGCAACCATAGAACTTTCATTGCACCGAACTCTTCACTGATTGCAACGAGAGGGTCATCGACATATTTCTGTTTCGAACAAAAGTTTGGACGAATGGTAGAAAATAAGAGTATGTATTTGTCTAGCAAATTTGTAGTCCTTATCAATGTAATGTTGAACTGTGAAGGAATCTCATCACGTTACGAATTAATCATACATTGGTGTTTATTGGAAACGTTCCATGTTAGGCGCCATCTAGTCTCAAGGTCCACGATGCGTTTAATCCTTGTAATGGTAGCGTGGACGTTCGTGACCGGGGGCTGGGGTTTGAGACCCCCAAATGTTCAAAACACTGCTGAGTGGGGTAGACTTCGGTGCTTCGGTCGGTGCTTAGCTGGGTATATGGAGTTTTACCCTTTGAAACACGACTTAAGCAATAGCAGGTACAAACATATGTTAGCCTTCATCTCATTTCCTCGTTAAATGGTTCCATGCTACACCCGTCGTCCGAATATTGATTGATATTTGTGGTAAGCATCCACTTCAATATCAAGACACCTTGATGTGATGAAGTTGACGTACCACATATGAATATGTTAGTTAAGCACTCAATGCATTGTGAATTTTTCCAATCCCCTTTTTGTGGTTTTGCCTTTTTACTGGGAAATCGATTGGTCTTGCTTCTTACTTTCTTGTGCATTCAGGCCTATTTGTTAAGGCAGGGATTTTTCTTGGTCGTACACTTGCTGAGATCCTTTGAGATCCTACGCATACCGAGGCTTTCCGTTACAAATTCAGTTCCTGATGCAAGCGTTACAACCTCGGGATAAGGAGAGACCGTGCCTGCTTGAAATAAGTAATCCTGACAAGGCAGCTAACACAGGGCGCTACCTTTCGTTGGTGCTAAGCGTCCATAATGAGGAAAATTTTAAAAATGTTCAGTTATTTTCAGGTTTCGTTCGTTAAAAAAAGTTCCAATTTTCTTAACTTGTTGTTGCACAATGATAAAAAATTCACCTGAAGGTACAATTACCATTCCATGGAGTGGTAATGCTTAGTGGAATACACGGCGTTTGACGGGTTACATCAAATTCAAAACTCATAGAATAATATGAAGGGGAGAGCCATTTTGAAGTGGAGCTGTTGTAGGCGTTAAAAGGTTTGTGGGAAATGCAAAACAATATTTTCAGATTAATCCTAAATGTTGTGACGTTTCTTCTTGAAAATGCAACATTGACACCCCAGTAAGTCAAAGGCGGTGTAGGGTGTAACTGGTATCTGAGTTTGGTACATGATCTGAGCTCTTAAATGAGCTACGTTCTCATCGTGTTCACACTTCGTGCAAAGAAATTAACGCATTATGACTGGCCTTCTAGCCATCCGCAAATGTTGCGTAACTCTTGGGGCATTTATGTATATACATGCTACTGTCTATCAGTTACCAGATGTGAAACGTGGCTATATCAAGTGTGCAATGTCGTGAATTTCATTTCCTTCCTGGAGCAAAGAGAGGTAAGTCAGGCAGAGAAGGAGTATGTAACAAAAATGAGAAGGAAAGTCTCACCCTGTAACAGCACATCAATCTCAGGCGGTTTGATTGTTTAGATTTACTCACGTGGATAGTTCCAACGATCATTGTGAGTTCTCTTTGAGATGTTAAATAAGACACTACTTTCATGTCACCAAAAACTAACAATTGACAACCAGAAACGAGTATTCTCTTTGCAAGAAACAGGAATGAATAGCAGTCCAAAACATTTTGAGGCCATGGCAGATTCGGGTCTGGCTGCTGGAGATATTGCAAAAGAATACGGGCGAGCAATGAAATCATTTGGTGTTGCCGAGTTCGAGCCCTAAATTAACATTTCTATAAGGGCGGCACTTCTTTGAACAGATGTGTCAGTCAGAAATTGCATCGAACGGTAAGGTTGTTAGGAGACTCCAGGCGGTGAACTGTGACTTTTTAAGCTTTAAGTCTAGGCTGAAAAGGTCACAATGTGAGTGGTAAGAGGGTTTCAGAGTTAAACAAATTAGGAGGTATTGCTGATGAAGTTGGTATTAACTCAAGTAGACCTCGCTCTCATTAGATAATCAGTCCGTTCTAAGATTTTGTAATTGAGATGATGTATATAAACATGTAAACCTTAGACAATTCTACCGTCAAAACTGGCTAGTAAAGCCTATTTATAAATGACAGGAAAACGCAAACAAGGAACTGGCTTTGGAACTTCTATCAAGTGTTCACAACTCAACTTTAATTTATTGTATGGTTTTCACCCTCTGTGTACTACAACTACTCAAAAAAGTTCTAATACATTTGAAATTTTAGAGTAGGAGTAAGACGTCACGATACGTACTGCAGAAGTCTACGGTATTGTTAGCCTTACAATGTCTTTTATATTGTTACATAATTAGGAATTTCACCACGAGGACGGTACAGTCTCCATAGCAATATCAACTTCGATAAAATTCGATAAAGCCATATTCTTATTGCAAATTCGTGTAAAAAAGAAGAACAACAACTAAATAGAGGTGACGTTGAGCAATTTAATATCGTCGAATTTGCGGATTTCTCTCTTAAATTATAGATGGCTTTTTAAAAAATACACACATTATATTGTAGAACAGCAAAACGAGGGCGACATAGGGTGTCAGCAAAAATCTAACGAACAAATTTTCAAAGAAAAGAACTAATTTTTAGTTACAACGGAGGAAAAACAATTTGATTTAGAGGGGAAGTTAATATAAAAGCAAACGTCAACTTGTAACCAAAACATGGTAGTTGAAAACAAAACAAAAAAAAAAAAAAACTAGATGTGCATGGCTTATTAGGTTCTATGTATTATTCATGTTTTATGCCGTATAAATTATTGTCCCTGACCTTACCCTAACAGTTGAGCCAAGTGTAGGTGAAAACGATTGTAGGAATTAATAATTCATACTGCATTTATAAGAATTACAGTTCCACAAAATTTAAGGTAGATTTAACTAAATTTAGGACAGGTGTAGTGTTTTAAAATAATTCTGTTATTTCGCCCTGAATTAAGGTTGTTGTATAACATTAAAAAGTGGAAATAAAGTATGTGAAAGAACAGTAAGTTTAGTTTGTGATTTGATTCCATCTTACGTATCTCAGCAGATGCTCTGGTGATTACGACACAGATACTCATGAGTCTAGTTTTAGTTTTTTTAGCTGTTTAAATTTAGGTGGACCAATGTATGAAACGAGATAAATAGGAAAAGTTAGACTATCTAATGGTGTGGTCGAAAATAGTATTCTTATGTGTCGTTAATTCGGTTGTCATTGATGGACTGTTTGACGTATATATACTAAAAGGGCTTACTAAATAATTGACAAAACTGAATTTAACCTTTCATCAGGGACTACCCATCCTGATCTACAATCTTGAAAATAACCTTTGGGACACTTTTTATATTATGCGTCAATTTCAGTTATGGTAGACTAACATATGGAACCCCTCTCCCCTCCCGATAATGTGACAAAAAGAATGGCTCTGTGCCGTGAACAGCATAACAGTGGTCAACATTGGAAAGGGGAGCGGGTTGTCCCAACAGGTTTTATCCAAGATTGTAGGCATGTGGGGTGAACTAGAACAAACTTTGTCACTGCTACTTGTCATTGCTACTTTTAATTTTCAAGTCCCTTTATGGGTTATAGCACAAATCGTCCAACAGCAGCCAGGTCCAATGCTCCTAACGTACTTTAGCCAATCTCTCCTCATTGGGACACATTCTAAGCTTCTTGCTGAGGGTGAGAATACAAGACCCAATATGTTACCAGAGCACTCTCTTTCAGGTTCATGTTGTGTAATATGAGTTTTCAGTACTATGTATTTTCTTAACGTAATGTTAACCAAACAGCTTTACCAACTGAGAATTTCCCTACACTACTACAGAGTCTATGGTTTGGTGTAAGGATTCGCAGGCCCTTTTTGAGCAGAATCCAAGGAAATTACCAAAGTAATATACATCAAAAGGTATTCATCGTGAAAACAACTCGACTTTGATTTTTTCGATATCCAGATGTGAAATGCATTACGGATATTGTTAGAAGTCAACGTTCCTTTTGTCCAGCTGCAGTTGCTCAGTGTTATAAAATTTTTCGGGGAATTAGTATTATTGTTGGGTTTGGCAAATACTTAAGAATGTAGTAAAACAAATACAGGAGTAGTAATTAATAAAACAACCAACCAAAGCTTTAATCACTTTCTAGTCGCATCACTCCATGATCCGACAAAGAATGTTTAGTAGCAGTTTTCATTTGATCATGAAATACGCCAACGTGCAGATGCGGGTGCTCTCTATCACACAGTGGACTGTTAAGCTGAATACTTCTCCAAGACAAAGGCATTCAATGTTTAAGTATTTTTACTAATTATTTCATTTATATTTGTGTTAATAAACACTTTTTTAGTTACTGTGAAATTTCTATATTAAGATAGGAAATTTAATTTCAATGGGATAGTAAGATATGAAAACAAATGTTGTGATTTGGAGCAGGTCAATGGTGTGGTGTTAAAGGACTGTAGTTCTTCGGAGAAAGTTTTAAAATCATTAGCGTAAAGAAGTTGGAGAAAGTCAAAATAATTCCTGTCTAATAAAAGGAAACTCCTAGTGTGATAAAAGAGATTGCTGAAATAAATTATGAGCACCATCGAATTATAATTGGAATTCATTAATCACTCTACTCACGGTTTTAGTTTTAAGTTGGGAGATGGTCAGAAAACACAGCTTCCGATACACGTCTTAAAGAGGTTTTGTTTTGGACAATAATGTTACATTCTTTTCCAAAATTCTTATAACGATATTTTGATCTACTAGGACCAGTGATACATTTTCAATAAGACAATGGGAGATACAAGGCAATAACTTCTCGTTACTAGCAATTATGAAAATCTACCACTCTACACTATGGTCGTAACTAGTGTTAAAAGAGGCTATAATTCGGTTAGTTTCATTGAAGGATGCTTAAAATGCAGGATGTTCAAATACCCAATACGAAGAACGACTACAAAAAAAAAAATAAAAAATAAATGAACTTTGATAGGCAGTCATTTTGCTTAAAAGCTTGATTAGGGTTCGGAAGCAATTGGCAACAAACCTCATCTCATAGCATGTTTTTACAAAGGCTATTGTGGTAGATGATAAAATGTCAAACGCCTTGAAGAAGAGAACACTAAAGTTCAATGACTGACATGGATTGACAATCGTTATTCATAAAATCTAGTTTGTTTTTTCTCAGTCTGTAAGAAATGCCTGATTGTTAGATGTAACAGGTCCCTGTACAGATGCTAAGAACTTCTAAAACTTCCTTTGCTCTATTTTGTGTGAATACTGAAGCTAGTGTCAGTTTTTCGGTACGGAAGTATCCCAGAAATGGTTTTTATGAGGTTCCTTACTTTTTCTTGATTGAGCTTCGTAAAAGATGTTATATCTTTGCAATGATGTCCAAATAAATGATTTCATTATTGATACACTAATTGAAGTGACACCAAAAGCTCTGGAAATGAAACCGGTTTATCACAGTCAGAAGATTTTAATTTTATTGCTGTTCTTTTGTGTTTCAATGAACAAGGGACAGGTGAGTTAAATTCTCATAAAAACCGTTTGCAAATTAATGATTCTATTGATGTGCATTAATATAATGGAAACGAATAGAAGAGAATGTAAGGAAAAATTTCTGATATAGACTAGTTATTAGCTTATCAGGTTTCAAAGTTGAAACAAATAAGAAGCAATTCTTTTTTCCAGTTTGCACGAACGTATTTTTCTGCAAAATATTTCAAAACTAATCTCAAAATAATACGACTACTACTCATAATAATACGATGATAAGAAACGTCTTAACTAGGCACAAAATTTTGTCCAACTTTACGGGTATCGATAAAAAGTGTAATTTGTTATAACCGTTCACAACAATTGGTTTGGATTAAAATATATAACCCATAAAAATTCATATGGGTTTGTTCAAAGTGAAAAGAACGACTTGGATTTCTTTTTGTATGAAATTCTAAAGTGGATAGCGAAGGAAAGACTTAGCACTTGTGTTTGGTCTAACATTCCCTTTTTACTCGGAAGCCTTGGGTACGATTTCTTGGTTGACTGATGCCAAAGACTTTAAAATTGCACGAACTGTGGGGCGCAAAGAACAAAAGCATACCATCCAGTGTAAAGGAAAACACTGTACCTCTACCACTAATTAACTTATACACTTAACGAGAAATTGATGTTAAAAGAAAACAATTCTCATTACTGTACTCTAAAGTAACCATTTAAACTCCTAAAGGAGAATTTAAGACATTCAATGTCGATGCTTATGAAAAATGATTTGTTCTCTCTTGAAAAGTTGGGTAAATTTCCTGGACAATATAGAGGTTGGTAGTTTTTCCAGTATAAGGCAAGTGAACCGAGACACTTTTGACTCAACAGTGGTTAAATGATTTGTGAATTTCTTTAACCAACGTTGCTTAAACGCAGCGTTCATTATAATATTTTAGCAATACCTGTTTCTAATTTTGTACATTCTATGTGAATTTTTCAAAGCACCGACCTTTACTGAAGTTATTGTTTGCTCTGTCATCTTTGGAAAACTATGTGTCATAAAAATGATGCCATGAAATGCTGTAAGAACATTGCCGGCTTACATACCTTTCCCTCGTATAGAACATTTTTAATTTCTCACAGGAAATTTCTTGTTAATTACTAACAACATGTCTTATTGACCTAAACTGAGGCTGATAATGGGGAATTCGTGCAAAAATTATGCATTTTGCAATACAACATAAAGAAGAAAAAAATGATATTTAATGGAAAGTGGATTATTAATCGCCAATAAGAACAAATTAGTGCCACTGAATACATATCGTAGTCATGTTCAAACGAAATAAAGTTTTCCATAAACGAACTTCCAATTGAAATCCTACCACCTTCGAAAACAGGAACTAACACACAATTTCATCTACTTTAAAATATATTTTTTAGCGTAAACTCCTCTGAAGTTTTCCAGTGTGAGAATTACTTATTCGAAGTTTATTGTCCAACAAATCGAGAAGCATTGAGACACTGGTACATGCCCGAGTAAAATTGTATGAATTTCCCCATTTTCTGGAATAAATGTCCAACTGTCAGCGTTGATAAACCAATTATGGTTAGACACTTTATCCGACCACTAGGTAAATAAAGTAACCAACTGGTGTTTGGTGAACGTTGCCCAATTATTGAGCCTATTAATATGTACCCAGATTTTGTTAAAAATTGGGAAAAAATTATCAAACTTATCAAGTGGGTATGAGCAGAAGTGTTCTGATTAACGGCTTTTCATTACCCGATAATTTATGATAAAAGCAGTAAACTTGCAAAGGATTTATTGCAGAAATGTTCCCTAGTAAATGTTCATCAAGTCAAAATTAAGACCGACTCGAGACGCACGAAAGAGTTGGATAGTGGATATGTTCCAAAATTTACCAATATTGGTTGTTAATATAGTGTTTTAATTTTGTTTATCAGTATCTTAAAATTTCTTCGTGTGAATAAAGAATTTATTTGGTTCCAGCAGCACGGGAAGTTAAAAAATAATCCAGTGCAGTGATAGTGCGGGGAGACAAATGAGAGTAGGTTTTCAGTCAAATCCAAATATACATAGGCATTTCCTGCCTTGGCTCACTTAGCAATTAAACGACAAAGGAAAAAAAAACTGCAACAGTTTAAATGCGTTTCGTGTCTCTGTAAAGTGAAGAAAAAACCAAGTACTTTACCTTTCAATGAAGAAATTTTTAAACCCCTTTTGGAAAATACCTTTGTTAGAGTGTCACTTTTTTTGAAAAGGATATGGGCTTTATTTCCATCTGCTAGTTAATAATTGGAAATGTTTCTCGATGAGGTATGGGATGTCCCTAAAAGAGCATTAATACCGTAGTTGATTTATTTGCTAGATTTTAGCCTTTTAATAATATAAACTTAGTGCTGTGACATAAAAAAGTAATTTAGTAACAAGTTTCGATTCACGAAACAAGATAAAGCGAATCTGCGAAGAAAGGCGGTATTCATGTCGGGTGATTGTCCCCAAGAAAAAAGTAAATTTGCAACCAAGGTCGGAAGTTCGTAACCCAACAGTTTTAGTGGTGACATACCGATACATTCATAGGTAAACTGAATGGGTGGGTACCATGCATGCATTACTTCATTTGAAAATATGGCAACGGCATTATCTCTTATATGCTGCACGGATTCTGTATATGTATTAACCAAAATGTTTTTTTTTTAAGTTTGAAGAACTAAGTGTGTAAGTCTAGGGAATTTCTTGAATAAGAGACCAATAACCCATTTCTCTACAGCTTAATAACTGTTAAATACGATAATTAATTGGAGTTTTGTCAACTCTTTACTTATAATTAGCAAACGTCAAAAGTATATTCTGACTTATCTGGTAACTAATATCTGTTACACCTGTTAAGTCTCCAGCAGTAAAGGACTTGTAACATTAACGTGATTATCAACATTATCAAAGGTTTGTGTATAATTCCTCTTTTAGCAATAAGATATTTCGGAACGTCAAACCCTAAGAAGGTTCCTAAAGGCAATGTCTCTAATAAGGTAAAAACAGTCGCCCCAAACTTAGTCTGAAACAACAGCTTGCTGGTTACTCCGGCGAAAGACGACAAAATACCTTTCTTAATCCAAATAAGGGAAACTGCAATTTACCGTTAAAGAGTGATAATAAACCACTTTCAATATAGAAGAGAAATTTTTTGTTTACCTTTCTTTATAGTATATGACATTTAGGGCATTGGTCAGAGACCTGTGTTCATAAACTGTACTAATGCACTCATCCTACTACGGTCCAGCTAGGGGTAACAAAGGAAGTCTTCACACCTCGAATAGTGTCAATATCAATCACAGCTTATATTTCGTGTTACTCTTTCTGTCTGGAAATAAATATTCAATGATGTCACAATCAGCGTTATGTAGAATTTTTCATTTTGTGTTTCTTGTCATACCTGAAGATGTAAATTAGTGTGTGCTTGCAATATAACGCATGGGTTTGAAGACATTTGAAGCAAGGTTTAATCATCTTTCCTCGCTGACCAAAGTTATACGTGACAAACTATTTAAAAAAAAAACAGGTTCTATGAAGAAAAAAACAGGATTTTGACCGGACTCAGAAAGAACTTTAGCAGCCACATGTTCCAGCACCTACGTTTAAACGTAATATGCTAGCTGATCACCAAGCCTTTATGTGTTTGTGTAGTGATCATGTCCCAAATTTCTAAATGGCGGTATTTGTATGTAAGATAGCCAATGGTTCCTTGGCACGAAATTTTCTTACATGAGTTTCAGCGGTCAATTTTTCAACCAAAGACCAAGCAACCCTTAAAAATTCAAAAGTAAATCACAGTGTGACAAAACTGCTAAAATTATTTTCAAATTACCACAAGGAGATATAATTATTGACTTCTAAGTCAAGTACTGTTGTTCACTCATATATATTTTACCTTTTGTTTTGTTGGTAAGTTACTCATTTTTAACAATTTGTCTGACAGAGTAAAACCAACTTTTGAAAGAAGTTCTCAGACTCTTTTCTTTAATCATATTAACAGCATACAATACTTCTCCCATCTTTGCCCTTCTGAATCGAGAACTTTAAAAACGGGAAGAAGACATTATTATTTGTTTTTGAAGTTAATTGCAATTTTCATGGATTAAGTGCTTCTGTCAGAGTTTCAGGGTTCCCATTTTTGTAACAATATTTTTAGTATCGACGAGTATCTACCGAGATTTTCAGTGCTTTGTAAAATTAAATTAAAAAGTGGTGAACTCTCCAGAACTCAATGACCACTTTTTTAAAAGACATACCATTACAGCTACTCGGTGACCTGACTGAAGTTAAAAGTTGTAATAGATAAAGAAAATTAATGACTGAACTGTTAAATAACTGACTGAAGTTAAAGGTTGTACCGGATACAGATAATTAAAACCTTTAAATTACCTTGTAAAAGATAAATAGACACTAAAAAGGTGTTTAGGAATAAGACGATGTGATTGAACACTTTTTGCTTCCACTTTGTAAAAACGACTAGATGCCAAACACACGTGTCTAATTTGAAAACATTTCGCTTTTCATACGTTAAATTGCTAAACATTTAGTCTTTAATAATTAAACATATATGGCAGTTGAACGTATAGAGTGAGGCAAAAATAGTATTTAATTGAGGAGAAAATATTCTTATTAAGATACTGTAAAAGTAAGGTTTTAAATTAAATTGACAAAAGCTAGAAGATAGGTATTTGAAAAATGAGTTGAAAGCAACAATTTCAAATTTTTCCTTCGCTTTGAATGGAAAAATGAAGCCTTACTACAATGAATCAGTATATATTACTGTTTGAAAGTCTCTTTTAGACATGGAGCCATTTCCTTGAAATGTATTTTTTAAAACGGCACATGTTGATGTATTTTTAACTGTTATATTTAATTTCTAAATTAATGTGAGGCACCAGAGAAAATGTAGTAGGGTTAATTGTTGTGCAGTAGACATACGAAATACTGTCTGTCCTTTTGTAACACAGACGGAAATTTCAATGGTAATTATGAGATTTAAAGGAAATAACCAGGTAGTCCAGATCATGGAAACTCGTACAAAAACTCCCCGAATCATCTAAGGGTACCTCTGTGGATGTTGTGAACAAAATCTTTACACTAAATTGAAAAGAAAAAAGTATGAAAGTATCTCTTTGAATTTTCGTTAGGCGTTTTGTCTGACTTTTTTCAATATTAGACTGTCTTTCAGCGTATTTAGTTGACTTTTCATGACAACCTTATGATTCCATTGGTTTTTTCATTTTTACACATTGCAGATCTTTCAGCGTCGTATCGAAGGGTCTGTTCATTTTAATCGAGGATGGGAGGAATACAAAAATGGTTTTGGTTTTCAAAGTAACGAATTTTGGCTGGGACTTGAAAAGTTGTCTTTCTTGACAAATCAAAAGAAGTATGAAATCCGTATTGACATGGAGAATGCTGCTGGTTTGGCCTTCCACGTTCATTACAAACATTTTCGAGTAAGAGACGAATACAGTAATTTCGAGATATTTGTTGCCGACAATTACAGTGCAAATGCAGGTAGGTGAAATTTATGTAATGGAACAATCTTCATGGAAGCGTATTGGTTATTTAGGACTTTCCATTGAACATTCGACATGCAATTAACATTACCGATAACATTTTCCTTCATATACCTGAAACTGAAGCAAATTCAAGTATTAAACTAATATTTTGTATTTTACTATAATCATTGCCTAGATACTCACATCGTGTTCTGTCCGCTAAACATGGAATATGGAAACTGCACTTGTGAAGCAACCTGCGAGGATCCTAATAATAAGAGGACGTGTCAAACAACGTGTACTTCTGGAGAAACTTGCAATTGTCAAGAAGGATTTTTGAAGAAATGAGAAGACTGTGTACCACCAACTGAATGTGACTGCTTTATGGAAGGTGTTGGAGTGATTCCGGACTATGTTTCAGAATTCCGTTTTCTTAAGCGAGGAAAAACTTTTGTGTTGCCAGGAATTTTGAAGGAAATTTCTATTCCAGGTAAATTATATCAATGAACCAAATTCAAAATGCAAGAATTCTAAATGAATGCGTCATCAATTTCCGGGTGACAAGAATATTTTCTACAATGGATCCTTAACATCTGAAATCTGATTACCAATTTTTCACTTGTTGTAAGAAAAATATGTTTTTATTACACACCTCACCATAGAAAAATAGGAAAAAAGAAGCAGAAAAACTGGTGATGATCAGTAGAAAAGAAAAGATTATGGGAAATTTCGGACCTTTCGGGAAGATGGTAAAGACCCTTCCGAACGGTTTCAGTGGGAAAACTAGTGAGAATTGTCGCCGTCGAAAGATATGTCTCGAGTATGCCACAGTTTACCTTAGCAAAATTTAGCAGAAGGTGAAGCAGTTGAAAAAATTCTAAAAAAATGAAGTTTCTAAAGAAGTTTCTGAAGAATCTTATTTCTCATTGAGACCTTTGTGTCGTCAATCCTCTTGAAGCATTCGTTATCGATGGGTATGTCTGCTTCTACAGAATGGGCAAAGCCGAGTGAATGTCGATTGCACTCGACGCTGTGAATGTCAAACCAACGTACCTGTGACAATGAATATACATGCAGCTCAAATGCGACGTGTGAGGAAAGGAATGATGTGCGTCAATGCTATTGTAACGATGGATACACAGGGGCCGGTCAGAACTGTGGCGTGTTAGCTACTGATTGTGCTAACATATTCAATGCTGGTATTACTGACAGTGGTGTCTATACTATAAAACCAACAGACTGGCCTGGGTCTCCAGTTGAAGTCTACTGTAACATGACCGACGGAGGGGGTTGGACGGTATGTATCTTTCACTTTGAAATGCTGATCATTTGATTTACATCTACAATACAATAGTCGAATATTTTCAGGCGATTTCTGTAGCCGTTTGTTTAAATAGCCTAAGATGTAAATTTTTGCAATAGATGCCATCTCTGTTTGAAAAATAGTAGCGGTTAAGTCAGACAATTCAATATTTTCCTTTTGGTGATGTCGACACTTTTTACAATGCATGTAAAATTACAGTAAAAATAACAAAGAAATGCATATGAATCCCTAGTGCAAGCGCAGAAGGTATTTTTATGTATTTCTTCGTCTTGTAATTGCAATTTAACATACATTTTTTAACATTGTACTCATCGAGAAAACACACTTATAATCAAATTCCCCAGTAAATGCTAGTTCAAGAAATTATATTGGAGTAAATAATTATGATTTTCAGTTGTTCTCTTAGGGGATTGAAAGATTTAATGGAAAATTTCTGTTCATTGAGAAAATATACGATCTACTTTTTTTGAATGTTCGAAATAATTGCGAGTAGATTGAACAATAAATGCTAGTTTAAGATATTATATTGGAGTAAATAATTATGATTATCGATTGTTATCTTAAGGGATTGGAATATGAAGTGAGAAATGTCTGTACGTTGAGGAAATGCACAATCTACTCTCTTTGAATGTTCGAAATAATTGCGAGTAGATTGAAAAATAGTTTCCTTTCTCTGAAAAGGTATTTCAACGTCGTGAGGATGGTTCCGAAGACTTTTATCTTGACTGTGACAACTACTGAGAAGGATTTGGCTCACCAAGCCGTGAGATGTGGCTAGGAAATGACAAAATTTCCGATATGACGAATCATCGAAATTACCAACTTCGGATTGATATCATAGAGAGAAATGGTTCCCCTTACTACGCCAAATACGATCTCTTTCGCATCGCTGAAAAGAGAGATAATTACAGATTAGTAGGCCTTGGAAGTTGCACAGGAACTGCAGGTTTGTCTGTCTAGCACTTTTATTGATACTCTTTTTCGACTTTTTTTAAATCTTGTTGATTTGATGAGCTTTGCAAGCTATCCTTACATGTCATTAGAGAATGGGATAGTGTGTTTCACTGATAAAAATCCTCGAAAACAATTCTCATTACCCGAAAACCCAAACTAACCTTCTACTGGGGAACAAAATTCGTAATTTCTAGGCATACAGCTCTTTAATTGACATCAAATTAAAAAGGAACCTGTATCATTATCGATACGAGTGTTTAAATTGCATCTTAAGTGCTTAAAATCTTGTTGCTTTTCACCAGGATTAAGCGTAAGAAATAGGTTTGTGGCTATACATGGAAATGTGATAGACATATGAAGGAGGGGCTAAAACCAAGAAGAGTGTTACAATTGGAACAGTCTTGGTGACAATATCTTTCCACGTTTGCAACTCAGTAGAAACAGTTTACTTCATGGCAGATGATGTTTTGAAGTTTTAATCATCCAATCCAACGATAATGTATAACGGGAGTTTGAACAGAAAGTAAACTTTACAAATCTTTTACTTTAACGCTGTTGTACAGGTTAGGGACAAAATAAAAACACCATGCTGTGAAGTGGACAATGAAGATTCAACGGCATCCGTGATAGAACGTTACGGATAAACACACGACAAGCTCAGGCTCATACTGAAAAAAACATTTCTTAAGTTACAAATGATAACAGTGGTTTCACATTTTCATGTCTTCACATTTGGTTGACCTAGAAATGACCGCATATGTACTTGAATGTACTTGCGCATCAGAGTTCTGTTCCAAGTATTCATACAGAACAAAGTTAATTTTGCAGTAGTTATTTTACATCATGAAAAAATTTGCTCACTAAGCTATTCTGTTAGCATTTTTACTTGTAATAAAACATATCATGTTCAGCTCCGCCATACTGAATAACGTCACACTTTTTCATTGGGTGAAGTGTACTTTTATTTCTTTTAAACAACAAACATTATGTCTAGTTTTCAACAGCTGAATCTGTGGTCGTTTATTTAAAATCCAATACATTAATGTCATACATCTCAGTTGCGACTTTCAAGGATTTTTCTCAATTTTAAGTTGTCATTGAGCATATTTTTCAATTAAAATGGAAGTCCCACTTCTTACCTTTTTACACACGAGCAGGTGAATCGTCCCTTAGAGGAAATTAATTTACAAGCAAGGATCTCAAAGTTTTACAAAACTGTTTAAAGGGTATCTAGAGCATCGTCAATTGAAGCTTGTATGTTATTGAAATTTAAAAATTACCTCGGTTTTGAATGTCATTGCCACAAATTTCTAAATAATAAGGGAATACTTGTACAGTTCATGTAAGGTTTTAGTTGCTATTTATAGTGTAACTACTCTATAAGTGCAAGAAAGAGATGAATCATGATGGAATATTCAATTCATTATTGTAATGTTGCCTCCAACACTTTCAAACAGTCACGTAAACCGAAAATATACCACATACACTTAAATTATTGGGAGTGGTTTAAGAAATCTGCAATAAAACAAATTTATAAAATTTCAAACAATCTTACCATTATCAACGAGAAATATTTTTTATTACATTATAACAGACATTATGTCAATGGGATTAAAATAATGATCATTTTGAAATATATACAGTAAAACAAATAATACATTTTAAGGCTATTCTTTTCATTTCGACAAAATCATCATATAATATTACAAATGTACATTTCTACTTTTTAAGAACGCCTAAGCACCTACGTATCAAAGGGATTTGGCAATAAGCTCTCCCTTAAAGGGGGTCTTATGACTGTTTCTCTATTTTCTTAACATTATTTTGCAGGTTATGATGCTATGAATTGGCACAGAAATATTTAGTACACGAGACAGTGACAACAATTGGTGGAGCCAAAACGACTGCGCAGAAAGGCACCGTGGTGGATGGTGGTGTGACCAAGGTTATACTTATAGAACTGGTTATTGTAAAACGAGTGAGGGTTACTGTGACTATTGGCCTCTGGGGAGCGACTTCTGTGGAATTTGTGCTCATTCCAATCTAAACGGTGCGTTCGACAGCCAAACACGAGGGACAAATATTCACTGGACTAGTGCCTCTGGATACGACTGCAACATTGTGTACAAAGAAATGAAAATAAAACCAGTCTAACATTGGACAAAATGAATGATGATATGCTTAAATATTCATGAAATTATTCTAGATTGAAGTGTCTGATAACAATAGGTTATCTATATATCTGAAAATACATGGACTATTGTTTTATTTAATTTAAATTTTATAATATTCCCTTCGTTCTAGAGTGTTTATTTCCCACGAAAGGTCAACATTCGAAGTGAACAATGATAACATGAATTGAAGACCTGCCCAAGAAATATGTAAGCATTTAAAAATTGGTAAATTTGTCATATAAACGAAGCCGATCAGCTCGTGAAGGAAGCCAGTTGTGGGGTCAATCAGCCTTAAATAATCTTAAATTAATTATTTATATATAATTTTAAACCCATTGGCCTATATTCAGTATAAATTCATGAAATCAAGCAGTATTATACATTTACACTGTACAATCATCTATAATACAGTGAAGCAAAGAATTTGAAAGATTAAGGTGATGGTCCGCGTGTTTAGTCTGACGGTAAGAACATCCGTTTTCCGTGTCTCACGCGGAAGGCCCGGGTTCTATTCCCAGGTCGAGTCATACCAAAGACTCTTAAATGGAAGCTACTGCCGTTGTGCGTGATGCCTTTTTTTAGCAATGGAGTAGGGAAAACAAGGCAGTGAGCAACAATTGGAAAAAGGCCGTGGCCGGCTCGACTTGAACCAAGAGATTGGAAACTGGGCCAACAAACTCCATTTAAATCTAAATCTGATGGTCCCCAGTTACGCCCGACCAAGTCAGGTCATCGCTTGTCCATTCGAGATCCGTTTAAATCACACTAAGCAACTTCAGTTAAGGCATAACTTAATAAAACGTACATACGTGAAATGGTAAATACTATTTCCGTCCTATAAGAACTTTGTTGAAGAGTTTAGAGGATTTTCATGAATAATATCTGAAGTGCCGAATTCTATGTGAAATGAGGTAAGACATTTCGAGTATGTAAGGAAACGCCCTCACTTACAGCTTTGTACAAGACTTGCACATAAACATAACACTTGAAAATTTCTTCAGACCAGGATAACCACAACATTTCTTGAGGTGAAACTGAATGAAAATCACTATATTAAAAGGGGGAATGACTTACATAAATTTCATTTTTCAATTTCTTTTCAGTGACATGACGCAATAAATTATTACAAAAATCAAGAGTCTATATTCGAGATGTATTTTATTGAAGTGAATTCATCTACTAACAATTTTGAACGGTTTGAACGCACTGTCTTAAAGGAACGCAATATCATTTGGATTTGCCCATATACGTTTAATTTACGAGTGACTGCGGCAGTCACCAGTTTCCGTCCTTCAGGCCTCAAGTTATCTCATCTCTTAGTCCTTACAAATTCAAATGAATGATTCGAAAATGAAAGCTAAAAGTCGACACTTACATTTAAAATAATTGTAACGCGGGGTGCACCATTAAGTTTGTACTTCAATTTTCAGATATTATGAAAACATACCTTAGAATGAGTATTCTCTTGGTTTTCTTTATGAGAATAATCAAGATCTTTTGAGAGGAAGAGCGACATGGATAAAACGGTTATTTTTTGAACGTTTCATTTTGCTGTCGACAAACAATAGGCTTCAAAATTCAGATTATGTATGTTACTGCCTACAACTAGTAGCATAACTACCATTGTGGGGCGAGGTTTGGGCTAAAGCCTCAGTGAAAGTATATAGCCCCTTGCAGCTTCGTAAGGAATAATGATTTAAAAATTAGAAAACAATAGGAATGAAAATAATAATAAAAACATAAATCAAAAATAAAATTATGACGTCTTTCCCTAAATTTGTAAGAGGGGCTTGGAATGAAGTATCCGTGAAAGTGTCCGGCCCGCGGCAGCTAATAATATGAAGTAAAACCTACACAAAATATACATGCAATGGGAAAAAGCAAAACAAAAATATAAACACCGGGGTATTACGTCACCTCCATATGTAACTGCTGTGGTTCTGCGGTTCAGACACGCTGAATACTTTATTGTAGACTTAAATCATGCAGAACGCCTTCATAATTCAGATTTAGATCTTGTTACGACATGATCTTTCGACGCATAGCCGACGCTAAATTTAGCAGAATTGACGTGTCCGTGCTAATTTAAACTAAAGGGAAGGATTTTGTGTAACGGCATATTAATACAGGATTATAAACCCCCGGTTCCCAAATATCGAATTGCTCGCATGCACAAAATGTGTACGTATAGAGAGAGAGATAACAGCAGATTCGAAACTTGAAGTCTTGTATCTGTTCGACAATTTGTACTAAGCAGAAGCGCTTCATGGTTGAACACCCTGCAAAATGGCTATGTGCTCTCCGAAACACACGATTTATGATGCATTCGAGGAGTTTGTAAGTATTCGTTCTCGCACTTGTTGAGTTTAAGATATCGTGTTTACTCATTAGCTAAATTTTTTCGCTCACTTTGCAATTAGAGACTTCGTTCACCTGTCTCCAAGTCGAAGATTAACCCGCTGAGAAGGGGTTAACATGTACCCTGATCTTGCTTCATTCATCATTGAACTTTGAAGACATTGGCACTTGGAATATACTCTGTCAGTGCACAGTAGGTTCTAGCCGTTCTACTAGACTTGCGAGTAAATTCTGTCTTGAAAAATGATCTTGCCGAATTCAAGTGACATTGTTATTACTAACCCCCCTAAAAATAGTTTAAAAAAAACTTTTACGAATAATTTAAATTTACAAAAAGTAGCAATACGTGAAGAATCTTATATTCATAAATCGTTCACTCTCAGTAAATACTCCTACGCGACAGTGCGGGCAAAATTTGCAGAACTTTCTAGAATTTTGGATCATACGATGTTAATTCTGGAACAATAGTGTGCATTTTATTTATTTTTTGCAACTTATTTTTTATCGAAGTGAAAATTTCATAGGAAACCACACTTTTTAAACCACGATATTTTTTATTCTACTTATAGGTACAGAAAATGGAACTTTCGGGTGCCTTATTTTTCGGGTGTTACAATTTAAAAACATTTTCTTCTGTATCCATGCTCCGTGCCAACTGATGGTCTCGCTCTGCTCATTCAGTGTACCAACTTACAAGCTCAACAGAAAATGATCTGCCCAGATTGTAGAAATGAATTTTTACATGATTTCAGTTTATTAAATCCTCGATAACCAAGTTAACCAAGATTTCTCTAGGCTTTGTCATGCATTGCAAGGTACTTTGTCAGTGTTCTTTTGACCTTAATTTTTTTCAGGACTGTTAACTCCATTATAATAGTAGTAACAGTACAATAATAGTAACATCCACGCCCCTCGACCGAGCTACTTCACATAGTGTGTCACCCCTATCAGGAAAGATCACAACACGTACGCATATAGCAGTGGCACGCTAGGAAGGGAACTAGGAGGTATCGCCCTTGAGTCGACCAAAGAGATGCAAATCAAAAAGAGAAAAATAAATTCAAAATGGATTCAAATCACTTATTTTGTGAGACATTTCCGATATAAAGGGTTTAGTAAAGGGGGTTCACGCTGACCTCAGTTTGTTGAACACTAAATCTCCGACGCCTGTCTACCTACTGTGGCTTAAAACAAGGATTTAAAATAATCATTATTTCATATTCATTGTTATGATTTTGGTGAAATTTGCATTGAAATCCAAAGAATGAATAGTTTGCAAGATACGAACAAATAAAAAGTCACATTTTCACGAAGAGTGAACTAGTGTTGAGGCAAGTACATAGGACAACGTATCCTCACATTACTGGACATGTTTTTTTTTTTCTTTAAACTTCTCAATCGAATTTGTCCTCAACAACAGTCCAATATCAGAATGTGAAAACTTTGCAACCTTGCATTCTTCACAGGAAGGTCCTAATTCTTAACTCGAGAAAAAATGTCCGACTTGAATGGAAGTTTCACCACACTGTGTAGATTGTGTTTCTTTTTTTTCGCACACGAAATTAATTTTTTGCTTAAGCTTTCCCTTTACCTGAATATTATTCAACTGTCTAAAGTCTGTGTGGAAGTAATATTTCACAAACCAACTGACAACTGCCTTCATCCTTAAGGAAGCGGGGAACATGAAGCTATGCGCCCGTATGACTTACTGTGTACCCATGTGAAAAAATCGATCTATCCCAGTAGACCGCAAAAAATCCTCGAAGTTTTGAAATTATTAGCCCATTGTCTTCTTATTTTATCTTCGTTTTTTCGTAAAATTAAATAAAAATGGAAGAAAAAATCTCGCACTGGACAAAGACCACTCTCCTTTTTTTTATAATGTACGGTTACACATTTTGATTTGAAGGCCTGAAATCAACGTACAAAGTGGAACGTAAAAAAATAAATAGTGGCAAATTGTACCGGCATTAAATGCGTACCACAAGAATGAACTTGTTAATAATTATCTATGTTTGTGTCTTAAGAGGGGAAAGGCTTATCACATACCACATAAATCCAACTCTGTTGTTTTCACTTTGTAACCAAATTTCCCGGTTCGGCATTCTTTGGACAACTGCTTGCTCTTGGTAAGGATTTGGGTTGCAGTACTCATTGCGAAAAATCCTCTTCAAAAACCTCTCGTTAAATGAGCATACAGGTTAAGCCATGGCAAATAATGTCCTTGGAAACAATCGGGAAGATTCGCGGTTGGTTTGGCTTTCCCACTCGAAGTTTTATTTCCAATGGACCAACAACCCTTCATAATCATTAAAACGTTAGTGAATGATCCAATTTAAAACGGTATTAATTCCTTGTTGTGGAACAGAGAACAGTGCTCCTGTGCTAGTCGAACTCGAAAGAACACGTTCGCGACCCTGATCTTGCAGTCGTATCTCACATAAGCTGGGCGGTGGGGCAGCGAGAACGAACAAACAGTAAACAAGATCGGGTGGATATCTTCTCGCGGAATGAACATTAAGAAAATCAGCAGGCAAAATGACTGCTCCTAAGCAGAGTTTTAACCAAAAGAATAAATCACTATTCCAACAGTTTTAAGGACTTATCATAAAAGCTAAACATGTGGTGTGGAAGTGGTGACAGCAAGGTACACGGCGCGGCAGTGGCTGGTTAGGCCAACGGTCATAACGCGACGTATACCCATCGTGTACATGAGCACGTTCGACACTGCAGCATGTTCAGGAACAGTCAATAACAGGGCGTCTAATACAGCCAACGCCAGACATAAAGGCTTGTGAAGTAGATGCCTCTATTGAAAATCAGTCAGTCATGAAATTTCTGTACACACACGGTACCATCTTTGGACATTATGAAAGGGTGCCACTCCCTCGATGTCGCTTTACTAAAAGACGAGTCCTGCCTACGCCTAACGTTCCGTAAAATGTGTAAAATTTTAACCAATTTGCGCTGCTTGTTTATATTAAACTGGTTTGCTACCTTCAAACGACGAAAAATCATGTATGATAGGAAACTCCTTAAATGAGATGAATTGCGTGATATAAAGGGCCATGTACTTTCTAACTTTAGCCAAAGTTGAACTACCTATACTCGTACTTCTCCTACAAGGGAAACTGCAAGTATTCCAGTGTTGTACTGTGAGTACGGTACCATAAGTACTAGTACGGATGCGGTTACCAGGTCATGACCACAAGAATGGATACGAGTACCAGGTTATGAGTACGAAATCTTGTAATCAAGCGCGGGTACGAGTACGAATACGGGTAAAAAAAAAAAAAACTCGGGAATTCGCAAAAATATGAAACCCAAATCCAAGCATCTTCCTTCACATCTCAAGGAGAACCCAAAGGCGGAAAAGATCGTTGTCACTCTCGGCGTGATTTACGCTAACCTATCAACGGTCCCGTGTTTAATGTGCTGTTAAAACTGACCTTTAAATGTTTTTTAATTTCTTAACAACCTTTTCATGCTTGAAAAACGGCATCGAACTTACTTAAACGTCTTGCATTATCAAGGTTAATAGAAACGGGCAATCTGGCCTAGAAAACAAACCCCAAAGATGCACTGCGCAAATCAAAATGCTGTCATCCCTAAAAGTGGTAACAACCGAATAACATTTCTCTCAGTAGTGCAATATGTATCAAATCTGACCTAACTTGTATTGATTTTACATTATCGTTGAATAAATAACAACAGCACCACCAATCCTGGACTTGTGTTGGAAAAACTCTCCTTACCTAAGTATATATTGCTTTATTTTATTGTTCCTGTATATTGTTGTACCTGTTTTTTGATGCCTCTAAAAATAATAAATGAAAATCTAAACTGAAGTAACCTATAATCAACCGAATTGAACTCAGTTGTAATAATTGAACAAAGCCAATCTAAACTAAACTAGTACCCAAGTAACTCAGAGCATTTTTGCAATGATTCGAGCCTGCCTGAGTGCACTACTTTGCCGACAGTCTAAGCCTGCTCACTCGAAGACAATCATTTAAAATTACTGTAAAGGTAAGATTTGAGAACAACAGAAAAAAGAATAATGCAATGACGCTTTTATAAGAAGAAGACCGGAGGTCAATGCAGTACATTGGTCGGTTCTCTACTAATGAAGTTGCTCCCATAAATCCCGTATGAATTTTGCAACATGGATGGTGCAGTTTCGCCTTAAGGGCCAGTTAGGAAATATTTACATCATCAGAAAATGATAAAGCCAAAGAATTTTTACCATGAAAACACCAAGGATGATTTGGTGGGTATCCTAAAAATGTGCATTGTTCACCTACTGATCGTAATGCCACATACAGTACCATTAAGACCTTACTTTTACTGTAAACGGGGTATGCTTCATAAAGTATAAACATGTCTTTATAATTTTAAGCAGTTTTCTCTTTACTTTGTTTCCATTAAGGGGGGGGGGGGGCGTTTAGCAGGTCTCAGTTGTACTTTAATTGTATATGAAATGACGTTGGACTAATATCGCACTGTCAGTAAATGACGCATCAGACACGAACTGCAAGAGTTGCAAAGCAAACCTAGAGGAAGGCAAAACGAAAAACCAAGTAAAACTAGACAATTGTACTTGCATGGCAAGTACTAATCGAAGCCTTGAAATGAGCACACTTGGGACTTTCTTATAAACAAAATGAAACATATTGTTGGAACTGGTTCCCGGACAAAAGTGGAATATTTCCCATACATGCAGGGGGAGGGGGAGGGGGAGGGGCATTGTTTCTTGTAATTTGTTTGGGAAGGTCTATGTGAGAAAAAGCAGTAACATTATGTATTCTACTGAGCACTGGTGTTTTAATGAAAGTACTTACATGGATGTAACAGTATCGATAAGCTATTAATTTTAATCAGTTGCCCAACCTGGATCAAGCGTTGCCCCAAAATCTTTGTACATCTTTACACTTTGCCTCAGACTGTTTGATACACTATTGGTGATGGCACAGGCCTAACTCTGTGCAAAAGTATCGACCCTAGATTAACTTGACTTTCGTAACAAGCAGTATAACTACAATCTTGGACAAAACTGTTGGGACACTTTACATATTTATGTAAGGCCTTCTTTCGGTTGCGTAGCATGCGGCGGCCTCACACAAAGTTTATAAAAGTCCGAGCGGTAAATACATCGATAATAATAATCCAGATTAACGGGAAGACAAGTTCTTTAACGGTTCACAACAATTTATTAGTCCTCTTGGTAAGCAATCACGAATAGAATTACAGTTGAATTAGATCGGGAATCAATATTACGAGAGAGCCCTTATTATAGGTGTTGATGAGTTGACGGGCTGGATCAAACTAATTACAAATAATGCTTTGAGCTTAGAACAACAAACATCACAGAAGACCGCGCAGACGGTGCGTTAAACTAATTGGTCAATATAGTAAGTTATCTGCATAAATCATAATAACATCTTGTGAATGGCTAGATCAAACATGAGATCACGCAGTATTTGCACACGGATGGTATGCGCGTATTTCTATGCGTTCCATCTCAAAAACAATAACAACTCTACTATGACGTCACAGTCAGACGATCATGACCTTGAGGTTGACCTTCAGCTAACTGTGCAAGTAGCATAAAACAATAAAGTGCAATACTAAATCATAAAGAAACATTGTAATTCTTAACTGTGTTAAGTAACACTATAAAAACATCTCACATTATTCGTAAATTTTAGTTGAATTAGGCTAACATGAAACCCCCGTTTCCCCACCCAATGTTGTGTCAAGATGAATGGCTCTTTACCATGAACAGCACAACAGTGGTCAACATTGGAATGGAAGGGGGAGCGGGGTGACCCAACAAGTTTTGTCCAAGATTGTAGCTGCAGTGTCTAGGCCTACGCTAGGCGCACCTTTTTTAACTAGGACACGACTAAATGTTGATGTTAGACTTGTTTTGTTCTGTAACGTTAGGCTTTAGGCCTTCGTAACTGTGTTTGGGCAAGACTACGACAACTTTTGTCCTCAGCAAAGCCTAAAGGACAACAGTACGTATGGACAGTCGCGTAATTGCTCCCTATACAAATGTATAGGGCGCAACTACGCGACCGTCGATACATAACGTTAGTCCTTTACTGAGAACTACGACAACCCTGGGTAGACTGTCTTTTCCTTTGTTTTACGGGTACCGGTAGTTGAAAAACTACAACAAAAATTGCCCACACAGGGTAATGAAATCAACGACAAATTTAATACCTTGAAATTGGTAGATCGTTCCTGGCCTTGGTTACTGTCTCAATCACGCCACACAGTACAGTACGTACACTAACTATAGCTAGCTGCATGTACTAGTATATACATGCATAAACGTAAGTTAGGCGACTTGCTTACATTGCGGTCGACGAAGTTGCTTGATGAAACATTTCCGACAAAACAAAGTGGCATATGTTTGAAAATGCAACCTTTCAAATTTATTTAGAAATCCCTGAAAGGTACAAATTGTTTGCAAACGATATTTACACCTTTTTCAACCAGAGAGGAGGCCAATGCAGAACAATACCTTTGAATGTGGAACTACTTCATTATTTGCACATTACCACCTTACTATACAGGAGTTGTTCGAGGAAATCCCCTTATAAAGAAATAGTTAAACTTTGTGGAAAATCCCTCTACAGAACAACTTAACATAACTGCGCAGCTGTTTCACTTTACAAACGAACATTGTGCGATTGCAATATAAATCCAAACGGAACACATATAATATTCATCCGCGCGGACCGTATACGAAGGAACGAAACCACGTGACTGAACGAGCAATTCCTACAATCGAAGCTGTGGCTTCGATTAGTTCATAAATACTTTTTGAGAATTCTGGCTTGTGATTGGTCAGTTACCCATGTTGTAATCTAGTGTAAAGACATAGGGTGCATGGAGAGCAACTTTTTGGTCAACGTTACTATAAACACAGCTTTGCTGACACGATATTTGTAGGATAGACGACATAGTTTTACGTTACATACATCAACAACAGTTTGATTATGGTACACATACTGGCCAAACTACTTTCAAATGGTGCCTGACGTTTTAACTTCAGTCTTACGACTGTAATTTTCCCCATAACTGTCCAAGTTAGACTGTAAATATATTTGCTTGACCGCTATGTTGCAAGTATATTGAAACAAATAAATATATTAAGGTCCGAGACCTAATTAGATTTCAGACATTTAATTCAGAGAATATCAACTGAAGGTTTTGTTACGTGTTTCAAAGTTCCCATAGGGAGTGACTAGGGCAAGGCTTAGACCCCGATCGTGTAATTGGCATGGTTCACCGTTAATGAGAAATAGAACTATAAGTAGCATTAGGATACATGACTTCCTAGGCCAACCTCAGTTAAACTCAGGCTCGAATCTCTAGTCTATCTGGGGCGATGAAAAAGGCAGTTTAAAAATGAGTGCTCGAGTTTAACGTTACTCACTAACCTTAAAAAGCTCATCTCGCATATTCAATACATAAAGCTTGGTCAAGTATTCTGTGCACCATTAGCTATGTAAGGAAATTTAGCACCAGAATCGTCAAGAGAATTGCAGATGTGATAATAAGGAGAGCCTACGTCATCAAGATTGTGATAGATTCTGTCTTCAATGAAAACTGCGACAGCCACCGTCCGTAAGAAAAGGCAAATATGTCTGGCTCCATAAAGTTTCACTCAAAAAGGTCAAGTTAATTTGGAGTAAAAGAGGAGGGAGTCATCTCTCTTTTGACCCGACCCCAGCAGGGGTGGCCCTAGCGGGCTGGGGGAGGGCTAGACGGGGGGCATGGCCCCTTGTCGGGAACTTGCCCCCCGTCGGGGAAGGTCGGCGGTTTCGTCCGGGAGGCCTAAAATAAAAAAAAATAATAAAAAACCCCACAAGGACTGAAGTTACTGGATGGACTATCTAGAACACATTTTTTTGTTTTGTAATTCTATTTTAATGCATGTCGGAATTGATTTTAAATCAGTTCCTAACTCTGTTGAGCCTCATTCTATGTACCTTGTCCTATCTCTTCCTCGGTCGGGGAAGGATGGCAATTTTTCTGGCAGGCCTAAATGTGAAAGACGTAAAGGACTGAAGTTCCTGGATGGATTACTATGATTTTTTCTTTTTGAACATTTTTTTCTTTTGTAACGCTATGTTTAAAGCATATCTGAATCGGTTTTAATGACTTATTTCTAGCTCATCTATCCCTCATCCTATCGTCAATCCGTGCGCGCAAGGTCATGCCTCCGTCGTGAACATGCTATTCACCACTCGGAGAGCTTTCATCCACAGACTCACGATAAAAGATGTGGATCTGTAGTCGCTCGTACGACCTTCTTGATCTTGCATTTTAGAAGACCATATTCTCGGAAGGAAACTCACGATTCCAAATTCTCCTTACAAAACAGACGGGAGGTTGTTCATGTGCGTGCAGTACCCAATGGTCTGCCATCTGGCCTGCCCGGACGGTCGGCCGAATTCTTACAAAGGTAAAGAATATCGACCATGTCGTTTTCAGCTACACATAACGATAAACAGCGGTGTGAGGAAATATCCCCATAAGTCTGACTGAGAATTACTTTGAAGTTACCTTGTGATGTGCCATATTTTCAAATACCTTGGGAGTTAAACCGTTCTTAGGCTGGAGTCCGGGCAGTCAAGTTTAAATTTTCAACTAGTATTTAGTGTATCCTGCAATTGAATTCAAAGAAGGTTCTTTATGTAGTCTTAATGCACTCCCCCCCCCCCTCCCCCTCGAAAAGAGAAAAGAGACAAGACCAGTACATCTAATTTTAGCAGTACCCTTTTTCTGGTACTTTTCTGATCATTAGCAAGGGGATTTTTTTTGTCTATTGAAGTGAAACTTTCATTTTAAAGGAAGGTTCAAAATAATTACTGCTTCATTTCTAGTTACAAGCCTTGGAAATGCCATTCCGGCTATCTTAGGGGTTAGGTTTTCTTTAACAATTTTCTGTACGCTCCGCACAGATAGTGTTTTAGGCAATCAGATAACTGAACAGAACAATGCGTGTTTGTAAATTATTCTTCGTTTTGGGGCAGTATTATAAAGTGAAAATAATTTTATTGCGAAAGAAATGTGAAGGTAAGGACTTCTTTAATTCTAGTTATGGGCCCAGGAAATGCCATTTCCTGCTTTACGTGGTTCTCAATTTTTCAAAAAATTCTGTGTTCTCGACTTAGATCACCTTTCAGGTAGTATTACATTTTTACGGACAAAAAACAATTCTGCCCCTCCCAAACTAACACGCTCCGTACACCTATGACAATAAATAAAATATAAAACTTCAAACATATGCGAAGCCAAATTTTTTTCTTCGGAGAATGCTCCAATGTAATCCGGGGGCCTAAATCTGCATGATGATATTCAGTAACCTCAACAAAACTACAAATCACCCCCTACTTGCTTTTTCTCATGAAAATGTCAGATTCTTCCATTAAACCACAAAACTGTCATAAAATTACAATGTTAGCTTTAGATTGTTAAAAGTGGCAAAAATATCTAATTTTGATGGATACTCCGTAAAATAATTAACCAAAGCCAACTCTGTTAATCATCCGGCATGACCTAATTTTACTCCTGAAACCAAATGTTCCATTATAACTGTAACAGAAAACAAACTTTCTTCCATTAAAGTCCAAAATTTCTCCATTATAATAAGCTCTTGTTTTTCAAAGATTTTTTCAAAAAAGGGAATCACTTTCCGGGCAAACTTCTAGTCTCGTCTCGAAGCCTTAGTTCGTAGGTCTTGTACGATACAATGCGTAACCCCCAAAGAATTTCAACTGTCGCCCATATAACGTTTTTTATTTTTTCTCTCATGAAGGACAGATTCTTCAATAAACATTCAAATTTTTTCTAGTACCAACAAAAGCCAAATTTCTTTCAAAAGTTTTAATTTTTACTTCAAACAAACTCCAGATTTTTAAGCATTCGTTAAAAAGAAAGCCCAAAATTTCGTCGCGTTCCGCGCGCCGAAAATTTTGCCAAGTCACCGGACAATAACATCGCCTTTGTCGGGACCTTGGAATTCTGGCCCCCCTGTCGGGCAAATCCTTGCCCCACAACTGGAACCCAGGGACGGTATTTTATTCAAAATTCTTATTTCTTCCTTCGCATGATATATCACCTCTCTAAAAGACGAATCTCCGTCCTAATATAGTAAAGTGGAACTGATTTGCAAGGGAAAGGCTTGGAAGGATGAGCAGGGTTTCAAAGAAATCATCGAGTAGATAACACAAGATAAATGAAGTAGAAAACACCGAACTCAACAACCTTTAATACAAATACAAAAAACCTGAGTTTTGTTGAATAGTTAGACAATATCAGTTCTCCTTAGCAACTGCATGACCAATGAAAATCCCTATACATACGTATAGAACTAAAGTTAAAAAGTAAGATCGGTCAAGTTTTCAGTATTAAGGCAACAAGATGAAAAAGATTGGAGAAATGCAAGAGGCAGTCTAAGTAATTTTGATTTCACGACAGTATCTAACTAATACATGTCTACAAAGTACTCCCATGGAACTACCAAAAGTACAATACAACTTCAACACATCATGGTATCTTGTTAATAAAGAGGATGTTTACCGCAAGTATCAATCAATGTCACAATCACTGATGCATCATGGAACAATTTGAATGAGGCAATGAGATGACGTCTAATGTACTTTCCCACTTGCTGTTGTTAAAGTCGGTTTTGCAAAGCTAAATGAAAGACCATCCGCTTTACATATAAATTATGGATATTAATATCTTATTGCAAAGTACAGCTCATATTCAAATCTCCAGGTTACCGTTCATGTTGGTTGGTTAATATAAAATTTTGATTTGCTGCATGCAGAAATTCAATGTATACGTTGCAACGCATGTGTCTTTTGGAATGGACTTCTGTTTTCATTTTGAATAAAAGTCTAAAAATAGTTAAGAATATTATGGAGTGAGAAAGAATAAGTTACAAAAGAAAAGAAAAGAAAAGACTGTTCTAATGAAAAAAAAAATGTCAAAGTCATCAAAATGAGTTTTCCAAAATTGTCTCGTACCATCTGGCGAACTAGTCATAAAACATATGACAAGTTTACTATGTAAAACATTCTTACAGTTAGAAGGGAGATTTGGATCTTCCATTCTGTATTTATTTCCAATTCTTAAAACACAGGCGTTAAATTTAAGCAGGATTGGTGTTCTATTTACTCTAACACATCCTGGTTTCCTATTTAAAAAACTCAAACCTAGTTACTTAAACCAAAATTTCTGTAACTTCAACCAGGATTAGCATAAAGTTTGAAGAAGGATAACTTTGGAGTAAATAGAGCACCTGTCCTGGTTTAAATCAACCCTGATGTTTTTCAGAGTGGTCAATTGGTTAGGAGGTATATATGTGATAAAAAAACAATTCGTTGTTATTCTTAAACTACATTCAAATTACATGCCTAGAAACTGTTGTGTCCTTCATTGCTAAGATCGTGGATCTCTTCCTCTTTTTTTATATCTACATCATTGATCTATGTACGGCTACTGACACTTTAATTTGTGCGCTGATGATATAACTCTTTCCTGTTCCCATAAAGGTTTTTTTTATGACTTTAATCCGTATTGTTATCAATGAATTATTTAAAGTACGTGCATGGTTTTGTGTTATTATAAGTGTTAGCAAAATTTGCAACGATTCTTTTCAGTAATAGGCTCCCAAACCCCGACATATCAGGGACTCTCTGCCCATTTGTAGCATTGATTTCTGTGGTCATGAGGTCCCTCTTTGCAAATCGGCTAAGATTCTTCGTGTCTTTATTATTTGGAATTATAGCTCCGCTGCGCAATTATCTTCTTTGTAATGTCGTGTAAATTTATTATGGCACATTTTGTCTTCGATAGTTATGGTGCAATACCCTCATTTACATAAAAGTTAGACATTGCACACGACACTTAGTCTGGCTAGTTCCACACCCTTCCTCAATTGGTCAGTTCTGTTGGCCTCTCACTTTCATCCAATCAGAATGCATATCCCATAGTTGGAGATGTCCTGAGATCGTGTGTCCTGCAGCACTCGTGAAATCGCTGCAGACTTGTGTACTTGTTTCTGCATTACGTTAATATGCCAACATGTAGTCTCTCTCACCTTTTGTCATCTCTGTGAAATAAATCAACTTGTAATCACTTGGTAACTTCTGTCCGAGAAACTTATTTTCGTGTCAACTGTGGAGCAAATCGAACCAGGCTGAGCTAACCGCACCCAACATGGTGGTCGGTAAGTAAACAAGGACTCCACATTGACTTAGGCCTAGGGCCTAACGTTACTGCCAGCCGATCTTTTGCCTTTGGGATGTGTTCGTAAATTTTCAAGAATGGAACAATTTATCAATCCGTTTGCCAACATCTTATATACCTTATCTATTCTTAGTTGAAGGATCTTCCTCGTTTATCTCCAAGTGTTAAAACTGTTAGTCTTTTAATACCAGTCAGCACTCAGCTGAAAGCTAGCCTGAATTAGACTAGGCCCTAGCCTACGTATTATAGCCTAACGTTACAACCGTGACTCTGAGCCTAGCGTTATCTGTACGTACACTGATGGACAGATGGGCCTTGCCTTAGTCTACGTTCGGTCACACATTTCATAGAAGTCTTGTACTAGTGGTAGCCTACTTCAACTTTACTTTGACTCGAAGCTTGCCTAAGCTACTGTACATCGTGAGTGTGACATGGGATATAGCCTACCGCTTTATGTGAAATTCTTTATTGCCTTGGACTAACCTGAGCTGTACTTTACCGCTGGCGGACCATGCCTTGTATCCAGATTGCCACTGTTACTGATGTGTACAACCAATCTGTGTGTTATTCAACAGTCTAGCCTAACCTAGCCTAGCCTACATCGTTAACATTGTCGTAGCCAACTTGGGAGCATTATTACCTTCAGTTACAAATGAAACATTGATTGGATCGCCTACTTTAATTCGTATTGGACCAAGGACATGTCAAGGCCAGATGATCTAGCCTAGCCTAATTCGTTACGTCAGTTATTGTGATCCACCCTGTGTTGGACTTCGTCTTTATTGTGGTACCAACCTCATACTCGCAGGAGCTCGGACATCCACCAACCTACCACTTGCCGAAGAATGGACAGACATTATTTAACTTTCATAAAATAATAGGTAAGCAAAAGCTCCACTCTTCCCACCCCCTTCCCCAGAAAACGGTGCCATTTTTTAAGTTAATGTCACGTTTTTGCTGTTATTCACAGATGAGATGTGTTATTATTATATGTACTTTAATAGCCTGAGTCTGTAGTCTAGGCTAGGTATTCAACATGTGTAGCAAAGTTTGTGCATTTAACTCCAATTTTGTGCAGACAGCATGGCTAATTTCTTAGGCCTAAGCCTACACCTGTGGGTTGTATTTGCATTTGTTTATGCTATTGTCATATGTACATACACCATGGATGCCTCAGTACAAGCAGATGGGTCTGTCTCCCAGTCCCAAACTGAGGACACCTCTCAGACATCCAACGGTACACATTTAAGGGTAACTGACTTTCTCCCTTCTAAATTTGATGGCAAGGTGAATACTGATACAGCTCAAGCTCACCTTTTGGCTTTCCAAGATTACTTGGAAATACACAAATTACAAGACCCGAGGGATCAGTCTCAGTTAGACTACATTATACAGTTATTTAAAAGAACATTGGCAGACACTGCTCGACTGTGGATCCATTCACAAACATTTACTTCACTAGATGAGCTAAAACAAAATTTTCTGAAACGCTTTGGCACCAACAATACGTATTATGCACAACGACGTGTGTTTGACAAATTCACCTATCAGTCAGGCTATAGTGCTCATGTACATTTGTCCAAATTGGAAAAAGCTGCCATGACTCTTGGTTATTCACGAGACCAAATTAGGGATAAATTCATTGATACCCTCCCCTCAGCCTGTCGTTCTGCTGTTCTTATGACAGTTTCACCAGACACCACCCTCCCAGAATTAGTAGACAAGGCACAATGTTATTTTGATCTGAACGACACTAATGTTGTAAAACATAATGTTGTAAAACAACAGTCACATGACCAAGCATTGGTGACCCAACAGTCTGACGATACTGAAACAATTCAGTCACTCTGTAGTAGACTTGAAGAATTGGAAACTAATGTTAAAGGTCACAAGAGTAATGCTGAAACACTTCAGTCGAATAGGGGTCGTTCAACACACAGAAGGAGTGCGAGAGGGCCTCGTAATTGTTCTTCTACTCAGCGACCTCATAGGCAAAATTGGTCATTTCCTCCCCCGCAACAAGAGGTAGTGCTGCCCAATGTTAGGTGTTTTTTATGTGGCAACTTTGGCCATTATCAAAGGTCATGCAATCTTAACCGCCAGAGTGATGGGCCACAGCCATACCATGACTCCTATGTTACAACTCCACAGAGTACAAATTATTTTCCGGATCATAACTCCAGTTATGAACAGTCGTACCATAGGTATAGACCTAGGGGTAGAAGATATTCTCGCACTCCCCCTACAACACGTGACCAGGCTTCTCGTTAAGAGACACAGAGGACAGAGCCCGTTTTCTGTCGTCTCCAGAGACATCTCAAAATATTGGTGATGTATATTTAGGTCCTGCACATGATGATGTTGTGTTAAGTCTGGACAGTCGAAATTTTATTAAAGGTAATCTTCCAGATAGGTCTATTGTAATATTACTTGACAGTGGTGCGACTAGAACTATTTTGTCTCAAGACGCAATTTCAAAATCACCGTATCTGGCTAGTATTGAACCAAAAACCATTGAGCCAGTTACCTTTCGATTAGGAAATGGTGCCCACATCTGTGGAAGTAAAACATTGACATTTCAAGTTTCAATTCAAGGTCATAAATTTCAAGTCACAGCCATTATTGCACCAGGTCTTGTTGGTTTAGATTTAATTTTTGGTACGCCTACCATGAAATCTTTGAATGGTGTACTTGATTTTGGTTCTAACACTTTTCGCCTAAAACCTCGTAGGGTCTATTTTAAACCTGTTGTTAGAAGTGTTGTTTTTCCAGGTCAAACTCGGTATGTGAATGTTCGTGCTTCTTTGCCTACAGTTTTCAAAAATTCAGATATGTTGGCTTATCCAACAAGAAAATTTCATGCATTTTGCCCATCCAATATGTTATTGAACTTGCGCTCAAATAGGACACGAATTCTTTTGACAAATCACTCTTCCAAGCCCGTTGTTATCCGCACGACTTGTGCAGTGGCATATGCGGTAACAACAAAGGACCATGTTGCCTTTGTACAGGACATTCCTATTCATGGCCAGGTGCAGAACGAGTCATTACATTCTTTTCATACTGCTGAATTTGTAAACAGTACGGAAGCCTCTAGTGACATACGTTCCTTCAATTTGAAGAAGTATCCACATTTAAAAGAAACCGATCCTTTGACATCTCTGACAGAGGAGGAAGTTTTTCATAAATATGTCAATTTAGTCAGGAGTATACTTCATCATGATGATCATGTTAATGTCTATAACATGTTGAAACAATACAGGGAAGCATTTTCCTTGTATGGTGAAATTTCCCCTTGTACAAATTTTGAAGTTGACTTCACATTGGACAACACAGATCCATTTTTTATACGGCCGTATAAGCTGTCAGAAAATGACAAGAAAATTGTAGCAGAAGAAATGGAAAAATTGGTCAAAATGGGTATATTAGGAGTCGGTCATCAATCCTATACTTCCCCAGTATTTTTGATTTCCAAGAAAGACTCTCAAGAAAAACGTGTTGTCACAGATTTTAGGTATCTTAATAGCAGAATCAAACGATTGAACTACCCGTTCCCCTTGGTGAATGACACGTTAACGAAAATTGGCCATTCCAATGCCAGTGTACTTAGTACTTTGGATTTGAAAAGTGCATTTTTCTGCTTGAAACTCAGTGAAAATTCACAACCGTATACATCGGTCGCCCCATTTTCAGGTTCAAAGCATTATTTTTACCGACGGCTACCTCAAGGACTAGGGATGTCTTCCATAGTTTTTCAAGCCAAAATTAATGATGTGTTGTCTACTATTCCAAATTCGGACAAATTTGTCATTGCACACCATGATGATTTAATTGTTTATTCGCCCAGTATATCAGCTCATAAACAGCATTTGCAAGCTATATTTCAGGCTCTCATTACTCATGGCTTGAGGATTTCCCCAAAGAAGTGTGCATTATTCAGAAGGTCAGTGACCTACATGGGACATCTCATTTTATTTAACAAGGAAGGTCATGCATGTGTGCAACCTCTTAAGTCAAGATGTGATGCAATCAGAAATACACCAACACCATCCACCCTTAAAGCTGTAAGAAAATTTGTTGGTGCAGTCAATTATATTTCACAGTTTTTCCCATCTATTCAAGAAATTTTGAGACCATTACATGCCTTAAGTAAGAAACGTAAAGAATTTTGTTGGACTGCTGTTCACCAAGAAGCATTTGATAAAATATGTGATCTTATGTGTAAACCACCAGTGTTACATATGCCACAAAGTACTGGCCGTTTGTCATTGTATAGTGATACGTCACGCTTTGCCACAGGTTCGTATGTTACACAATTAATTGACGGCAAAGAAAGAATATTGGGTTACTACTCAAAAGTTTTGCCAAATGCATGTCAAAGGTATAGTGTAACTGAATTGGAACTATTTGGACTTCTCATCAATGTTACTGCATTCAAATATTTATTGAAAGGAGTTGAATTTGATGCATATGTTGATCACTCTGCAATTGCAGATATATTTAAGTCTAAACGAGAACCTCCCACTTCCAGAGTTGGTAGATTGCTTTTTCACTTATCAGAATATACAATGAGAGTGGGCTATAAGAAGGATTCAGAGATAGTTCTAGCAGATTATTTATCCCGTGCCCCACTTCAGAATGACTCAGAAATTGATAAGATTCTGCGACTCTCTTTTGCTGATGATTCTTCAGCTGAACAACTTCATCCAGTTATGACCAGGTCAAAAGCCAAAGCATTAGGTGTTGTAGTTCCAGACCTGTACCCAAAACCAAAAACTCAAGGTCGACCAGCTGAGGTAACAGTACCAAAGACTGTTCCCACCCCTACCCAACCTAGTGTAGTGCCTTCTAGGGCTTTGCCAACAAAATCAAAGCCTTCCAAAGTTCGCAGACAAGTTCATGCAAAAACTGATAGGACACCACCACCACCTCCTGTCACCATGAAGTCATATAGGCCATTTGCGATCTCTAGTTCACCCCCTTCCCCACAAGTTACTGATAGGTCAAGGGACAAGGAACATTCTCCCGTACAACCAGAACCTCGCTTAGTAGATAGGTTACAGGTACACTCTCCAGAGCACTTTAGAGATCCCCCTCCTGCGTTACATACACCGCCTAAGCCGCTTGTTCCTAGAGTAGACAAGTTAGTCACAGGACATATTCCGAAGCAAAAGGAATTGCTGAGGGTAATGAAAAATATTCAACGTAAAATAATCAGAGACTACAATCTACCCTTTGACATTTCAGAATTAAGAATTCAACAGGAGTCTTGTCCATATTTTTTTAACCTATTTATGACTTTTTGGCTCACGATATTCTTCCGTCTAAACCAAAAGAAGCACGCTCTGTTTTACTAAAGGCGGAAAATTATATTCTCTGTAACGGTGTATTATTTCGTTTGTTTCTTCATGCGAAACATGACACCAAAGTGACTCTACAATTGGTCATTCCAGACAATATGGTGGATCAAGTTATTTCAAGGTATCATGACAATATCTTAAGTTGCAACCAAGGTGTAATGCGTACTTTTCATACTCTCCGACAGTATTTCTATATATGGAATATGTTCCAATGTGTCAGTAATTATGTGCAAGCATGTTTACGTTGCCAGGAATTTAAGGGCAAACCAGATAAGTTACGTCCATTTCACACTAGAATTCCTGACTCATATAGACCGTTTGACAAAATCAGTCTCGATTTTAAGACCATGCCAACCTCTGTATCGGGATATAAGCATCTAATGGTAGCATGCGATGAGATTACAAGATTTGTCATATGCGTACCATTGAAAACTCTAGATGCTGAGACAATTTGCGAGGCCATTCTTCAAAAAGTGATCACTATTTTTGGTCCTCCTACTCAGCTTATTACTGATGCCGCTGCCTCATTAACAGGCAAACTAGTCGAACTGTTATGTAAAGCCCTTGGTATTGATCAAAAAATGATCAGTGTCTTAAATCATGGTTCTTTACACGTTGAGAGACACATTCAAACATTATCCAATTTCTTAAAGGTTAATTTGAACCAACTTGGTTCAGACTGGGTCAGATTCGTGCCTACTACAGCGTATGCCTATAATTCATTCGCTTCTCCATATTTGGGTGATTATAGCCCATTTGAACTGGCCTTTGGCAGGAAACCACCAAACCTTACTAACCTTTCATTTAATCCCATGGAAGGACTGTCTCGTTCTTATGAAGAGTATGCTCAAGTATTGAAGAATCGTTTTGATCATTTATCTAAGGTTCAGTTGGAATTGCAGAGACGTCATCAAAATACCCAAGCAGCCAAAGTTGCTAGTAAGCTTTCTAGAAATCCTATATATCAAGTAGGACAATTAGTGTATGTATACCATCCCTCGAGTTCTAGCCTTACAGCTAACTCACGTAAAATTGCAGCAGAATGGTGTGGACCCTTGGTTATACATCAAGTGTTGGATCGTACACACTATCTCCTAGCCACACTGCAAGGTGAAATTTTAAGTGATGTTTTTAATTACAATCGTTTGAAACCATGTTATGTTAAAGCTTCGTTTGTTAAGAAGAATATTACTGATGTTTCTACGTTAAAAGAAATTCTTGAGAAAAACACTCAAG
Organism: Holothuria scabra; assembly: GCA_037179385.1. NCBI lineage: Eukaryota > Metazoa > Echinodermata > Holothuroidea > Aspidochirotida > Holothuriidae > Holothuria > Holothuria scabra. Next base: position 26,228,003 of record CM074191.1, read on the forward strand.
ACAAAATTCATTTTATTTCAGAAGAGAATTCTTATTTCTTTTGTGATGAAAGAGGAACAATTTTGCCATCCTTGACCCCGTCAGATGTTTTATGTGTTGCCAACACAGATCCAATAGATACTTCTCAGTATGTTATGAACTTAAGAGAGAATGTTAATCTCGCTTATCCAAGTCGTCAACAAACTACGACAATAGTGCAGCACCTTGCCTTGACTGATAAATCTCCCACAAAGGGATACACAGCAAAGGAAGCACGATTTAAGGCAGGTCATTTACAAGTTTTGTTAGAATTACAGCAAGAAAGTAATGCTGTACCATTTTCCTTTTGGTGGTCTGTTGCAAAGTATGCGCATACAGACAAAGTTATGAATTTTTTGTTGGAAAATAATGTGAATCTCACAGGTTCACCAGGTAAAATGCACAAGAAATTATTTGCATAATCACATGCAATGTTTGCATTTTGAGGTTATTCAATTGTTATGCAACACAAGTGACATGTTGGTAATAGAACCATATTTGCCTGTATTTCATTTTTAACATGTTTGTATGTGATGCCAGTTCTTTAAAATTATTGCCCTGTGCAAGAAATTTATTCGTCAACATCCCCGGGAATAACTGAAAGTTGACAGATGTGTCAAGGTATTCGCATTTTTGGAGAAACAGGTGTTTACATTTACTTCATATGATAACCAGTATGTTGTTGAGTTTGTAGTTTGATTACATGTATACATGCATTGTTTACACATTTTTGGAAAAGTATTTATCTTTATGTACTTCCTGAAAAGTATGACATGTTACCTTTCAGCATGGCTATGATACAAGTTTTAAGTGACACTGTAAAATACAGTGTGTTCTTCTATAAAGATTCATGCTTTAATGCTTGTTGTACTTGCAAGTGAGTAAAGAGGTATTCACAGATAAGGAAGGTAATTCGAGATGTCATTACCACTATTTCCTTGGGCTCATCTGTGAGTGCATTCTTGTAGAAAAGCGAGTTTACAATTTTTTATTCTTTGTTCTTCTATTTCTTGAAAGTTTGAAAGTAACTTGAATTTTTTTATGTGATTTTCATGTGATTTTTTTGGTCCAATGGCACCGTTTTCAATCTCGGCCATGTCTCCCTTCCATTTTTCCCTCGATTTGGATTACTCCTTAAAGCCCCATCCCGTCTTATTCATGATATGGAGCTTTTGCAAAATGTATTGAAGATATTTCACATGGTACATTTCTTTTCTTTTTTTCAGTTCATGAATATTGATGACTATTGCAAGTTTTATGCTAATATCATTTGTGTTCTGAGATGCCAATGGAATGGGTGTACCTTTGAAAAATTTATTGCAGTGGTGATTGCTTTTCCCTAGAGTAAAATTTTGCAAACTGCGTTTGAAAATTTTAGAAAATTAGGAGGGATGTCGTGTAAATTTATTATGGCACATTTTGTCTTCGATAGTTATGGTGCAATACCCTCATTTACATAAAAGTTAGACATTGCACACGACACTTAGTCTGGCTAGTTCCACACCCTTCCTCAATTGGTCAGTTCTGTTGGCATCTCACTTTCATCCAATCAGAATGCATATCCCATAGTTGGAGATTTCCTGAGATCGTGTGTCCTGCAGCACTCGTGAAATCGCTGCAGACTTGTGTACTTGTTTCTGTATTACGTTAATATACCAACATGTAGTCTCTCTCACCTTTTGTCATCTCTGTGAAATAAATCAACTTGTAATCACTTGGTAACTTCTGTCCGAGAAACTTATTTTCGTGTCAACTGTGGAGCAAATCGAACCAGGCTGAGCTAACCGCACCCAACAGTAAGATCCTTCTCATTCTGTATAATAGTTTGATTCATCCACATCTATCCTACTGTGCTCTTCAATGGGGTGGCACGTATTGTTCCAGGATTAATCCCGACTGAGCTCTTCAGAAGAAGCTCTCCGCCTTATAGTTCATCATCATCCGTCTCAAATAACATGTGATTTGTGAACAAAAAACAACATTCCCCATGTCTACGATATTTGTCGTCATCAAGTTGGTATTTTTTATGTACTCCTGGTGTAACAATATTCTGCCAGACATCTTCATATCGTTTAGGCTAACATCTTCGCATCAAACAATTCGTTTTACTAGACCCACTCTTTGGAACTCCCTCCTACTTAACATTCAACGGTGTCATTCTCTAAACCTTTTTATGAAATCCCAAAAAGTTTTTGTGATAAGTAAACGTAGCTGACTCTTCTTCCCAGTTTGCCCTCTTTCCAGTTTCCTTTCTTAAATCTTTCATGTTGTTGTTTTTGTGTCATCTCTTTCCCTTTGTAAACGTTGATATCACTTTTTATGGGGGGCTCTTTTACAAGCTCAATGCAGCTCCTCTAATTTTTCCCCGAATCTCCCTTTAGTTTTGATTGTATGTATTATTTCCTGGATTGTGTTAGTGTAAATCCAAAGAATAACTCAGATAAATGTTGCCAATCAGCCAAATACGGATTATCTTTTTCAACTCATCGTTAATAAGTCAATGAACTATTTTGAGAGCATAGCACGGTGTACATTCAACGTCTCGTAGATGTTTTCTGTTGGTTAAATTAGGGTAAGATTAATTCGCAGATCTTAAGGGTGTAGTTGTGTCTTTTTAAAGGATCATTAGGCCATCTAAGGGGAAACTTTTTATACTTTAGTATTAAAATCCTGAACTTTGTTAATTCCTTCAAGGAAACAACAGCCAAAAGAATGTTAACATCGATTTAGATACCATATAGCACTGGTTTAAAAAAAATGATAGTAATTTATTTGAATTAACTTGCAACTTGTGAGTTTCTTAGGACATTTGTAGATTGGAAAACAACCTGTTGGTTTCCTTTCTATATATTTATGGTCGAACGTTTTCAATTCAATCGACTTTATTTACAATGGTTAAATGTAAACTTGATCTGAAGCAAAAAATGTTCAATTAAATTTTTATTTATTCGAAAGCACAGCAATGGATAGGATTTAAACTAATTTAATAACTGATGGCAAGGCATCGCATATTTGCCACTATCCAAAGCGCTGTATAACGTCTCAGTTATATGCTTTCATATATAACATGTTTTGATAAAATGTACACAATATCTTTAATTTTCATTGTAATTTTAACAACCTTTTCAATTCCTATTCGTAATAAAAAACAGGTTAGGCTACTGCAATTATCTTTATTTTTTAAAATTCTTGTCACTTTGAAAACCACATCCAAGCTCACATTTGTACACCAAAGTTGCAACACGAGACAGAAGCGTTAACGTAGAAATTTTTCTATATTGAGCTCTGGTAAACTTTCTGAAGAAAAGTTTAATAAGATGTACAGTTCTTTGTCCTCCTTATGATTTCAGAAAGTTATTTTCAGAGTTTTTAATTTGCATTTCTGATGGTCACTAAAGCAGAAATTACGTTTTTTAGTCCAATGACAAAGATCAGGGATGGCTTTCAAACACTTGAAGTCTCTTATTCTTGATTTTGTCAGCACTGTCATAATTAACGTTAAGAATGATGATAATAGGGTTCATAGTCGTTGTAAATTATTGTTAGTGGCAGGGTAAACCATTGGAAGCTTGTTGGTTTTTTACTTTTAGAGAACGACTTAAAAAAAAAATCGTGTAGAAGTGAATTTATTACGGCAATCAAAAGGTTGTAAAGTTAACGGAGTTACATCAAAACTTGTGTATTTTTTCTTTTAAACATGAGTTTCTATATTTTGCTATTCATCTGCCCAGTTTTTGCTGTAATCTTTCCTACCAGCGACTGCATTGGTAAGTATAACGGTGAGAGTGTAATGTTTAATTTAAAATAGAAATACTGTTTTACTATCCAGGTTCTTACTGGGTATTTCAACTTTTTTATATTTACGGCCAGATTAAACTTAGGCCATCCTTGATAAATCTCTGACTAATCACAATGTTCTTGGAAGTTACAGTTACCGTAACCTTTAATTTGTTTCATAAATTAAAAGTATAGTTATTCATAAAATTGCCTCTAGGTACATTGAGATCAACAAGTTCAATTTTCAAAATGGATTTTCTACGTTAACATGGACAGATAGTTTTACATGTTGAAGTTTCGGCAAAATTGTAGCTCCAGGCGAAATTCTCATGAGCCTTTCCGTCGAAAAAAGATCTTGTCACACATGCGAAGAGAAGTCGGGATTATTAAACAATGTCATCCTCTAAGACAAAGACATGCACGTTTCTGCTTCTGTGACATATAAATGGGGGAAATGGACCAACGCTTTCTTCAAGTGAGACAAAAAGACACTGACGGGTAATTGACAAAACTGTCTCTGGGTATTGTCGACATGAATCCAAAGAAGCAGATATATTCGATACATACGAAGAAGTCACGTGGATTTTGAAAATTCATTTGCAAATTGGAACTTGCTATTGTTGCAAGAAAAAGTGGTGATGAGTTTATTTATTATTTATTTATTTTATGTGACGACGTAGCATGCCATAGGTTGTGACAACCATTCCTCTGGAAAATCGATGTTTGATTTGGACGTTTCATAGAGCAAAAAAGAAAAACTGCACTACCATATAAAAGCCACATAAATTTTTTGCATAATCAATACGGCAGTGGTACCGGAGTGTTTGAAGGTTTTTGATAACAACAGCGGGAATAGAACGTTCTAGGAACGTTCCTGTAACATTGCACAGCTAATGAAAAAGTTTCGAAAAAATGAAAAGAACGAGGTTATTGCTGTTGGAACCCAAAATTTTATTTTGTATCTATTCAAAGAGAACAATTATACTACTAAGAAGCTCTGATAGTTTCAATATACCTGATACAGCTGTATTCTTTCTTAAAACAATTAGAAACTTAAAGAAAGAATAAATAGAGCGGTTCAACTAATGATCGTTATAATAATTAAATAACGCAAAGTTCCTGTTTCTCATCTTCTCTTTGTGTTGACTATCCTGCCAATCACAAATGTTTCTAGTTGGGTGAAAAACTACTATTTGTTCTATCAATTACGGTTTGATATTTCTTAATTCCTAGTAAAGAAACAAACTTTGAAAAATTCAAAGTGGCACTTCTCCAATATATTTCCGGAATGTGTAAATGGGTGGAGTTCGTGTAATTGCTAATTTCTTTAGGTTTTTCATATTCTTCCTTGGACCTTACACTTTTATTTTTTTGCATTTACTTTCAAAAACACGACCTGATTGTTTTCTTGTACGCTGAGGGAGGGAGGGGGGTTACATCAGGGGTTTACTGGTTAAAAGTTAACAAAGTAACATTTTCAATTGTTTGGTTGCAAAAGGTCTTTGAGATTATATCAAGAAATTCCCATGTAAAGATACAGTGGGATCACCTTGTTTTTCAGATACAGGTTTGTGGTTCTACTTTAAACGCATGCCTTACGTAACAAGGTTACCAGTACTTTCGTTGGCTGACTGAGCCTTGGGTTTGAGAGATTTGGAGGGCATAAATTATTCAACAGCCGGAAACTCAGATCGTGTGTGTGAACGGCTCTTTAACAAGCAATTCTCACACTGGAAATAGAACATATACCAATACAGAAAAAAAGAAACACACATACAAACTCGATTTGACACATTTATACGGAAACGTGGATGGCGCTTTATGAGTATATTACTATTGCTTTAACATAGGCTTCAGCAAATATATATATGGTCCGTTTACGACAATGTTTTATTTTGTGTTTTCTGCTTGCTCGATTGTTATTTAAAAGCTGTCTGGATTATAGGGAAGAGAACCAATATGTTTGCTCCAAATATTTTCATTGGTGGGGTCCTTGCCCTCCGGATCGACTCCCTGTTTACAGATTTGGTAAGCAGCCGGGCTCGGATATGCAGGTTACTGTGACCCCGCAAACATTTTAACACATTTCTACCCCAAAAGACATTTAAAAGGGGAGCATTACATTCTAGTAAAATAACTTATCCTCTCACCTCAAACAGTTTCAATTCTCATAACCTATTTACTTAAGCCCCTCTCACTACTGTCTAAATTCATGTTCATGCAGGCAAACGCAATGATTTTTGCTTTACGGTGATTACACTTGACCCCAGTGTTTAATCAAAACACAGTCAGTACATTACATGCAAATATTAACGCTTCTGCACATTTTTGGAGTAGCCCTCACTCAAAGAGACGGACCAGTTGAGAATCTCTGTAGATTGTACAAAACTGTTGTTTAGGTTGAGAGAGTTAACCCTAAATATAATGGAAGCAGGCTAGATTGTATGAAACAAAATAATCTTCATAACAGTTGCCATCGATTCGTTTGAGAAGGCCATCGCCTTGCTTCCTCAAGCAAATTTTTAAAAATTTATTCGTACAATGAAATGTTAAGTAATCCATTCAGCATATGCAAATTTTCCCCATTTAATAACTTCAGGGTATTACTGATAACATTGAGAGCCGCAAAATGCGAGCAATAACATTCAATGTACAACTGGTTTAGAGTTTTTAATCGTTTTTTAGTATTTGGCAAATATAAAGTTTTGAACAGATGTGCCACAACTCAACGTAACCATGCGAATAAATACGGTTCAATTATTGTTTCACCATTAAAGCAAGCACAAGTATTGATATTCTCACGAATGAATAACACCATGATCTCAATCTCTTTTGTTATCAATTTTGAGCCTGTGTGTATACAATATTTCTTAAAATATTTTAAAGTGTTTTTTCCCTAACTTGTTGACTCTAACTTGAGGTTTAAATAAAATTAGTTTCCTTTTAAACAGCATGATATTTTAATTCTTCCAAATATAAACGATTAGTGACAAATTTGTGAAGATCAACCCCCAAATAAATAAATAAATAAATAAATGCACCTTATTGCATGAAATATATTTTTAAGTCAAACATGTTCCTTGACGTAAACAATAAATCAGTTCAATGTTCGTACATGATGGGTCAGTGTGAACCACTATTGATTCCATAGCATATTTCTACTTTTATTTTTCCTACCTTGACATTATTTTAGAGTGTTTAGCAGATTTCGGCAAATTGATCTTACTTTTTCCATTCTACGACTTAAAACCCAAATTTTGCGTAAAATCCTTCAGGAAACGTGTTAAAAAGTGAGAAAAATGAAAGAAATATTGCTAACATTTGTTCATATTCACTTTTTTCAAAGATATCTCAAGCACTGATAAAAGTACTTCTTTAACCTGTCCCCCTAACATGATCTATGCAAACTGCACTACATGCCAAGGAACATGCATGGATCCAAAAGGATGCTTTGATAACTGCGCTCAACCTAAACTTTGTGTCTGTCCCAATGGATTTTTGCTTAAAGGTAATGACTGAGTAACTCATGCTGAATGCGAATGCTTCATTGAAGGGGTAGGAGTGATACATGTGAGTATATCTTCGGTCTTGTTATTAAGTAAGATTTGAGGAGGGGTGTTAACGACAAACCATTCAAACAACAGGAATGTGTCATTCATAGTGTTTTCCAATTTCAAATACGGGGGTAGCAAATGTTTAGTTTATTAGAATGGAACAGTGCTTTTCTACATTCGCATTTGGTATTTCAATCATTTGTAAAGTAACATTTAGAAGAATCACCCTTTTGGTTCACCGTAAAACTACACTGCATTTAAGGGCGATTTTGCGTGTTTAAAATGGTAGAGATAATTGCGCAAAAGCTTCGAATATCGTTTCAAATGAATCCTCATTACCTCTCTGTAATCAAAGAATTCTACGGGCTAAAAGTGTTACTCATATTGCTTGTATATTTTAGTTTTTATTAAATGACGATCGTATATTTTGTAATCTCATGTCCTACAGAAAAATAACATATCTTGGATGGGTCCTTTTTGTTAATAGTAGACACTTATGGAAGCAATGGTCTTTAGAGTTAGGCAATAAAAGGAAATATTTTGAATACGTAGCAGGGTTGTGGTGTTAGTATGAGACCATGAGTATGAGTACGGGTAGCAGTTCGTGAGTACGGGTACGGGTATGGGTACAAGGTCATGAGAACGGGTACGGGTATGAGTCCCAAGAAAAACTAATCATGAGTTCGGGTACGAGTACGGGCACGAGTACCAGTTCATGATTGTGCGGGTACGGGTACGGGTACGAGTACGCGCATACGGGTAAGGATATCAGCCAGGTCCAACTAACGTAGTCCAACTGATCGTAAATGTGTTTTGAGTAAGCTACAGGTATAAATTCATCAGTATGAGTATGACATTTGTAACTGGTCTTAACATTCATGCTTTGGCAGACCTCCTGTATGGGCACTATTGGGCAAGGTCAAAGTCTATACACAAGTAGGGCTTACATGAGACAACGTATATGGGGTTTCTGCAGTGTGGGTATTTGGATATCAGGTCATGAGGTACTTGATTACTTGTAAGTACGTACAACTTGATGGAAGATGAGATGGAAATCAGACCTCTCGGGCTAATTGTGTAAACCAGAAAGGCTTATATTCTGGGCTTAAATCAGGTCACACCATAGTGATACCAAATAAGTATTTAGTGTTTGTACGTTCTTTGATACAACAATGGGCACCCAGCATCACATTGCGGAAATACATGTTTGTAAGTGGTGACGTTATAGTGCGAAAGTAGGCTACAGTGACAATTGAGTTTATCAAGAATAAAGAATCGATGATAGTCTTATGACAAATGCACTATGAGCACAGTAAAATTGAAGATAAGTGAGAGGCAGAAGTCTGAAAAGGATGATTTCTTAGAGTGAGAGATACATGGTGACGAAGATAGCTAATTCTATTAGTGCAAGCACCAATTCTGAGAGACTGAGTTAATGTCTGCGGTAAGCCTACAGGCTTACGGCCAATACTATGACTGGAGAAATAGATCCATGGGTGGACTTCATGGGAGAGTTGTGTGGTGTAAGGAAGAATTAATGTGAAAGAGAATTAATTTAGCGTGAGGGTTAGCAAATGCATGGCTTGACTAAACCTCACACCGGATCTTAGACGTAACATAGGCCTAAGTCAACTGGTACTGCACAATGGATGAGGGGGGGCTCTTAGTTAAACGACTCAATTTTTTCCACTTTCAGATTTGTGTTAATTTACATAGGTCTACAGTAGGTTTTTACTTACCCCCCCCCCCCCAAACACACACACACCCACTAATGTACTCCCAAAATTATCTAACAAATTGTCTTGCACTAGTCAATATGTGCACTCAAGAAAAAGAAGTAGGCCCATTCCATAACTTAAATGTACCATCACTACTAAAGCTTCAAGACTAATTCTTTTTACGTCAAAAGACTCTTACATCATTTTTATCTGGGTCCTGTAAAGTGTTGGCAGCAATTTAAATTTTTAAGGGTAGTAAAACTCCGGACCAATGTACTTCCCCTCCAAATTCATAAGCCTGGCTTCAAACAGCATATTTTTAATAAATGTTAATAATCTCCTCCCCTCATGAAGAAAAAATATCCCATCATCCTCCTTTATATGGTCCCACCATCCTCCTCAATATGGTCCCTATACAGGCAACCTGTAGTCGTACTATTTGAATTAGCAACTGACTAAATGCTCTTTCTTTACTAACTGTAGTTGAATTTAGTTCATGTTGACGTGTGCCACAGCTGATACTGCCATGGGGCAGGTGATGGATTAAAATCCCCCCATAGCCACCGCAAACAGAGTATCACGGAAGGTGGTAGACTCGTCAAGTGCACCTTAGAGTGTGTACCATCAGTGTTAGTCCCTATACCACACATACAGTGGATTTCTATGCCATGCACTGTCAATTTCCATACCTTTTTCACTTAGTTATATTTCATGATCAACAGGTCTGACAGAAATGGGCATGGGTAATTCTGAGAGACACACAGTTTAAAAGTGACTAATTAAAGTTGAATAATCACAATTCACTGGCAGGTCTAGGTTCCATTTGTGAGCAAAAATTCAGGTGCAATGCAAAGGCATGATGTCTGCAGTATATAGGGCATGGTTAGACTGTATACTTAGCGCTTTGTGTATCCTGTGTAATGCAGCTTAATTATTGTAAATTGTTGGTGATCATGAGACTCCACTATCATGATTTAGATCACCATTGGCCTAAGTCACTATTCTATTGTAGTCAAATATAGTTTTGTGTGTGGCCCACTGAAGAAAAATTATGTTATCCCACAGTAGTTCAAAGCCAACAATTTCTTCCAACAAAAGCAGTCAGATTTTCTGTTTCTTCATGTTACACAAATCTCCAATTTGAATTCCTGGAAGATTACAAAAGAACAAGCAATCCTGCACAGGTAGGCCTACAGTACCTTTAACCTATAGTCCATCCACAGGTGTAGTATGGTTATTGATTATTAACACACCTTTAACTGTGCTCACAATTAACATGGTCTGTGCTTTACATTCTTGAAGTACAATGTTAGTGAATCTTCTAAAACCTCCCTTTCATATCATAAAATAATCATTGGCTTTAGAGGAGGTAATACTTTCTGTTGTCTTCATCCTGTTTAATAGTTTGCAACTTCTAATATAAAAAGATCACTGTGTATTCTGCAGATGACAAGGCTTGCAAGTTGCATCTATCTAAATCAGAAAAAAAGTGTTTACAACAGCATATACAGTGTGTCAATAATAAAATTATAATTATACACAGCAATTTCACTGATCAGTCATGTACTGTCATGTACTGTCATGTACATCCTTAGCCAAGGTACATTGAAATTTACATCATGCAGTTTTTGTACTTTATGTAAAAAGGAGCATGGGATTACAACTAGATGAAATATAGACCCTGTGTGGAAATATAAAATTCTCGCATGGGCCTGAACCATTTAACTAGAGCAGATTCCCAATAAACACTACCCATACCCCCTACCTTAAACTGCAATTAACCCATGGACACTATTTCCCAGACAACGGGTAGGTAGCGTTATAGTAAATAAAATAGGAGAAAACTTGAGGAAGGGGGGGGGGGGGTACAGTAATAATAAACATAGGATTCAGTTTGAAAAGTGAATGGACGCTCATGTAGAAATTGTAATGAACAATGGTCTGTCTAATCTGTCTGTGAGTAGTTCCTTTTGTAATGAATCATACACCCTCTGGAAGTTATCCAGAACCTTAGGTTATATAAACTGTCCATAAATGTAAACTAAAGTTGTTTTCTGAGTACAAGACCAGCAGCAAAGGTATGAATACCTGGTCATGAGTATGGGTACCAGGTCATGAGTACTTCTACGGGTACGAGTCCGAAGAAAAATACATCATGAGTACGAGTACGGATACGGGTACCAGGCCATGAGTAAGGATATGGGTACGGGTACCAGGTCATGAGTACGAGTACGGGTACGCGTACGGAATCTTGTACTCGAGTACGGTACAGGTATGGGTACTACAACCCTGATGTGTAGTACCCATACCCGTACTCGTACCCGTATGGGTATGGGTGCTTAAACAGTGATATGTAGTAAAAATCATAGCGTACACCCTAAGTGCAACTCTTTTCACCCATTTCTATGTGTAACCCAAAATAAAAAATGAAGTCACGTTCAAACCATCGATAATGTTTTAATTCATATAATCACCAGGATAACTGGATAATATCTTGTGGTAATCTAGATTAAAAACCAAACCTTAAATTGGAACATTTACTACATACTTTTTATTTCCGATATAAATCGTGCTATTCTGTTTTAAAACAACGCATAATCTCCAGTCATCTTAATTTAAAGGGAGCCAATTGTGGCACCATTGCTAAAACTCGCCACTCATAATTTTTATTTTCAGATTTAATTTATTTTAAGAGTTCATAACTTGAAGTGTTCTGTGTTATAGAGGTATTTCATACAGTAATGATATACTTACAGGTTGGTGAAATTAACGTTACTCCCGATTACTCAAGATGCGTTTCTTTCACAAGTAACCAATTGATATGTGATGATACTTACCGCTGTAGTCCCAATGTTGTATGTGAAGAACGCAACGACGTTTTAAAATGCTACTGTAAAAAAGGCTACATAGATGACGGAATCAACTGTGTCCCTCCCTTTGGTTGCCAAGATGTGTATGATAAAGTTTCCAATCAGAGTGGTGTTTACTTGATAAAACCAACTACCCGACAAGGAGACACATTTGACGTGTATTGTAACATGGGAAATGGAGGCGACTGGACTGTAAGTTGAATATAGACTAATTCCTGTTTGCAACCGAGTGGATAAGGTACCCTTGCATCTCTCCACAATGAAAAGTGTATCAAAATTCATCTACATTTTGCATACAATTGCAAGATATATAAACTCGCAAACCGAAAAAGCACGGTTATTTTCTCTCACATGTCATATACTAACCAGGGCCAAAGAGTGACAAAAGTGTGACTTGAGTCTGTTCTAGCTTTTCCTTTGAATTCTTCTGTTACAACCAGGATACCGATATTTACAATACATATTGTACAATTTAATAGTGAATGAGATACATTTTTGCGTCTCACTTTTAATATATTGGTTTGATTGTGATTAACTCGCAGGGATAATTGTCCAATTTTAGGCTCACTAGGTTACTTCCCCAATGCTTTCGCTTATGGAACAGGTACCACGCACAATGGTATATTTTTAAAGAACTGGTACGATACATATTGTAATTACTGTATGTTCCATGCCCAACGGAATGACCTTTATCCTTTTGCGGCCATATCCTTATGAAATGATAGAGCTCAAATTTTCATTACGAGTAGTTCACTTTCAAAAAATTGATACGAAATGTGATACCTCCTTTAAAATACCGTGTGGGACTTTGATGCGGCTAAAATTTGGTAATAATTGCATGCTCATAGTAATTACAAACTTGATCCACGAAAAAGTGTCATACGTTTTGTTTTGAAAAAAACCCACATGTCGTATATCCAAAAATGTGAGCAGAAGGATATATTTTTCAACACGCGTGACATTTGGTAAGCCAAGGTAAAGAAACGAAGACTTACAATGCCTGAAAGATGGTAGTCTTCTCAGTTATTTCAAATGCCATATTCACATCTTTCTCTTATTTGCCCCTTGTGGGGGTTCAACTCAGTTTACCCTACCTTTACACGAGTTTTCAGGTGTGAAAAACATCCAGAACGTTCTGCGGTGTTTTATGTTAAATATTTGTTCACATTGGTACACAACATGTTTATTTGCTTAAGAGTTTCCTGCAAGTTTAGAGCCATATAGTGAAGTGACTTTTGTAATTTCAGGTATTTCTACGGCGTGTTAATGGATCTCTGAATTTTACCCGGAATTAGTCGGATTACGAACATGGTTTTGGCACACCCGATCACGAATTATTGCTAGGGAACGATAAATTGCATGGATTAATAATTCAAGGAAGTTACGAGCTTCGAATTGACTTTGTCAACGATTTGGGGGATCGATACTTCGCCATCTATGGCTCTTTCAATATTTCAGGCAAGAACGATTACTACCGATTGGATGCAGGAGGTTACAGAGGAACTGCGGGTAGGTAGGAATAAACATTCATGAATCTAATATTTTTTTCTTACTTTTATACATGAAACTTAAATTTGTTTATACACATATACATAAACATGGTGGAAGGTAGGCTTGGTCTCTGTTTTCTTGAACTTTGGGTTAAGGTTTGTTAATATCAATAAATGAGCATACAGTGATACATTTTCTATGAACATTCCCGCATTCCAATACATACACACAAATACACACACAAATATACGTATGTATACACACACACACACACACACATATATATATATATATATATATATATATATATATATATATATATATATATATATATATATATATATATATATATATGTATGTATGTATGTATAAAAAAATTAGTAGAAAACACCACAAATATGACAATATTAGAGCACATACAAGATAAGAGAAACGTATATTTCAAAGACACCTGTCTTTGTCACCAGCGTCAATGCGGAGTGAAGTAAAATTTAGAAACAACAAGAAACAAAGCAAAAAAAAAAAATCCTATCGAGAATGCTAAACAGTACCGACTTCCCTGTAAACCACAGAAGAGAAGTCGCTCAAAACACCAAATCTTTTTTTACGCCGCGCGTATGTGTTGACAGTTTTAGCATCCATTTGCTTTCGGATTTAAGCCTTTGAGTGACAGAAGGATAATTAGAATTGAGTAGGATACATATTAAATAAGACAAAGAGTGGTTTGAGTTAATCCTATCCCTGGATGCACTCGGGCTACACCTTAGTGCATCGCTTGCAGTGGCCCGATCGTGCATTATCCTTCATTATTGAACTGTCCAGCTTTGATTAACCTTAAATTATAAAGAAGAAGAAAAGACCGGTGGTACTGGAGTATGATAATCACTTTCTGCCACTTCTAGGGATAATCGTATTTTGATAATATCATTAAGTTGATGCATTTTGTATTGCATAATCTTTAATAGTTTCTGCACTCCTGTAGGTTGATATGATTTGGGCAGTGATGGATGAACACACCCTTTAAAAGCCTTGCGTATTTTTTAATAGTGTATATTTCGTATTTGTCTTCTCTGCTCATATTCCTTATCAAACATAAAAGATTTCATTCTGAAACTGAAAACATGAATGAATTATGAACAATTGGAAGGATTTTCAAATTACATTTAATTTGTTTGTAGTAGGCATTCCATACATTCTAGGTCTCTCGTGTTTCTAATCAAATCTTCGACATGTACATGAAATAATTTCATCAGACTCGCTGTGGCTCTCATGTATTTGTACAAAAACATATTGGGACCTTTTGGTCATGTAACCAAAACTCTTGTCAATAAAATCAGAGCCGATATTCAATTAAAAGAACGTATTGTTCCAAAAGGGATCGTATCATCATCGTCATTTCGTTTTGGCCATCAGCAAACTGCACTTGTCGTAAACATTCTTGTCAGTTGCCCTTAAAAGATTAAGGGCAAGGAGGTCACGAGTATTCGTAGCTATCGATGCCAATGCCTTCTTTGGAGCTTGTGTTATACATTTCTGTTTCCACAAAGCAGATACCGTCTTAGAGTTTAATGAAACGTCAAAAAGAAAGCACACAAATTGGCGAAATAACT
Source organism: Holothuria scabra (assembly GCA_037179385.1). Lineage (NCBI taxonomy): Eukaryota > Metazoa > Echinodermata > Holothuroidea > Aspidochirotida > Holothuriidae > Holothuria > Holothuria scabra. The sequence goes on from CM074191.1 coordinate 26,243,041, forward strand.
GGAACGGTATTTGGGTACAAAAGGTTGAATCCGGCGGGGCAGCTTATAAAGGATAAAATATTGAATATTCATGGCGAAACTTATTAGCTGCTCCACTTAAAAATGGATTTAAGAAGATACATACAATTGAATAAAACGGCTCTTTTACTTTCACTAGTAGATCATGGTATTCAATCTTTCGTAGAATGTACCACATGAAGATACCTTGTTTCTGATCATCTAAGCCTTGGATGGAGTCAATGACATTTCAAGTTCTATAAATGTCCAAGGTAATTAAACTTCGATCATGTTAAAAAATAAACGTGCGGCAGAAGTTTTGCATCGATTCTCTTAACCATTGTTTTACCTTGTTTTAAATCTCATTGTCATATGTAGGACGTAACCTTTAAACAAGAGTTTTTTCCTTGGATTTTAAACATGGGCGTTGTTTTATAAATATTTATTAATAATTCTCATTTTCAGATCTTTTTTAAAAGTGTTTATGATTGTGGTCATTTTCATATTTTGAATGTGATCTTTGAATTTTAATTTTTGGCATCATTCCGCCTTGAAACGTAACATGCTACAAGATTGTGCAAACACTTTTGACAGCTTAGGATAAAAGTTGCTAAGCGAATCGATTCCCCGTGGTCGTCTTGTCTCTCAAACAGTTGTCTTTTATATTTAAAGAAATATTACGAGTAACAGGAGAAGTTAGGTATCTTTGCACTTGGAGGTCGTAAATCTCAATGCTTTTGGCGAAAATCTATGAAAACCCGTTAGAAGTGTCAGTGTTTGTTTCATAACCAAACTCTTTATTAGCCAATCGTAACGCATTCAAAACTGATTTATTTTTTTAGTTTTATGTTTTTACTAATATATGTTTCTTTGTAAGGTAATTTTTCAACTGAAAGACTTTGCCAACTTATTTGGTTCATGTCTAAATGTTGGAAAATGTCCAATCTTCTCATTAGTCACGAAGCTAGACGTTTCAGTTAGAGTGGGCATGAATTTTTTGCAGAGTTTGACACGGGATATTAGAAGAAATGGAGCAAACGGATAACCCCCCCCCCCCTCCGGGGAAACGTCACTGCTTATTAGTTTTTTTTTTATTTTGAACCGCTCAATGCTTAAAAGTTGAATCTTAACGCGGCATACGGTCCCGGAAGGTTCCATCTCATCAAGATCTTAACCATAGCAACAACGTTCTTACCCATTGTGATGATGAGGTGTTGAAATTAAAGTAGGCTACAAACCGAGGTTCCAAAGAGTGACAGAAACCAGAGTGTTAGGCAAATTGAGATCTTTTTTTGAAACTAACATTATAGCACTTTTTGCAATCGATCAAATTGTGTCTTTTTAACCGTTTCACCAAATCCTTCCGAAGAAATTTTGGACGACTCGATTGAAAGCTCTTGTCTAAATTTAACTTTCAGTCATTAGAAGTAAAAGATGTATGGTTTGCTTAACATGATTGATTTACAGGTCTTTCCTCGAAGTCTAAAAGTCTAAATTTTGGAACAGTGTGACCAAATGTACTCTTGTTGGTAAGTTTAGAAACGATATAATTCATCATAAGTCTGTCATTCAGATAAATGAAGAACTTGTTATATTAAAGGCTTTCTATGTAACAGGATTACTTTGATGGGCAAGGCAAGCTCTTTGGTACAATGTTGAGGATTTAAATGGGAGGAGTGATTGGCATGATAACTTACAAAATCTATGTCTCTTCTTGTGATCGTTGTTGTTAATGAAGTTCGCCCTTTACAAAAGCACTCGAAGTACTTTATGCTTTCGAGAATTACGGTCTAAAAACTATCAGCTGGCCTGTTTTTCTTTCAGTTAATGGTATGCTAAGTATTGTTTTGTCGTTTTTGCACAGATTTGTCCTTTTAAATAAGTATGTTTATCGTCAAGGATTAGTACAATCCCCATCATATAAATTTAGTTTGTGAAAAAAACCTTGTAGCATTTTTTCTATCAATGTTTATGATCGTATGAATAACTTTAAATATTGTATTGATATAAACTCATACTACTGAATCAGTTTTAAAAATGAACTGACTCTACCCTAAAATTTGATATGTTATTTAGATACTGTTATTGGCAACTAAAGTAAAACATATCATTATCTTGTTATATCAGGTTTTTGTTAATTACGTGTCTGCGCGACAATGTTGGAAAAGATTTTTAAGACTATTAAAAAAGCATGTAAATTTGAAATCTTTAGTTGCAATGTATAAAAAATGGCTCAATTATGATCAACAGGAAGAAACAGCTGAATGAAGATGAATACAATTTAATCAGGCAGATATATTATGCGCCTCATGGATTTAATGTTTACCTCTTAATGAGACCCCTATAACCGCTAAATATATCACAACTTTTTTTGGTAAAAGAGAAAGAACACGACTGGTGATAATATCCTGTTCATATACGAAATTCTGCTCTAAAATTTGTCCTGATCGGATTTCAAAAATGGGGAAAAGTCATTGACAAATAGTCTAAAGAAAGCTTTGATAAACTGTTACACCAAAATAGGCAATTTGCAGTCCTGTAAGTAGGATTTGTTTAAATAGAAAAATGCAAAGTAGCAAACAAATAACAATTTGATTATTGATGAAAAATAAAAAAATAATGAAAATGGACGTTCTTTACGATGGGCTGTAAGTTGACTTATCATAGTCCTCGTGAGAGCCAGTGCGCCTTATTTCTGCAAATGGCATTAGAAATGAAACATCATTCTTATCTTACACATTGTATTGAAATTAGTTTTGGCATGAACATTATAAACATAGGCGCCAATTATGGGAGGATATGATACCCTGTTCATATCGATAGAACTAGGAAATAAGCATTAAATACCAATTTTAAAGGAAGAAATAACGATGAAACTCATTGATATTGCATACTTTAAACGCCTCTCACGCAGGAGGCCACAGTTCTATTCCCAGGTCCAGTCATACCAAAGCCTTTACAAACGGATCGTACTCCTTTTGTGCGTGTTGCTCCTCATACACAATAGAGTAGGGAAAACAAGCTAGTGAGTCGCAACTGGAAAAAGGACCTTAGCCGGTTCGAACCATCAGGATGGAAACTGGGCCGTGCAACTTCATTTAACCATCTGCATACTTTTCATCACATCAATTTATGTTTTAAAGCATCCAACAAAGAGTTATAAGGTATTTTGAATGGTGGCAAAATGCCATTCCTTGCTATCTGTTGTATAAGCTGGTTGGGATCCAACACACCCCAGTTTTTTTTTTCGAATGACTAAAAAAAAAAAAATTAAAACAACTTTTTAGTTAACATCTACATTGCTCCATTGTGAATAAAGACGATTCAGAAAATAGTATTCGGTCATAAATAAATATAATTAAACGAAAAGCTTGACATATGAATTTGTGTAGTTTACAAAAATGACTGAAGCAACTCTAAGTCGAAAGTGAAATGAGCGATCCTTCTTTTTTCAGAAAAATAAAAACCACAACCCAACATGGTTGGTTAATTAATTGAAACATTTTAAATCACACTGGGTTTTATTCCAGACGTGACACTATTGGCGGCATCTCGTCTCAAGGTCCATAATGTCTTCAATCCTTGCAATGAAAGCATGGTGGTACGGGACGGGATGCCGAAGTTGGAACCGTCAATTGGTCAAAACCTTAAAGATCAGACTTCGGTGCCTTAGTTGGTGACCTAAAGTCAGGCAAAGAGCATCTCCCACGCCTCTCCCGCTACGAAGAAAGAGTCCCGGAAGACATTCATGGAAGAGAAACAACCTTCGAGTTATGTAAAGAATATCTTTTGCAGAAAATAAGATACAAGTATCCCATTTACATCTACCAATCGACCTGACGTTAACCATACCAGCTTAAATCCAGCCCAGGTATGGACCAGCCCGGCACGTTGGCTGGGCAGCAAAAATCAAACAAACATTGAACCTACACTGTGCCATCGAACGTATTTTACAGGTTTATTCACGACCACCAGTAGTAATAGAAAATCAGTATTCGCGAAGCATAAAATGTAATGGAAGACATGCACAGAAGGGAACAGCCAAAGTTCTCAACCAACTGCAAAAATATTGGCATGATCGTGAGAGACAAATTAGAAATACTGGTATTGATGACCATATGATATTTTCATTAAAAAACAGTCTTCATTGCTCTTTCTTTTAATCATTCTTTTTCTTTCTTTCCCAAAGTCTATTCAGTTTCAGGAGTCCATTCTAAAGGAAAACAAAATTATGTTCAAATTATACATTCGACGTCATTGATTGTCTTTGTGACAAAAAATAATTACCCAGGGCAAATCACAAGATATTAATTTACCATCACAAATGGCGTACCTGCCTGGGGATTTTAATATCAGCTTTACTTTGAAGCATAAGTCAAAAAGTAAAGAAGAAGGCTGATCTTCATAGAAAAATAGGAACACTTTCATTTTATTTACCATGGACGACTTTTAAAATAGCAAGTAGGAACATATATTAGTCGTCAATTCTCTTCCTTTTACACACAACTGCATCAATAACACTAACTTCGTTTTGACTGTTCCAATATGGCTTTGCAAACATTGTTCACTCATTTTTTCTAGAGGGCCATCCCTTGATGGACATTTCTGGAAGTGATTTTGTTGTTTCATCTGACAATGACTCAGTTTTAATCCGATTCAGCCCATCGGAGGAAACCGGTATGGTTTCTGTATTCACATAAGTTAGATCTTCCTTGACATTTTTTTCCATAGTCCCCTGTGCTGCTGTGTGATTAGTTGCCCTTGACATGATATTTGCTGCATACATGAATTTACCTGGTGTATAAAATACATCTGCAACATACTTTTGCAACCTAATTAACATTTTCTGAATTCTCAGAGGACAATCATTAAGTGCCTTTGAAAACATTGGCACTAGTGGTTTGGGGCCTGTTCCCACACTTACTTTTTGACCATGGATAAATTGGTGAAAATGTTCACACGCATACGTTATTGCAAGTAACTCTTTCTCTATTTGAGCATATTTTGTTTCTGCCTCCGTCATTGTCCTTGGTGCATGCGCTACGGGTTGCCAACTGTGATACTTCTGTAGTAATATTGCTCCTAGCCTTGAACTCGACCCATCAGAAGATATATTTACCTCTTTTCTGGGGTTATAGAACTTAAGCACTGGTTCTGTAGAAAGCTCCCTCAGACCAGACCAGGCTTGCTCCTGCAATGGCGTCCAGTCCCATTCTATCTTTTTGTCTAAGAGATGCGGTTTTAGTCGACAAATCAGGAATGAACTTGTCAAAGTAGTTGAGCACTTAGGTCTTGGCATATTGATTATAGCAGACACCTTTTCTGGGTCTTGACTTTTCCCATTACTAGAGAGAATGTCTCCAATGAACTTAAGATTTGTTTACCCTAACTAACACTTCTCCCTATCGAGTTTCATGTTTGCTTTGCTCGTGACTTCTAACACTTGTTTTACACTGGAGTCATGCCCCCTTTTTTATTGCCGCATACTATTATGTCATCCATAGAGGTTTTTACAACACTTATACCTAGGAATAATGAACTGAGTCTTTTGTGATACACCTCTGGCGCTGAAACTACCCCAAATGATAATTTCAAGAAGCGATACCTCCAACATGGTGTAATAAATGTGCAGAGTTTACTACTACTGTCGTCAAGTCGTAACTGCGAAAACCCTGACGATGCATCAAATTTATTAAAAAAAAATTGAAAAAAATTGAAAAAAAACCCCCGCAACTCCACCATTATTTTTTCACAAAATGGCAACTTAAAATGCTCCCTCTGATTTTTTTGTTTAAATCCCTGGGATCCAGGCAAACGTTCAATTTGCCATTTTTCTTGTCTACAATAACTAGTGGACTGACCCCAGTCTGTAGGTTCATTTATCTTTTTAATTACTCGTTGAGATCCCATTCTTTCTAATTCTTTCTTAAGTTGATCTCTAATTTTGAAAGGAACTTTTCTCCATGCATGAACCACTGGTTGTGCATTTTCCTTTAGTTTGATTTTGTGTACCCCTGGGAGACACCCCAAGCCCCGCAATACATCCGTGTGCCTCTCTAGTAACTCATGATAGCTTGAATTCTTAACTTCTATGGAGAAGAATCTCTTATCTATTTTTAGTTTGTCACAAGTGGGTAAACCCAAGATAGGCTCTACCTCTTAAGGTACCAAAACAAATGATGTATTCCGGTAACATTCTTATAATATACAGTAGCCAAACACTTACCAAGGATTCGAATATCAGTCCTACCATAACCTTTAATCTCAGTGTTTGTGTTATGTAGCTATTGTTTACCCTTAAGCTTTAAAAACTTTTTCTCAGGTAATTACATTCACCTCTTGCACAGTGTCCAATTTGAAAGGTATAACTGAATTGTTAACAGTGATTGCATTAATAACAAACTCTTCCCCTGGGGAATCGTCTCCGTGCTTTTCTTCCACAGCGTCAAATTTGGTCCTGGATCAGCAGCATTTAGCAAAATTCCCAACCATGTGACACTTATTACATTGTTTCCCTTCCGCTGGGCACTGAATGAAGTGGTGACTGCGTCCACATTTGCCACACTGTTTCCTTTGGAAAGATTTTGGAGTCTTTTCTAGGTTCTTCTCTACGTGACTTTGCACTGGCACCTACTACCTCTCCTGGCACCAACTACCTACTACTACCTACTGCATGCATCAACTTTCAACAAGTTCTTTTGCTCTTGACTTCGTGGTCCCTGCTGCACGGCACATACGGACTGCCTTACAAGGCGTCAAGTCTTCTCTTCCACATATAATTCAGTTTCTGCCTTTGAGAGCAAGTGAAAAGTTGTGACGCTCAAAGGTTATGTTTGACTTTCAAATACAGTATGTTTCAAGTTTTTTTTCATGACAACTTTCAGTTTCATATTGGTCGGGTTCCCATTATAGTCATTTTCAAATTTGAAGGTATTATACAATTCCAGCGCTTCCTCGCCTATAACATGAAGCAGTAAAGAGTTCTTTATTTTGTCCTCTTTCTTTTCATATCATGTTGCAATCAGAAACAGTTCAAACCGCTGTTTATTTTTTTCAATTTTCTGATATGTTACCTTCCAAGCGCAAGGCTGGGGGTGGTGTTAATCTATGCATACTGATTTTGGCTCTAACAATCTCACCGCCGAATTTACCATTTTCCGCCTCTGGAGTTTTCGTTTTTGTAACGAAATACTGAGGGTTCTATTTCACGACCTTCGCGCCTATCCCGTAGGGTGGGCCCAGTCTCAGTCAGTGATTGTCAACGATAAACCCGTTTATAATAACTGAGCACGGTAACACCTTACAATACTGTGGTTCTGTACCACAGTTTCACTTTAATGTGTGATGCTTCTGCATGTGTACCGTAAGCCTTCTGTGCCACCTCCAGATGAAATCGAGTAAACAACGTGAATTTCCTTTCTGAGGTGAAATTTTACCTTTTATCTGTCCTGGTACTTGTCCACACCTACACATCCCGCTTCTGACACCATGTAACAACCGGGTCTCGATGAAAGTATAAATACACTGACACAGGTGATGACGATTGCTCAGTTTTTATTAACTTATTTTATTAGCTTATTTACAACATATCTCAGAGTAAGGACACCATGTTGGGGAACCCCTTTTAGAAAGTGGTATATAGAAATCGGATATACCAACCATAAAAAACATATAAAAACGATCATTACACCATCCCCCTCCTCTTTTTGAAAATTTGTCTAATCAGTTTTACAACTGATAATGTTTATCGATATTTCGTATACCATTGGCATCAGTAAGTAGGTGTTTCACATTGATATCAAATTTATGAGTGACAATTAGAGGCAAACATACTATACCTCTATGTAACTATATTTCTGACTAAGAATTGAATACTTTCTTTCTGTGGCAGGCGTGTGATATCAATCCCGTGATTCCCACAAACTAGCTTTCACAAGGTGTCACTATCAACCAAAAGAATGACCCTTCTTCTCTTGTGCTGAAAAGATGAGTCTCTCCCTATTCACCAGCCATTCTTTCGTGAATTCGTGAATATGTAAAAATTACCATGTCTACACCACATCACCTTCCTTGACAGTACAAATGCAGTGTGGAAACAACATATACGGCTTTGACTTTTTAAAACATATCAATAGTGAAAGGAATGTTTTACACGTTACATCAAACTTAAAAACTCATAGAATAAAATGGAAGAAAAAGCTGTTCCGAGTTTTTTTCTTGCATGTCATAAAATAAACAGATATATTTATCTATATGGTTAGTGAATGGAAATAAAATACCCTGCTCCGCATCTTATTTGCTTTTTTGGTACACATTGAGCTCACATTATGAAGTGTTTGCACTTGCGTCACACATCCGCCATTAACCATAAAGACTTTATAAAACTTCGTTCACATCCTTCTACACGGATTTATATGTACCGAATACATACTGACTCTCTACTGAGCGCTGCCCCGAACCCGGTACATGTGCTAAACCTCCCTGCTACTTTATACACATCTTTTACATTCCTAAACTGTTAATAGTTCAAAGGGATACATTGTAGTAAGTTCTGCCAAATTTCAAGGAAGTTGCCTCCAAAATATATAGGTACCATGTTTTCAAATTTATACCGTTGTCCTTTATCCTGTCATTGATAGACCAACTAGAGTAACCATTATGCCTTCAACCCTTATTGATAATATTTTTACGAATATTGATCACACGACTAGGTCCACTGTTGTAAAAACTGATATACCAGACCATTATCCTATTGCTAATTTCTGCGATAATTTAAAACCTCCTTGAAGACGCGCACACAAAAGTGATCACTCAACACGTGATACACGCACCTGCAATATTTTAAAAATAAAAATGGAGTTAAGATCATGTGACTTGTGTGATGTGTTACTGGATAATGATGCACAGTCTTCCTTTAGTATCTTTTGTAGTACATTTAATGACATATTTCATAGAAATTGTCCGTTACGAAACTTTAGGCCTAAGAAAAATTTACAGAAATCATCCTGGATTACCTCGGGAATTCTTCAGTCTGTTTGGAAGAAGAATATCCTTTATTGTGAGTACAAAAGAAGCCCTACTGACCATAATTTTTTGAAGTATAAAAACTATAAGAATAAATTAACCACAATAGTTCGTAATGCTAAACAGTCCCACTATAATAACTTTTTTACTGAGAATAAAGGCAATACTAAAAAGATATGGTCTCGTATAAATGAATTGTTGAATAGAAAGGGGCCTGATTCATGTTGTCCAAGTTCAAGTCCTACCCCTACAAGCGACTCAAGTATAATGGACTATGTCGTTAAGTTTAATGATTTTTTTTCAAGAGTGGTGAAAAATTAGCTAATGAGATAGATGGTAGTAATGTCAGTTTTGAGTCGTACTTATATAAAAGGAAATAAAGTAATGAAATAATAAAATAATAAAAGGAAATGATCGTGCTGGTAAATGGTTTCCGACAAAAATGAGAAAAAACGATTCAACCGAAAGGAGCGTAACATTTAATTAGATTAACCTTTACGTTCTCTTGAATTAAAATCAACAACTTTTTTACTTCTTTCAAACAAATAATATTAATTAAGAGAACATATTGGGATTTTAGTAGCTATATTACTCTCTAAATGTGAATCTCATGTTTCACTTGCACTCCGAGAGTTGCGTTGGTATGTTTTACAAACTACACCAATCCAAAAGAAGAGCTGCGTTTTCAATTTACGTATTTAATGACCGAAAGCTATTTATACAGACAATTTTATTTACATTGAAGCAATTGAAATCTTTAGCTGATCTTCAGACTGGAAAAAGTTAAATGTTGCTTTACATTACTAGTTTTCTGTAATTCAGATATAGGATCTGTGGAAGGGAGTGAGGTACGAACCAAAAGGGATTTGATGTTACGTGGTTGGCGATACGCGACAACTGGAGGTCCATCAAAAATACTAAATAGCTCGGTGTCAGAGGAAATAATGCTCTATGAGAGTTTGACCTCACGTAAAAGTGGCGCTAAAGCTGGGTAATAATTAACTAAAAAGGGGTATACGGCTGGGATCTGCCTTCTCCTGGTATGACAGCAGGCTGTTACTTTGCAGGGAAAGTACCCATTTACGAATGGATAAATGGCGATACCTTAACAATTGAGTGTATACAATTGACTCCTTAATATGACGAGGGTGAAAACTGTTAAAGTGGAGATAGGTGTAACGATCTGTGGGTTTAGAATACACAGATGTTTCCAAATTACCATTGTCATTCATGACCAGTATATCGAGAAATGGTATTTCTTTAGATGAGTGCTCCATATTAAACTTAATGGAATCATCAAAATTGTTAACCAACATGAAGAACTGATCAAGTTTTTGTTTCCCGTGTTCCGATAACATAAAAATGTCGTCTGTATACCTTACATAAAAACACGGCTTATACTGAGACTCCGACAGCTGGGGACCATCCCCAGCTGTCGGGGAGGGAGATTTTTGAGTTAGCCTGAGAACAACATATTCTTGTGCCGGGCAGACCTATTGTGTCAGGCATAGGCACACTAAATGAGTACATTTCTCTTCTCACGTACATTTGGTAAATAACGCTCGAAATATTTTGTACGTATTCTTCAACGTTAAATTCTAGTTTGAAAAGAAAGTATCATTTTTGTTCCGCTTTTCTATTGCATCTGTTAACTTTTCTAACCAACTCAGTCTATTATGTATCTATCTATCTATCTATCTATATATATATATATATATATATATATATATATATATATATATATATATATATATATATATATATATATATCTATATATATATATATATCTATATATATAAGTATGATGGTTGGCGTGTGTTGGAAATATATATATAAGGAGAAACAACAAACGACAAAAAATGATACTTTCATTTCCAACTATATACGTTTACACAAACGATAAAATAAAATTATAAACAAAATATTTCGAGCGTCGTATACACCGCTCTTCCTCAGTTGAACTGAATAACAGTAGGTAGAGAAGAAACTAGACTTTATCGGGGTGCATTCGGGCGTAGAAGCTTAGAAAAGCGAGATCTTTGTTAAGTCCGGTGTGATGGGTGTTTAGACGTAAGATTGTTTTCAATTCCCGGTTGCTTCTTTCCTGGGCTGTTTTGAAGTTGCCATAGAGAATGGAAAATTTAAGGTCGGAAAGGCCATGGTTTGGGAGATTAAAATGCTCAGCAACCGGGAAACCTTTCTTGTTTTGCCGTATGTTTAGTTTGTGATTATTGAATCGGAGCCTAAACTTTGTACTCGTTTCGCCTATGTAGGTGACCTGAGGGCATTTGATACAATAAAGCAGATAGACTACATTTTCGGAGTCGCAGTTAAATCTCCCCGGTTTCAAAGAGACACCCGAAGCCTGATGAAAAATGTTGGGGGAGGGGTCGAGGTGTGTGCATACCATGCATCTAGGTTTTTTGCAGGTAACATTTCCACAGTTAGACTCGTTATTAGAAGAGGGGAGGGAGGTTCGAACTAATACAGACCTGATGTTACGTGGTTGTCTATAGGCAATCACTGGGGGCTCTTTGAAGAGTTTTTCTAAAGGTGGATCAGAACTTAACATTCCCCAGGATTTTTTGATGTCTTGGAGGAGGGTGGTAAGAGAGGGGTGCTAGGTTACAACCAGGGGTAGTCTGTCAGATGCTTCTTTGTTGCGGTACGAGAGCAAGTTATTTCTTTTTAAGGATTTTACCCTTTCGAAATGATGGTGTAACAACCGATAGGGATATCCCCTTTTGAGGAAGAAGCCTACAAGTTCAACAGCTTTATTTAGAAAGATTTGATCGTCAGAGCAGATACGTCGGTATCTGAGAAGTTGGCTGTAGATAATAGAGTTTTTGGTGTGTATGTATATATATATATGATAAAATTAATTGGAGGGCCTACAATTCCTTTGTTGGTGATCATGGCATGTTCTGCTGTATTGGTTTTACCTGTTAGTGCAGTAACTGATGATGTGCAAATAAAAACCCAGATTTATTTGGGTTCTCTTTTAACCTTTTTCAAAATAAAATCTTTGATCAATATTGCAGCTAGTGCCATTGAAAATCATTTTGAAAGTGACTTGTTATTAACGTCAGCACTTAAAAGTAAACAAACAGAAGGAATCCTAAAGAAACTCCCTTATCTAGTTTAATTTTTAAAGAAACACAAGTGAAATTTATCCTTGCGAACGTTGCGTAATTCTTTCATAGACTGTGCTCCAATGTATAAATGACATTAAGATTCTCGCACGTTTGAAACTTTTTACATGAACGTGTATATTTGAGCAATGCGATAAGAATTGTTGACTGGTTAATATCAGAATGCGGGGGTCAATACTAAGAAATAATGAAAACAAACTGTAGATAACAACATTATCAAAATTTTCTTGACGGTAAGGAAAAAAGTAAGTCATTTTGCGCTTTTTGAAGGCTCCACTGACAGTAACTATTGATACCTGATAACTGACTTTTAACCGATTATTTTCAATTGTAGAAGTCTACGCATCAATGAAATGGTAAAAAGGATTCACCGAGAAGTAAATTTGTGGTATTTGGTTACCCCTACATGAATCCATCATCTATCGTAGCGAAAGCCAAAGCATATATACGAAAGAGTCAAGCAAAACGAATATGAATGTATGATTGTAAATAGAGAACCTTGCTTTGAGGACATGGTGATAGTTGAGTAAATGAAAGGAGATGACAAAAATTCTTTGTTTCACGTATGACCAACTTTGTTTCATTTTCATACCTAATCTGATCAAACGTTTGGTCGGGTTGGTATTGGGCGGTACTTGTCTCAGGTTACTGATAGAACTTTCTTCAGGATCCGTGGCTACATGGTATGAAAAGTTATGTAATTTACAGGCAAATAATTGAATAAGTTTATCGGCAAATACACAAAGGTACACCGCGGGCGGACGAAGTTTATATTTCAGCTAATATCCGAAGAAATACTACACTGAGAGCACAAATTATTTTCTTCCTACTCTTCGGAGCTGGCATTCACAGAGGCGATTCGCAAGCCTAGGCTATAGGCGATTGGCAATGGTACTTCCCACCAGATTTTACAGTGTAACGCACATTATTTAATTAAAATATTCAAATATTAAACTCACCGGAAACTTTGCAATATTCGTGGGTCTTCCTCAGGTAGGTTTATTCTTTTATAAGTGAATAACAATTTAATGCGAAGGTGTTAAAAATTACTCAAGTGCCTGCAAAATGAGTTGTTCGTCTCTCACTGGGCCTATTTTAGTACTATTATAACAAAAGTACCTTACACTACCCTTGTTGCTGGTATTTCGGCTTGTTTACTACTGTTTGTCAAACATAATATATTAGCAATGAACAAGATAAACAAGATAATAAAACAAAGATAAACAAGAAAATAAAACAAATGTTTATGTTTTGATTATCTTCATCTGGCTCAGTGTATTATAACGTTTTTACACAGTATAATAGTGACCTAAAGTACACATTGTAATGGTAAAGTTAAATGTCTCTAAAATTATGCACACGCTTCGGAGAAAACATTTTTCTGTACCAAATGCCTTACTTTAACACCAATACGCAATACACACGAAATGAATTGATATACCCTTCTAAATTGTTTTCTTTGCTGCTTTCAGATATTTAGCAGATTTTTCGGTTTTATAAATTTTGCAAAAAGAAAAACCGAAAACTTTCAAAGTTTAACGTTGAACATTTCTCGATTGACAAAACGAAAATCATTGCAGGTATTTCTGAAAATTGGCCAATATTGTAAGTGAAAGCTGAGAATTGTGGACTTTTCATGAGCTTTCAAGACCTTTCAGAAGTTGCAAACTGTCAGAGAGACTTTCAAATTAGCATTAAAATGGCCATCTTAAAACAAAACTCAAATTAAATAGGCTAGTGTGAACCAACCCCACGCGCCGAGAAATGTTGGAAATCAAAGGTAGGTTCCCCACATCTGAACAATTTTATAATTGTAAGTTTCATTTAATCACTCAAATTGGATCGGAAATGTCTCGTACCTATTGTTCAAAAAGAATAATTTACAATTTCCTGTCTAATCTTGGATAGCCTAGTATTTGAAAAAAAAAATAGAATATCACTTGGCAAACGATTTGAAAAAGTATCTGGTGTGACTATAAGGGGTATTCCAAGGAACTAGAAAGGTTTAGTAACGCCTTAGGAAAAGATTGAATGTATATTTATCTTTTTCTAGGTCTCTATAGACCCTATGGTTTAGTTACTGAAGGCAATACATTGAAACCTCAAAATTCACTGAAAGGTGTCCCCAATTTTTTACTTTTGGGATCTTATTTCTGTGGTGGTAGCGGAACATATTATTTCTTTATTTTGTAAAGTAGAATCATTTTATTTTTTCATGGTTCGCGAAAATTACTTTTTACACCATTTCTTGCTCCCATGTATAGGCCAGTGTTACAAAGAGTCATGAGATTTTGACAAAAAATCCTCGGAAATAAAAATGGACCGTCATGATGGTTTTGTTAACTTTGTACTGTTAACTGCTTACTTCACACCCGAATTACACTGAAACGGTCAAAAACTGTAACAATTCTTACTACAGCGTTTTGGTTTTGCCATTACGGAGTAGTAGCACTTTAATTAAAGGATTTATGGCCAGCGAATTGGTAAAACAATGGAGAAAAAAAAAAACATTGATTGGTGAGAGGACACGTCATATTTTGGTACTTCGAATAAACTTGAAAACACAAATTAAGTATCTTTATTTGCAAATGCTTTGACTTGTGTAGCTTTTATTAAATTTTTCGTTTACATATACTAATCAAGCCTCGCAATATCGTTACGAGACATGATACACCGTAGCAAGTAACTTTAACACTATACCACCATATTACATTAAGCAACGTTATATTCATTGTAGAGTACATGTTGAAAAGCAAACACCTTAAAAATAATTAAAAGGCCTGCAGCCACTATTGTGTAAAATCATTTGTTTGATTATATAGTACGAGCGGAAACATAGTTGAACATAATTTATCCTATAGGAAAATATAAAAATGTGAGGTTGACATGCATGTATTGACGTGAACTTTCATTCAAGTAGAAATTCTGACTCGGAAGTTCCATGGCCCAATGATTATGCTCTAATCAAGCTAAACATACTTCCGTAACAAGGAAAATCAGCTTAGTAAGTAACAAGCTAGCTTGGGTAGTCCGATTAATTGCAAATGTAATTTGCTTTTATTTCGTGTCTGGTTACCGTGAACCACTTTAATATCGTTTAATTTCAAACCCTGAGATAAAATCAAACTGGCCGAATTTTCATTTCGGTAAATAAAATGCTTTTTGCATTACCAGGGAGTGTCTTCCAATAGATATCACCACTAATTAAGTTTGCATTTAGATCAGACGAATAGTCAGCCCTTCCATAACACCAGGCCCCTCGATTAGGTGCAGAGGCAATGTGTCCAAAAGGTGAATCGTCGTTATCCTGGTCTCTGGTGCTGAATTTCTCATTGTTTTGAGCTTTCAAAGAGTCCCCTGGAAACGAATGGAATGGAAACATACAGAGTTAAACAGCCCAGGTGATCTATTGTTCTTTTAACGTGATCATGACATGATGTGTGGGTTAAGGTACAATAAAATACTACATTACTGATTGAGGCACAATTTTGTTTCAAATTTCCTTCGGTCATACTACTCGTGGACACATTCTAAAAACCCTTGGAATGAATCTGATTAATTATTTCAACAGCCCTGTGTCGAGAACGACGAAAATTGATTTATTTGAAAACCTTTTAATTTAGTCACACTTTTAACCATTTTGGTGCTCAATGTACCTCTAATCAGATTACTGATAGGGAAGTAAAGGATTTGTTAGCAAACGCTATAATGCAAAGTATGAAAAGGGGCGAGTCATTACGTAGTAACAAAAATATGTTTTTCATTAATTTTTCAAAAGAAGGGATAATACAACGGTGGTTATGAAAACTTAAACGTCGAAAAAATAGTTTTGTTAAACAAACCTGCGTCTCCTCCGGTGTAATTTCCGACACTTATCTTATAATTGTTTGCTTCGCTATCAATGCGCAAGAAATCGTATTCAGCTAGATATTGAATAAGGGCCGCGTTTAAAAAATCTATTCGTAGTTGGTAATCTCTTTGACTCGTTAAACAAAATATTTTCTCATTTCCAAGCCAGTGGTCGCCAGCTAAAACACCAAATCCAACTTTGAAATCATCCCAATCTCGATCAAAATCGACGTCACCAACAAGACGACGCTGGAACACCTTCAAAAGATGCAAAAAATATATATATGAATATGAATTTGAATAAATGATAACAATATATATATACAAATATTGATATATATATGTGTGTGTGTTTGTATATATATATATATATATTGTAATTTCAATTTCAAGAAACTTATTCAAATTTTCAGCAACACAGTGCCATTCACAAGAAAACAACACAAAATGACATGAAAACTCCAACACTCTCTACACAAATAAACATGATAAGTAAGGGAATAAAAGAAATATAGACAATTGCTACACCATAACTAAGTAAGATGCCACTTATATATAAAGAAGCGTTGCACTGGACGAGCAAGAAAACAAAGAAGACAAAGAAAGCTAAGCCGCCGGCCAGCAGCGAGGAAACGAGAATTAACAATACTCGTAATAGACAGCCCGCGAGGGCCGTATCCTCGGCTTTCTGTTCTGGCTGTCAAAGCCGTCACTAGAGTGTAGACGATCAGGCCATGTTGTACCCAGTCTGTGCTACATCCATAATCTCTCAATAGCAGCCAAGTTCCCTACGTGCCTTGTCCAAGACATGTTTCCAAAGGGTAACGGACATATTTGGGGAAAGAAGGGGCGCCATGGATTGTAAAAATATTCACATGAATTCATTAAGTTAGTGTTCCGACAAATGAGAGTACAGCCTGTTTTTGAGAAAGGCACTGTTTTATTGCCCAAAGCGAGTGCCCATTTAAAGGCAACATTGTGTACCAAGCAATTGTAACACGCTACGACAACCTCAACGGAGAGACATACATTGGTCTAACAGAAAACACATTCAAAACAAGATACACCGCCAACAAGTCTAGCTTCAAACACAAAGACAACATAAACGCAACTGCACTCAGTGAATACATATTGAAACTAAAGGATTTCAATGTTTAACACTCCGTTAATTGGAAACTCATGACAAAAGCTCGAGCATACTCCACATCATCTATATCTTTTAATCTCTGTCTGGAAGCAACGTTCCTCATTATACTCAAACCATCCTTAGCTACTCCAATTAAAAGGAAACGAACTAATTAGCTCTAGTAGACACAGGAACAAACATCTGCTGTGTAATAATTCTAATATCTGATGTATCTTGGCACGCTGTACACCGTGCATGCGTTTTCACAACAAACACAGCGAACACTTTTAAACGGACACGTTCAAAAGCAGCGAACACATACGTATTTAACGTTATTGACACCATTCGACTTCAGGCTTCTAAGGAGTGAGGACCTACATTATTGGTCCTTACGAAACAATTCTGTAAATCTTTGTTGTAAAAGCCTATTGCAATCTTTCTAATTTTCTAGCTCCCTTCACAGGGTTGAGCACTTTACCATTGCCTGGTTGACACTATTAATTACATTTTACTATAACGGTTATTTAGCTTCAGTTTTTTGTTGAGCAGTTTGTAAACAACAATGGACGATAGGTTCGACCGAGTCAATTTTTGACATTCTACAAGGAACATACCTATACCGTCAAACAAGAGCTTTTTGAAAAGATTCATCTCCAAAACTGAAACATTTCTTAAGAACGTAAGATGGAGAACTCATGTTTTTCTCAACCCCCAAGCCGATGTAAACAAAACAGGAACATTACGGCTTCCCATCGACAAAGGCTCCACCCCAGATACCCGAACTAAAAAAAGTTCGAGGACGGCATGATTACCCTAATACGGAATATTAAGTTTAAGAACAATCGCAAGCCCTTCCTAGAATAATTTAAAACCGACACGACCAAAGTCAAAGTGGACAGCAAAATATACGTTGCGGCTGACAAAACCAACACCTTCTACTTCTACAAATTAGAACCTGGAAAGTATATCAAGTTGGTATAACAAAACGTACACAGAGCATACAAAAACGCAACGCCCATCACACCCAATCAAAACACTGCAGCTGACAAAATTATAGCTTAAAAACTTGAAATTCGTGACAGTCGACATTTCAAGCGCAAAACAAGCATTTATTACAATAAAAGACCATAAACCGAACTTCAACAACAAACCCACATGCAGACTAATTAAGCCATCAAAATCAGAACTAGGGAGGATTAGCACACAAATACTAGAAATGTATAAATATATATATATATATATATATTTATATATATATATATATGTGTGTGTGTGTGTGTGTGTGTGTGTGTGTGTGTGTAAATATATTTAAGTGTACTTTCCACCTCAACGGAAAATTCTAATGTCTGCTTTTACTTAAGGTGAAAAAAGCAATTAAATACATAGGACAAAGAATTGATTGAATTGATTTCCTTACCCCTTTGCTCATAATGGGCATCACACACAATAGCAGTTTTTTCCGTTTTAAAAATTTGTGTTAGGTGGGGTAAGGGACATAATAACCGGATGCATGTATGGAATGACGACTTTTGTAAAAAGTTAACTTTTATAATTTAAAGTCAACGGATATTTTCCAAAATGTGGGATACGCATCCTTTAAGCACCCCGCCCTTTTTGGCGTTAATGTTAATTATTTCTCTCCTTCAAACCATTATTAACTTACAGTCCATCCTCCTCCATGTGCCATATCACAGTAGACTAAGAACTGTGGCGCATTACATGTTGTGGGTTTAATATGAAGGAGACCACTGGCTACGTAACCCCTAAGAAATCCGTCATAGCAATCAACTGCATAATCCGAAGATATACAGGTAACACCATCTCCAATGAAGCCGGTGTTGCAGTAGCATTGTTTAATGTTGTATCGGTCTTCGCAAGTAGCATTAGAACCACATCGATAGCTATCCAAACACACAAGTTTGCCCAATGAACATAAGCATCGCGAAGTACAATCTGAGTTCACGTGAAATTTTCCTTCCTAAAGATTAAGGATAAAAACAAAGGTTTAGCTCTCCCAAAATGAGTTACGTTTATGCTTCTCAAGCTAAGTGACTGCCACTGTGCCATCTCTGACAAAAAAATATTGTCGTCACTCAGACAAAAAGTTTTAAGTCCGTTCACCGAAATCCTCAATGTTTACATCCCTTTGATCGACTATAAAGAGTGCGAAGCGTATTATAAATGTAGAAAAATAACATCAGCACATCAAAAATAATTTCAACATATCAAACAAATTGCACCTTATAAAAAAGTAGTATACCAAGAAATTAAACTGTTTGATTTGAACTCAGTATGTCAGGAATTGCTCACACTATTAAGAAATCTATAGGTACATCCAACAACACAAAGTTATTCTTAACTTTATTTGGATGCTTGTTTTCACATCATCCTTTATGATACACGGTCGCGAGACTGTAGTGTGCGAAGTGTAACAAAACTTAAAAGAAAACAGCATATCAGAAACAAAATCAGTGTGTTAGAATCTATTGCCGCGGTACCGTTATACGTTCAAACAGTATGAACGTACGCCCATTCATTTGATCGGCGACTATCGACAGTTTCAGGCCGCTACTGTACTGCATACTGTTTGCAGTGCCGGCGGTATGCATACGCAGATACAATTTCTACATCAGAAGTATCAGAAGCTTAGACAGCGAGACGAAAGGAGTGGGAAAATCGTTCCTAGCTTCTGTTTACAGACGTAGGCTATGTCTTAGATAAGGCTAAGGCTCAACGCCGGTTATCCTATGTGGACCTTAAACTGGGACGAAAAACTCCATATAACCTACTGTCTAGGGCCTAAGTTGGGACTAAGGACTAGTTCTAGCTTAAGGGTGTCAATATAACGTAGGTCTAAGTTCGCCAGTAATTTTATTTCGAGGCCTAATCTAGCATATGCAATCGAGGAGGGGCAATAGGCCTTTCTGATGCAATCATTCATGTGGCCTATCTAGTCCTGGGTTTATAAACAAAAAAGTCTCGAAATTTGAGGCATACACAACTTTACCCACAGATCCAGTACCAACTAACGTTGCCTAAGTAGGTATTATGTCTGTTTTTGCAAATAAAAAAATATTAGACCTAGTACTTTTCTTTATTATCAACAACTAGGCTGGCTACAAGTGCAACAAAATGTGCCTCACTTGAACAAAATTACATTTCCCAGAAAAGAAAACTGTCTCTTAGGGGAGAAAACTAAGTGTTTGTAGGGGAGGAAACTAATGGACCCAGGGACCGGAAATTAACGAACCATAGCTAGGCTAGGGCAGGTTGGGCTACAAAGTACCTAACCCAGAGCAAGGCACAAGGTTTCAACCTAACACAGGACTTTGGCTAGGCTAGTTTAGGCCTAGAGTGACAGGCTTTCGAAACGTATATTATACGTATAGAAAGCTTCGAACGTTGGTGGGCCTAATTATTGTAGTGTACCGCACTACAATATTGGAATTTATGGCATCCCCGATCAACTACTCGGCTGATCGGTGTATGTTTTACATTCCAGCAATGACAGTCAGATCTGTTCAATGTGTAATGTGTAATTGCTGCTTTTAACCATTGATTTCTCTTAGTGATCACAATAACCTAAAAAATATCGGGGAAAAGTTAATCACGTGATTGTTAAATTAAACTAATACTGTAAATATTTTTTTGGCACTGTATATCTTTCACTAAATGAGAGTATATTCAATATTTTTTTCTCGCAGATTGTCACCGCCAATATGTCCAGTGCCAGCCTGGACCTCCAGATGACATTTGCTTATGCTTTTGGATCAGAATGTGCAATCTTATATCATTCTTGGCAGGCATAAAAATGCATATGTGATGGTTCATGAACTGAACAACAGCAATAGACATCTAAATTTAGCTACACTTTGAGTGCAGAAGAACAATTTAATCTGGCTACATATTACCAGTCTGTCATACCGGGGAAGAAGAGATTTCCATTAACCACCAGATGACATTTTCTTAAATGCATGCCTTTGCCTGAAATTGTTTGATAACTTGAAAATATTCTTGGCAGGTGTAAGGATGCATATAGCAGACCATTAACTCCATTGATTCACAGGGGTGGCCAACCCCACCTCGCTTCAGCCTCAAAATGCCCTCATGTGAGTGTCTTTCTGCACCCTGCCTCTTTTCCCCCAACAAGAAGATTATCGAATTCGCCTTAAATCACGTAGTCTTCCTTTGTAATACAAGATATCGTTGTCAGATAGTCAAGTGTTGAGAAGTCTACCAAACACCCATTCAAGAGGTAAGGTAGCGAGGTAAGGTAACCTCAGCTAATTACCAAGAGGAACTTCACAGTGGCGTAGGAAACAATATGAAAGTCTGGGGGTCGGAACAGTTTTAAACTACGCACTTCACCCTACCATATTGACCAAAAGGTGCTAATGTTTTGAACGAGCACATACCATTTTTTCTAATAAAAAATTAAATGCATAACTCATTTTTTCAAATAAAACTGCTTACTGAAAACGTGAACAAATTTGTTGTTGGCCAGCCATGCTACATAAGACAACAATTCCAGTACAATTCCTGTGCAACATTCATAACTTTTTGACACATCAATAATTTTAATAAAGAATTCATCTACACAGATAGGGAGTATAAATTGGAATATAAATTTTTAACAGTTTCATGAAAATAATGGATCGGTTCCGGAAAAATCATATCTCCAGCAACAAATGACTATCAGATGTATGCTAGGCATAAATAATCCTTGGCTACCATTTACCGTGGGAGATTTCGATTACATCTCATCCCACCGACCCCAAATACCGGATGAAATGATATTTTCCGGTTTTTGAAAGTCGCTAAGTTGGGATTTTTTAATGTTTCGTTTGCAGTATAACGTTGAATTCGATAATAATAGGCATATTCTGGTTACTTTTTACCTAGTGCGTTTTGTAAGAAAAAAAACATATGCCACAAAAAGTTTTTCAAACCATGTTGCAACACCCATTCCTTTCCTTAATATATCTCACCTTTTGGATTGGTTATTTTTGTTAGAAAATAACTCTACCTTTCAACAAAGCCACAAAATGTAATATGGGAACTTTGCCTCAGATTCCTTTCGATTTCGGAACCTTGTCATAGGCAGGCAAGGGATCTATGCGATGGTGAGGCCGTATGTGTGTGTGTGTGTGTGTATGTGTGTTTGTGGCACTTGCTTGTGAAGAAGATATTAATGTCCGATGCTTTTCATATTTGGCGTATTGATTTATCACATTAAAAGAAAGATGCCTATTGTTTTTGGTACAATTCAAAGATAATTCGAGGTCACCTGGGGGTTAAATTGTAAAAACGTCGAAAATGGCCTGTAAACAAGATATCTCAAGATAGGGATGAATAAACACTTCATATTTGGAATTAAGATTTGTTATGTCGAGAGGAAGAGCCCTTTTGTTTTTGGAAGAGGTTAGAAGGTCATTAGAGATCGCTGGTGGCTAAATTGGGGAAATGTATAACAGAGGAAAATAGGAGTGACCAACACTTTTTATATTTGGGGTATAGATTTGCAATGTCGAGATGGAGAACCTTGTTGTTTTTGGCGCAGGTCAAAGGTCATTTCAGGTCACCAGATGTTAAACTAAAATAACCTCTCAAATGGCCGGTTAACGCCATAAGAGCCTCCTTGTTTTTGATACAGACCAGATTGCATGTCATATATTTAGATGTCGTGAGAGAATGGAAGAGGTCAAAGGTCATCTGGGGTCACTGGGGGTCAGTGCTTGCTGGAATCTGTAGGTTATCAACATGATACAAGTGTATTTTAGTCTTTGTTAAATGAACTCTTGACATTCTGTGCCTAAATTGTAAAGACAAACCTGTCAAACACTGTAAATTTGAAATAAAAAATGTATTCCAGCGGTAAGGAATCACTAAGCCCTTGTTACTGTTGGAATGTTTGAATATCTTTTCCTGTAGATGTTACATAACCCTTCACTATATACAACCAACAATGTCGCCTAATATCGCCTGCAGCGGCACCAAATGAAATAAATAAATTGAATGCAATGTCCATTTAGTGTGCCGCGATGAATCCCAGATTTCACATGGTGAATCAACCGATAACCTTCCTAAGATCAATTGCTACATGAAATCAGAATGGCAGGAACTGTGGGATTCCTTTCCCAAAACAAACTGTACCAAGTGAAACCTACGGTAGTAACTGGAGGAACTGGAGTCCCCAGCAAACAGGGATGATTTGGTTAAGCTTAGGGCCCACATCGGTCACACTTACATCACCCATGCCTTTTTACTTGCTGTGCTGTCACCGCCAGTTTCATTCTCATAGACTGTTATGAATACTCCCATATTCGCTAGAAACACTACACAGTGCCAGACCTAAAATCTTTGTTTGAACGAACAGATTCTTCTTCTCATTCTTGGCTTTCTCAATAAAAGAAAACTTTGTTTTAGAAATTTTTGACACGACCCCAGATTTGCCATTTTGTGTGGAAATTGCCACCCCCCTCGTTTTCCCCCCTTTTCCAGGTAGGTTTATATCAGGTAGTCCGATCCTTTTCAGAATATTGTAAGATATCGGGCAAAGCTTTCGCCCCTAAGTTATTTTTTTCAAAGATTAAAAAGGAGTGCTGAGGTAAAATCCATTTCTCCAACTCATTTTTCATGAATGTTAACTTTGACTTGCTTTCTTATTTTTCATGAAAGGTTTTTTTTTTTCACGATTCGGATAACATTCAGTCATTTCGGGTGAAATCCTAGACAATATATGCTTTGTTGTAATCATCTTGAATTTTCATGAAAAAAATTCTTACTTTAATGCCTTTTAATTCGGGTAAAATTTTGGAGAATTCAGGCGAAATAACGATTTTCTGTGTTAATAAAAGGTTGCCAAATTGCCAGATTGCCAGATTGCCAGATTGCCAGATTGCCAGAGTATGGAAGTAGTCAATTGGCTGCCGAATTTTTCAGACCCTTGCCCGAATTTCAAATTTTGAGCAAAAGTTGTGGACAGTCTGCCCCCTTACTCGACTTCTCATTCTCATACCTATTTTTTAAGTTTCAACCCATGGGATGAGCCTCAATTAACCCAGGAACACTCTTCCTGGTGAATGACACGACAGTGAAAGTCACAGGGAGCAATGCTAAAGGTGTTCACCAGCATATTATTATTTAGGCTTAGAGGTTGTGTCTTCAGACAGGACGATCCCCACTAAGGGCGCGCTTGTCCCACAAATCAAGTCATTCCAAAAACTGCAATATTCGCATATTCGCACATAATTGGTAGCACACACAGTAAAGAAACGAAATATGGCTACCACTGGTTTTTGAAGTCGGTTCCCCCTTCACGTTTTAATATTTTGAGACTACATCTCCTTTCAGCTTACAAACATCCACCTTTTTTGCATCTCATGATTGACTGCTAGTTGATGCTGTTCAACTTTGTGTGTAATATGTTTACCAACTTAAGATAACGTTTGCATGAAAAATGCTTCTTTCGTGAGGTCTTTTTAATTGGGTTGATGGACTTCACAAGTTAAATAAGCGAGGACGTACTATTATTTAGTCCACCCTTTGTGATTATTTTTTTGTCATGTTCATCTCTGGAACGGGCATCCTTTATTAAGTAAAGCGGGTTAACTGAAATGATTGAGATATGTTTAGAAAACAAGAAAAGAAGTTTTCAAGAATATTTTGACAAAAAAAATTATTGCAGCTTTCCATTTTAACACGTAGCGTGCATACACGGAATATTCACTGTGTCACACCGGTTCTAGCATTCTCACACTTGGAGCAGATTCAGTCTGGGGAGGCTTAAAGGACACAGTGAATGTGGTATCGTCTGATCACGGCCACTCTTTATTCACATATGAACAACGAAAAATAAATCGCTTTACTTTTCGTAAGGTCACCTTCCTTCGAAATCTAATTCTCGGCACATAGGGTGCAATTAAAGGCTTCTGGCAACCTTCACCCATAAAGTTTAACTGTCTCCCCACTACTTAGACATATTTACGAGTTAGCGCTTAATTATTTGCAGTAAGCTGCGTTAGGCACAATCGCACGATGTCATTTACTTTACTCCCCGATATAAGGGATCAGTCATCACTAGCTTCTGGCATACCCCTCTCAACACTTGAAGTATCCTGTGGTTATCATATATCTTTTTACCACGATATTACGAACATTTAGAACCAAATTTTGTTGGGTAACCCCCAGACTCCTTCAGGGGCTTCTGGCACAGTCCTCCACACATTTTAAATTCCTGGCAATGGTGATTTCTTATTCACCAAGGAACGGGGAATAATTTGCGATATATTTTGTTGGATAACCTTCCGAGGTCATCTGGCTTACTTCCCCGGGGGTCATCACTGGCGTATGGCAGACCCCTCCTAACACTAAAAATATCCTGCAACCCTCATTCAAAGACCTCGGCGTGGTGTTCTTTCACTGTGACTTACTTGCAGGAGGTAACCTTCTGAGGTCACCTAACCTACTTCTGGGGTGGGGGTTAATGCCCCCCCTCCCAATTTCTACACCCAACACTGAAAACTGGACAGACGTCCAGTTTCTTGACTTAGAAACCGTGCCGGACCCAGTGGTGAGTGTAACTGACTAGCAGTTAAATAATCAAAAGTCGGACGAATTTACTGGCTGGTTCTCTTTATTTTCTCTCTTGGTATCTTTCTTCATTTTACCATGCCGTAAATTACTGAAATAGAAAACGAAAATGGCTTAAAATAACCAGATCATAACGAAGACTTGATATCCAAACTTGATAGTAACATTTACGTCTTTCAACGAAACGTTCCGGCATAGCGCCGTCATTCCAACAAACAAGCATCCCGGACCACCCTAGCAACTGTTGCTATGATCGTACAAATGATAACCTCATGCCTCCAAAGCCTCGTTAAGCTAGCACATTCTAATGGTACAATAACATCTCCCTGGCTCGAAAATTGCATTCTTCATAACAACTAGACTATATGCTACAATGAAATATATTTAAGGAAAAAGAATTACTTCGTTAATTCGCCTTTATGACTAAAGCTTAGAGTGAACCCTAAGCTTACCTCAAGGTAAAATTAGTTAGGCCTAGGTTCCCATAACGTTAGGCTAACCCAAACACGCTGCTCCTGACATAACAACAAAGATCATTAATTACTACGGAAACATCGCATAGGCTCCTCCTCTGAGTGACATCACCTTAAACTTCAAGCTTATACAACAAAACTTACCATTCCTCCTTCATTAACCCTTTGATTCATCGGAGATATCTATTAGCGAAGGTTCACACGTTTTCGATAAACACTGATATCTAGCTTCGTCATAAGGAGTCACGAATTGGTGGCGCTATTAAGCAACTTACTGAATCAATTCAGTACATGGCTCCCTTAAATTTCTAAAGAAAATTTACAGTCTATGCAAACACAACCTATTCCACTACAGTCTGAAATTCCACTGTTCCTTTCAAACATTCTAAGCACAGTTCAAAAAAGGAAAGGTGCAAATAAATCTTCAAACTACTTAACTTGTACCTACAATGCACACAATGCAAATCAACTGAATACTATGGCTCCTTGGCGGGGATGACCCCGTATAAACTAAAAAGTCCCAAACAGGATACAGGTCACTTAAGAAATAGTTATCAACCCTTAAATGAATCAATGCCTCAAAACACATAATCATAAATCAAATAAAGTGGCTATCATTGGAGTACACTATCCTCAGCCACTGAGCATTATTCTGGCTCACCAAAGTAACATCTTCAAAACACATTGCTGTCTGCAGATTTAAATTTTATAGATCCTTTACGAAGTAAAGGATCTATAAACCTTGTAACTAGTCCTCTTCAGGAATCAGAACAATAATTTTGCTGATCGGCCTGTCTAAACTTATCATTCTCCTACCGACAAAAAGTGTAACAGATCTAACCAGTCCATCATCACTTGACTTCACATTGGGTACTCTAGCTAGCTCCCACTGATTCCTTGGTAATTTTTCGTCACAGAGTAGGACTATGTCCCCGACAGCCACATTCCTTTTAACCTTGCTCCATTTCTGCCTTTGCTGTAGGCTAGCAACATACTCCTTCCTCCATCTGCACCAGAACATTTCACTCACATGTTGTACCCGTCTCCAGAGTTTCTGACTGAACTTTCCATCTCGTTGGAAGTTACCGGGAGGAGGATAAACGGTACTCATTTTCAGAGTCAAAAGATGGGATGGAGTGAGAGGCTCTAATGAAACATCTGAAGTTGCACACAAAGGCCTACTGTTTATAGTAGTCTCTACTTCTGCCATAAATGTAGTCAACATCTCATCAGTAAGTTGAGCCTTGTGCTGAAACAGCATACTGTCAAGTATACTTCTTGCTGTTCGTATCATGCGCTCCCAGACGCCACCATGATGACTGGCAGATGGAGGATTGAATATCCAGCTGCAATTGTAGTCTGTCGCCCTAGAAGTTATTTCTTCTGTTCGCATCTCCTTCATTGCCTCCTTGAGCTCTCTTGAAGCCCCAATGAAGTTACTGCCCTGGTCTGATCTTATCTGACGGAATGCATTCATGAAAGAATCCGTTGACAGCGAGTGAGCAATTTCTATATGTACACCTCTTGACACCAAGCAAGTGAACAGCACTCCATATCGTTTTTCTTGCTTCCTACCACTTTTTATGATAATGGGACCAAATACATCAGCACCACAGTATGAAAATGGTGGGGCAGGTTCAACCCTATCTGCAGGTAAGTCTGCCATTTTCTGAATTTCGGGTCTTCTACATATTATGCAATTGTATATATATCTAGCCACTGCCTTCACGCCTCCCAATATCCAAAAGCCGGCACATCGGATTGCATTAAGAGTAATTCCACGGCCTTGATGATGGGATAGCTGATGAAAGTGTCTTACGATCAATCTTGTTAATTCCCCTTTATTGGGCAATATCACAGGGTGTTTAACTTCTCTCGGCAACATTGACTTCTTTAGGCGTCCACCAACACGGATCAAATCGTCTTCATCTTTAACGGGATCTAACCTTTCCAGCCTAGTGAGATCCTTGAACTCACTCTCCTGAAAATTCTTTATGATTACATTCTCAGCCTTCATTTAATCTTCTATGGTTAAACCATTTGCCCTCTTTACTCCCTTCAATTTTTGAACAAAGATCATGCATGTGGGTATCACCCGTTTTACCTTTGTCCAACTTGAGAACCGTTTTAAGATATCTGGGATGAGCTGCATCTTAGTCTGATTCAGAAAAACTTTAGACTTTCTTAGTTCAACGTCATCATCAGCTATATCTGTGGGAGTGGTTGGTTCAATTTCATAGCAGCTTTGGTTAAGGAACTCTGGTCCGTGCCACCAGAGACGACAGTCCTTCAGTTTGTTCACCTCTAGACCTCTAGAAGCAATATCAGCAGGATTTTGCTCGGTTGGTATGTAATGCCACTGCTCAGGTTTGCTCTGGTCTCTGATCAGCTGAACTCGATTAGCCACGAAGGTGTGGAAGCGTCTGGCATGGTTATTAATGTAACCTATCACGACTTGACAGTCAGTCCAAAAGTGTTCTGCCATATTCTCAAATTCCAACTCTTCTCTCAACAGTGTAGCTACCTTAACTGATACCGTCGCAGCAACCAACTCAAGTCTAGGGACAGTAACAGCCTTTAGGGGTGCAACTCTACACTTACTCATTACAAGTGATACCTTCACTTGCCCCTGGTCATCCACAACTCTCAGGTACGAACATTGGCCGTACCCTTTCTCACTGCCATCACAAAAATGATGAAGTTCCACAGCAACTATTTTGCCTTGTGCTGTAGTCATCTGATAACATCTCTCAATGCCAATGTCTTTCAGTAAAAGTAGCTGTTCTCTCCATGCCCTCCACTGGGCCAGAATCACATCATCTACCGGCTCATTCCAATCACCACCTTTCATGCATACTTTCTGCAGGATCTGTTTTCCCAACAACACGAAAGGACCAACCAGTCCCAAAGGATCGAATATAGCACTCACTGTGGACAATATGCCTCTTCTTGTTTCCGGTCTAGTCTTCTGTGCGGAGTCAAATGTGAATTTGTCTTCCGAGGCATTCCATAGTATCCCCAGAGTTCTTTCTGTAGGAAGATCACTTAAGTCCAGCTGGTTGAAATCAGAACTAACTGATTCTCCTGGCAACGCCTTGAGTACTTCTGGTGAATTTGAAAGGAACTTGTGAAGACGGAAACCACCAGTCTTCAACATGCTAGATGTCCTCTGTATAAGACTGATTGCATCATCAATGGTCGGCACCGATTTCAGCCCGTCATCAACGTAAAAACCTCTTTGAACAAACTCGGCTGCATCTGAACCAAACTCTTTTGCATTTAATTCAGCTACCTTTTTAAGAGCATAATTAGCACATCCAGGTGAAGATGTTGCCCCAAACACGTGAACCCGCATTCGAAACTCTTCCACTTTCTCCAAGTTCTCGTCTTTCCACCATAGGAATCTCAGTAGATCTCGATGCTGTGGCTCCACTAGTACTTGGAAAAACATCTTTTCTATATCTCCTACGAAGGCGATTCTTTCTTGGCGAAACCTAAGCAATACGCCAAGTAGGCTATTGGTCAGATTTGGACCCTGTAGCAAGCAGTCATTGAGGGAGACTCCTTGGAATTTGGCAGCACAATCCATTACGACCCTCAATTTATCTGGTTTATGCGGGTGATGTACTCCATGATGTGGAATGAACCAATATGGATTGTTTCTTTCGTCAACTGGAACCACTTCTGCTTGTTCCTTTTTAATTACTTCAGCCATGAATTCCTTGTATTTCTCTGAAAATGCCGGTTTCTTTACCATTTTATGCTTCAAGTTCACCAGTCTTTTCATCGCAGCACTTCTATTGTTTGGTAACTGGGGTTGTTCTTTAAATGGCAAAGGTAACTGCACATGTCCATTTACTATTTGGACACCCTCATCCATCCTTTTCATAAACAGTGCATCATCAACTGACATCATCTTGTCGGAGCCTGGCAAATCTATAAAGTCCCTTTCAAGTACCTGTATTACTTCTTTAGTGGTTGACTTGAAGACAAATCTCCTTTTTGTGGAGGTTTCATTTCCTTGCCTGGTAACACCAATAACACCCCATCCAAGTGCTGTTCTTACTGCGTATGGATCGGTTGCCTTTGTCCCTGGTATCACTTCAAGTGGCGTGAGAGCCTTAGGGCAAGTTGCACCAATCAGTAACCCAACTTCCACCTTCAACAGTGGGCTCAGTTGATCCTTGACCTTCTGGAGATGAGGCCACTCCTTTACGGTTTCAGGTGTCGGGATCTGTGAAACTGTCACTGGAATGCATTGTCGAGTATAGGTTGCTGGCAAAGAAATGCCTTCATCCTGATTCAATCCTCGAATGGTTACTCCCTTTACTTTCTCAGAGCTAACTGTTCCTCGATCCAGAATGGTTGCAATTTCTAATTTTATGTTAGTTCCACTAGCTCCAAGTTTTGCTTTCAAGGCATCTGTCATAAAACAGGCATCAGATTGCTCATCAAGTAGAGCGTAAGTCAGGATTTCATCACATTGGTCATGCTAGACCAGCACAGGTAGTATAGATGATACACAGTCTCCTTCATCTACGGAGTCTGTATTACTACAGTGGCTGTGTGTAACTGTTGTCTGTACTTCCTTCTTTGGAATCGCTTCAGTATAACTTTCCTCAATTGGTGGTTCTTCATTTTTAAATTTGTGCAGGATGGTAGGATGTTGCCCCCCACATACTTCACATGTTTGCCGTCGAACGCAGTTCCTCGATATGTGGCCACGTTTGAGGCATCCCTTGCAAAGGCCCTTGTTTTTAATAATTTTTTCCCTCTCGGCCAATGTCATTTCCTTAAACTTGTCACACTCTTCAATTGAATGGTTTTTGCTGCAGCAAACACATTCGGCTGAAAATGTGCCTTTCTGCTTACTGAAACTGGAAGAGCTGAATGATCTGGCTTGGTGGCTCTTCACTTGACCTGTTCCTGACCCTTTGATTCGAGTTTGGGGCAACATAAATGACGGATCATTGCTCATCTTGGCTTGTTTGTTTATAAACTCTACAAACACACGAAACGGGGATAACTGACCTTCTTTTCTTCCTTGTAAGTACTTCCAATTGTTGTCCACCTTTCCTGTAATCTGAATGGAAGCTTCTCGACGGCCAAGTTTAATCCTCTGGATGTGTCAAAGAAGGCTAATCCAGAAAGGCTTTTATCTTCCTTGGCTGCCTTAATCTCACAAAGAAGGTCGGCAAATTCCCTCAATTTCTGTGGCTGATCTCTTCCAATTTTGGGAAAGGACTGTATTTTGGAAATTAAGAGCCCTTCAATAAGATCCGACGCCCCATACTCTTCATCTAATCTATCCCATAGCGCCTTCAGACCTGATGCAGGGTCACTGGAATACACAGCTCTGATTCTCATCATGGCTTTAGCGGATTTGGTACGTAACCATTTGATTAATAGATCTGCTTTTTCTTTAGGGGATAACTCAAGCTCTTCAATCACACCCTTGAATGTGGCCTTCCACTGTCTGTAATTGGTTGGTTCATCATCAAACTTAATTAGGCCGTTGGCCACCAAATCTTTCTTCAGCATAAATTTTGCCACTGCATAGGCTTCATGTTCTTTACTGTTAGCTTGAGTTGTTTCTTCCTTCCCTTTGTCAGATTGATCCTTTTCTTTGCATTCTGCCAGGTATTTCGTTCCTATCTGCAAGCCTTGAGTAAACTCTTTTTGACATATTTCCATATATTCCTCTGCTTCTTTGAATTCCTGGTCAGCAATAATTAACTCTACAAGAGCATCATGTATTTTTTCAATCTGCTTGAATGCGGTCTTAATCTTTTCAAGGGAACTAGAAATTACCTCCCTCTCATTGTTGTCAGCTGCAGCTGTTTTCAGGACATTCAATGATCTCGTTAGGGCCGATTTTTTGTTTCTTCTGGCCTTCAGTGTTTCCTTCTTATGTTCTTCAGCCATTTTTATTCGGTCGTGGTGTTTAACATTCACTTCAATTTAAACCAACGCTCGTCTCTATTTCACTCCAAGTATTAACTTCTTGGGCTTTCAGAGTGTAATTTTCTGTAACTGACTAGCAGTTGAATAATCAAAAGTCGGACGAATTTACTGGCTGGTTCTCTTTATTTTCTCTCTTGGTATCTTTCTTCATTTTACCATGCTGTAAATTACTGAAATAGAAAACGAAAATGGCTTAAAATAACCAGATCATAACGAAGACTCGATATCCAAACTTGATAGTAACATTTACATCTTTCAACGAAACGTTCCGGAATAGCGCCCTCATTCCAACAAACAAGCATCCCGGACCACCCTAGCAACTGTTGCTATGATCGTACAAATGATAACCTCATGCCTCCAAAGCCTCGTTAAGCTAGCACATTCTAATGGTACAATAACATCTCCCTGGCTCGAAAATTGCATTCTTCATAACAACTAGACTATATGCTACAATGAAATATATTTAAGGAAAAAGAATTACTTCGTTAATTCGCCTTTATGACTAAAGCTTAGAGTGAACCCTAAGCTTACCTCAAGGTAAAATTAGTTAGGCCTAGGTTCCCATAACGTTAGGCTAACCCAAACACGCTGCTCCTGACATAACAACAAAGATCATTAATTACTACGGAAACATCGCATAGGCTCCTCCTCTGAGTGACATCACCTTAAACTTCAAGCTTATACAACAAAACTTACCATTCCTCCTTCATTAACCCTTTGATTCATCGGAGATATCTATTAGCGAAGGTTCACACGTTTTCGATAAACACTGATATCTAGCTTCGTCATAAGGAGTCACGAATTGGTGGCGCTATTAAGCTTAACTTACTGAATCAATTCAGTACATGGCTCCCTTAAATTTCTAAAGAAAATTTACAGTCTATGCAAACACAACCTATTCCACTACAGTCTGAAATTCCACTGTTCCTTTCAAACATTCTAAGCACAGTTCAAAAAAGGAAAGGTGCAAATAAATCTTCAAACTACTTAACTTGTACCTACAATGCACACAATGCAAATCAACTGAATACTATGGCTCCTTGGCGGGGATGACCCCGTATAAACTAAAAAGTCCCAAACAGGATACAGGTCACTTAAGAAATAGTTATCAACCCTTAAATGAATCAATGCCTCAAAACACATAATCA
Organism: Holothuria scabra; assembly: GCA_037179385.1. NCBI lineage: Eukaryota > Metazoa > Echinodermata > Holothuroidea > Aspidochirotida > Holothuriidae > Holothuria > Holothuria scabra. The sequence continues at coordinate 26,276,367 of CM074191.1, forward strand.
TAAATCAAATAAAGTGGCTATCATTGGAGTACACTATCCTCAGCCACTGAGCATTATTCTGGCTCACCAAAGTAACATCTTCAAAACACATTGCTGTCTGCAGATTTAAATTTTATAGATCCTTTACGAAGTAAAGGATCTATAAACCTTGTAACTAGTCCTCTTCAGGAATCAGAACAATAATTTTGCTGATCGGCCTGTCTAAACTTATCATTCTCCTACCGACAAAAAGTGTAACAGATCTAACCAGTCCATCATCACTTGACTTCACATTGGGTACTCTAGCTAGCTCCCACTGATTCCTTGGTAATTTTTCGTCACAGAGTAGGACTATGTCCCCGACAGCCACATTCCTTTTAACCTTGCTCCATTTCTGCCTTTGCTGTAGGCTAGCAACATACTCCTTCCTCCATCTGCACCAGAACATTTCACTCACATGTTGTACCCGTCTCCAGAGTTTCTGACTGAACTTTCCATCTCGTTGGAAGTTACCGGGAGGAGGATAAACGGTACTCATTTTCAGAGTCAAAAGATGGGATGGAGTGAGAGGCTCTAATGAAACATCTGAAGTTGCACACAAAGGCCTACTGTTTATAGTAGTCTCTACTTCTGCCATAAATGTAGTCAACATCTCATCAGTAAGTTGAGCCTTGTGCTGAAACAGCATACTGTCAAGTATACTTCTTGCTGTTCGTATCATGCGCTCCCAGACGCCACCATGATGACTGGCAGATGGAGGATTGAATATCCAGCTGCAATTGTAGTCTGTCGCCCTAGAAGTTATTTCTTCTGTTCGCATCTCCTTCATTGCCTCCTTGAGCTCTCTTGAAGCCCCAATGAAGTTACTGCCCTGGTCTGATCTTATCTGACGGAATGCATTCATGAAAGAATCCGTTGACAGCGAGTGAGCAATTTCTATATGTACACCTCTTGACACCAAGCAAGTGAACAGCACTCCATATCGTTTTTCTTGCTTCCTACCACTTTTTATGATAATGGGACCAAATACATCAGCACCACAGTATGAAAATGGTGGGGCAGGTTCAACCCTATCTGCAGGTAAGTCTGCCATTTTCTGAATTTCGGGTCTTCTACATATTATGCAATTGTATATATATCTAGCCACTGCCTTCACGCCTCCCAATATCCAAAAGCCGGCACATCGGATTGCATTAAGAGTAATTCCACGGCCTTGATGATGGGATAGCTGATGAAAGTGTCTTACGATCAATCTTGTTAATTCCCCTTTATTGGGCAATATCACAGGGTGTTTAACTTCTCTCGGCAACATTGACTTCTTTAGGCGTCCACCAACACGGATCAAATCGTCTTCATCTTTAACGGGATCTAACCTTTCCAGCCTAGTGAGATCCTTGAACTCACTCTCCTGAAAATTCTTTATGATTACATTCTCAGCCTTCATTTAATCTTCTATGGTTAAACCATTTGCCCTCTTTACTCCCTTCAATTTTTGAACAAAGATCATGCATGTGGGTATCACCCGTTTTACCTTTGTCCAACTTGAGAACCGTTTTAAGATATCTGGGATGAGCTGCATCTTAGTCTGATTCAGAAAAACTTTAGACTTTCTTAGTTCAACGTCATCATCAGCTATATCTGTGGGAGTGGTTGGTTCAATTTCATAGCAGCTTTGGTTAAGGAACTCTGGTCCGTGCCACCAGAGACGACAGTCCTTCAGTTTGTTCACCTCTAGACCTCTAGAAGCAATATCAGCAGGATTTTGCTCGGTTGGTATGTAATGCCACTGCTCAGGTTTGCTCTGGTCTCTGATCAGCTGAACTCGATTAGCCACGAAGGTGTGGAAGCGTCTGGCATGGTTATTAATGTAACCTATCACGACTTGACAGTCAGTCCAAAAGTGTTCTGCCATATTCTCAAATTCCAACTCTTCTCTCAACAGTGTAGCTACCTTAACTGATACCGTCGCAGCAACCAACTCAAGTCTAGGGACAGTAACAGCCTTTAGGGGTGCAACTCTACACTTACTCATTACAAGTGATACCTTCACTTGCCCCTGGTCATCCACAACTCTCAGGTACGAACATTGGCCGTACCCTTTCTCACTGCCATCACAAAAATGATGAAGTTCCACAGCAACTATTTTGCCTTGTGCTGTAGTCATCTGATAACATCTCTCAATGCCAATGTCTTTCAGTAAAAGTAGCTGTTCTCTCCATGCCCTCCACTGGGCCAGAATCACATCATCTACCGGCTCATTCCAATCACCACCTTTCATGCATACTTTCTGCAGGATCTGTTTTCCCAACAACACGAAAGGACCAACCAGTCCCAAAGGATCGAATATAGCACTCACTGTGGACAATATGCCTCTTCTTGTTTCCGGTCTAGTCTTCTGTGCGGAGTCAAATGTGAATTTGTCTTCCGAGGCATTCCATAGTATCCCCAGAGTTCTTTCTGTAGGAAGATCACTTAAGTCCAGCTGGTTGAAATCAGAACTAACTGATTCTCCTGGCAACGCCTTGAGTACTTCTGGTGAATTTGAAAGGAACTTGTGAAGACGGAAACCACCAGTCTTCAACATGCTAGATGTCCTCTGTATAAGACTGATTGCATCATCAATGGTCGGCACCGATTTCAGCCCGTCATCAACGTAAAAACCTCTTTGAACAAACTCGGCTGCATCTGAACCAAACTCTTTTGCATTTAATTCAGCTACCTTTTTAAGAGCATAATTAGCACATCCAGGTGAAGATGTTGCCCCAAACACGTGAACCCGCATTCGAAACTCTTCCACTTTCTCCAAGTTCTCGTCTTTCCACCATAGGAATCTCAGTAGATCTCGATGCTGTGGCTCCACTAGTACTTGGAAAAACATCTTTTCTATATCTCCTACGAAGGCGATTCTTTCTTGGCGAAACCTAAGCAATACGCCAAGTAGGCTATTGGTCAGATTTGGACCCTGTAGCAAGCAGTCATTGAGGGAGACTCCTTGGAATTTGGCAGCACAATCCATTACGACCCTCAATTTATCTGGTTTATGCGGGTGATGTACTCCATGATGTGGAATGAACCAATATGGATTGTTTCTTTCGTCAACTGGAACCACTTCTGCTTGTTCCTTTTTAATTACTTCAGCCATGAATTCCTTGTATTTCTCTGAAAATGCCGGTTTCTTTACCATTTTATGCTTCAAGTTCACCAGTCTTTTCATCGCAGCACTTCTATTGTTTGGTAACTGGGGTTGTTCTTTAAATGGCAAAGGTAACTGCACATGTCCATTTACTATTTGGACACCCTCATCCATCCTTTTCATAAACAGTGCATCATCAACTGACATCATCTTGTCGGAGCCTGGCAAATCTATAAAGTCCCTTTCAAGTACCTGTATTACTTCTTTAGTGGTTGACTTGAAGACAAATCTCCTTTTTGTGGAGGTTTCATTTCCTTGCCTGGTAACACCAATAACACCCCATCCAAGTGCTGTTCTTACTGCGTATGGATCGGTTGCCTTTGTCCCTGGTATCACTTCAAGTGGCGTGAGAGCCTTAGGGCAAGTTGCACCAATCAGTAACCCAACTTCCACCTTCAACAGTGGGCTCAGTTGATCCTTGACCTTCTGGAGATGAGGCCACTCCTTTACGGTTTCAGGTGTCGGGATCTGTGAAACTGTCACTGGAATGCATTGTCGAGTATAGGTTGCTGGCAAAGAAATGCCTTCATCCTGATTCAATCCTCGAATGGTTACTCCCTTTACTTTCTCAGAGCTAACTGTTCCTCGATCCAGAATGGTTGCAATTTCTAATTTTATGTTAGTTCCACTAGCTCCAAGTTTTGCTTTCAAGGCATCTGTCATAAAACAGGCATCAGATTGCTCATCAAGTAGAGCGTAAGTCAGGATTTCATCACATTGGTCATGCTAGACCAGCACAGGTAGTATAGATGATACACAGTCTCCTTCATCTACGGAGTCTGTATTACTACAGTGGCTGTGTGTAACTGTTGTCTGTACTTCCTTCTTTGGAATCGCTTCAGTATAACTTTCCTCAATTGGTGGTTCTTCATTTTTAAATTTGTGCAGGATGGTAGGATGTTGCCCCCCACATACTTCACATGTTTGCCGTCGAACGCAGTTCCTCCATATGTGGCCACGTTTGAGGCATCCCTTGCAAAGGCCCTTGTTTTTAATAATTTTTTCCCTCTCGGCCAATGTCATTTCCTTAAACTTGTCACACTCTTCAATTGAATGGTTTTTGCTGCAGCAAACACATTCGGCTGAAAATGTGCCTTTCTGCTTACTGAAACTGGAAGAGCTGAATGATCTGGCTTGGTGGCTCTTCACTTGACCTGTTCCTGACCCTTTGATTCGAGTTTGGGGCAACATAAATGACGGATCATTGCTCATCTTGGCTTGTTTGTTTATAAACTCTACAAACACACGAAACGGGGGATAACTGACCTTCTTTTCTTCCTTGTAAGTACTTCCAATTGTTGTCCACCTTTCCTGTAATCTGAATGGAAGCTTCTCGACGGCCAAGTTTAATCCTCTGGATGTGTCAAAGAAGGCTAATCCAGAAAGGCTTTTATCTTCCTTGGCTGCCTTAATCTCACAAAGAAGGTCGGCAAATTCCCTCAATTTCTGTGGCTGATCTCTTCCAATTTTGGGAAAGGACTGTATTTTGGAAATTAAGAGCCCTTCAATAAGATCCGACGCCCCATACTCTTCATCTAATCTATCCCATAGCGCCTTCAGACCTGATGCAGGGTCACTGGAATACACAGCTCTGATTCTCATCATGGCTTTAGCGGATTTGGTACGTAACCATTTGATTAATAGATCTGCTTTTTCTTTAGGGGATAACTCAAGCTCTTCAATCACACCCTTGAATGTGGCCTTCCACTGTCTGTAATTGGTTGGTTCATCATCAAACTTAATTAGGCCGTTGGCCACCAAATCTTTCTTCAGCATAAATTTTGCCACTGCATAGGCTTCATGTTCTTTACTGTTAGCTTGAGTTGTTTCTTCCTTCCCTTTGTCAGATTGATCCTTTTCTTTGCATTCTGCCAGGTATTTCGTTCCTATCTGCAAGCCTTGAGTAAACTCTCTTTGACATATTTCCATATATTCCTCTGCTTCTTTGAATTCCTGGTCAGCAATAATTAACTCTACAAGAGCATCATGTATTTTTTCAATCTGCTTGAATGCGGTCTTAATCTTTTCAAGGGAACTAGAAATTACCTCCCTCTCATTGTTGTCAGCTGCAGCTGTTTTCAGGACATTCAATGATCTCGTTAGGGCCGATTTTTTGTTTCTTCTGGCCTTCAGTGTTTCCTTCTTATGTTCTTCAGCCATTTTTATTCGGTCGTGGTGTTTAACATTCACTTCAATTTAAACCAACGCTCGTCTCTATTTCACTCCAAGTATTAACTTCTTGGGCTTTCAGAGTGTAATTTTCTGTAACTGACTAGCAGTTGAATAATCAAAAGTCGGACGAATTTACTGGCTGGTTCTCTTTATTTTCTCTCTTGGTATCTTTCTTCATTTTACCATGCTGTAAATTACTGAAATAGAAAACGAAAATGGCTTAAAATAACCAGATCATAACGAAGACTCGATATCCAAACTTGATAGTAACATTTACATCTTTCAACGAAACGTTCCGGAATAGCGCCCTCATTCCAACAAACAAGCATCCCGGACCACCCTAGCAACTGTTGCTATGATCGTACAAATGATAACCTCATGCCGCCAAAGCCTCGTTAAGCTAGCACATTCTAATGGTACAATAACATCTCCCTGGCTCGAAAATTGCATTCTTCATAACAACTAGACTATATGCTACAATGAAATATATTTAAGGAAAAAAAATTACTTCGTTAATTCGCCTTTATAGCTAAAGCTTAGAGTGAACCCTAAGCTTACCTCAAGGTAAAATTAGTTAGGCCTAGGTTCCCATAACGTTAGGCTAACCCAAACACGCTGCTACTGACATAACAACAAAGATCATTAATTACTACGGAAACATCGCATAGGCTCCTCCTCTGAGTGACATCACCTTAAACTTCAAGCTTATACAACAAAACTTACCATTCCTCCTTCATTAACCCTTTGATTCATCGGAGATATCTATTAGCGAAGGTTCACACGTTTTCGATAAACACTGATATCTAGCTTCGTCATAAGGAGTCACGAATTGGTGGCGCTATTAAGCTTAACTTACTGAATAAATTCAGTACAGTGAGTATGGAAATAGGTAACCTACCAAGGTCAATAAACACCTCTGGGCTCCCGGTCAAACAGCAGCGAAACTGAAACATCTGAGTTCAGTTATGAGTAGGGATGAAATACTTTAAAAAGCCTCATTGCCAAAATAATTGGCAACAACACACCCAAGTGTTATCCTTGTGTGTATTTACAAGTGTTATCCAATGAAATTTAATAGTTTTTTTGGCGTCAGCTTAGTTTGAATTTTGTTATAATTCAAACTGAGTGTTGGCCCGCAATATTCCTTTACTTTTTTGGGGCCTGAGATACTTTCCCTCAAGTTCAAAATATCTAGCTTTACCAAGGAAGTGATAAGACCTCACGCTTCCTTGACCAAACTCGTTTTGTTTTCAGATTCATTTGTAACAACTTGACCTTGTCAGACAAACAGAGTTGAGTGTTCACAATGACAATGCACCCTCTTACTCTGCGAACCACAATGAAATGCATTTGCCAGCAAATGCAGTTGGTCTAGTTAGCGGTGGGCATTGGGCTAAGCAAAGGGTAGCAAGCAACTATCGTCTGCAAAAACACAACAGATATAAACTATTGTCCAAATGTTTTTTTTTTTTTCCGTTAAACTATGAGGAAAGTCAAAATAACGTGGACGAACACAGTGCTGAAGTTTCCGTACGAAATAAATCGTTATACAGCTCCGTCGTCTGCGCACCTGTACACTGAAAGAGCGACATTGAACACATTGGTCGACAAGATATCGCGATATATCGTCATAGCTTATGAATGTATAGGTAAAAGGTAATCGTTTTGATACCCTGATAACACTTTCTCAAATGTTGCTACACCTCGTACACATGAAGATCACGCGCGTGTAACAAAACAAATTTTTTTAGAGTAGCATTCTTCTGGACTGAACTTTATGAACAAATTGTGCCTATTACGACATGTTGAATGCGACTGGAGAATCGAAAAAAAAAAAATCTGATATGCTGATTTTTTTTTGTAACATGCTAAAATTATGCTTGGTATCCTAGTATTTTTTGTAAGATGCTATTTTTTTCTTGATGTGCTAAAATTATTTCTAATGTGCTGGTATTTTTTCTATATTTATGACACACTTCCCACTCCGTACGACTTTAAAATCTAAGCTGCAGACTAGTCCATGTTAAAGATCATACGTTGCGATTTGTCTGATAAACATCGGGGATGTTGGGATTTTAAGGTCATCAGTGCAAGCCGTGGGGTAATAAACTGAGGTTATGTTTAGGTAAATAAGTGGTAATCTCTCAACGAATTCGGATCATCTTGACGTCCCATTGAAACTCCTTTTTTATCGGACAGCGTAGTCCGATTAAAGCTTTCTGGCTTTTTCGTAATTAAGCTACACGAAATTTTCGACTCTCAATTGCTGCCAAAACTATTTCCCAATTTCTGCCCAAACTTTAAGTTTTGACGGTGCCCCCTGTAGATTCTGCATCCTACCACTCCCTCTCTCGGATAATGAAAACGTTTTGGAGTCAATCGTGGTATACTTACCTCCAATTCACCATAACCCTGAATGTAACATCCACACTCCGCCTGAGGTACACAGTCAACTTCTTTTAAGAAATAACCAGCCGGGCAGACACATGTTTCATTTTCATTACAATCCGAAATGCAAATATTTGGTTCAGAGCAGGTTCTCTGACAGGTGCTACAGTTTGCGTAGATCATGTTTGGTGGGCATACCTGTGTGGAACTTGAGACCTGAATCAATTCTGAGTAACTGGTGGGCTCTCGGTCGTTGGTAAAATCAACCAGAGTACCTCCATCGGTTGACACACTGTCAAGGGATACTCTGTAACTCGAAAACTGTCCTGTGAATATGTCATTACTTATACTATGATTATTGGTCTCTAGACTCGTTTCAATGTTTACACTACTCGTCTCTTCCCTGTTAAGTTCTGTGACCATTTTGTCAGCAGTTACAGCGGGCAAAATGGTTCTTTGGTGAAATGTTGAATAAACACTGGGTGCTGTGACGGGACTAGAGCTATCATCTGCTTTGCTCATTGGTGTGTTCCTTGAATATTTATCAGACGAATTAGCCTCCACGGATGTAAGTGGAGAATATCCTGTGCTGGTGGCCGTATTTCTGCACCCTGTGGGTAACGTTAATTGGTATAGAGCTCTTTAATTAAAACTTTGTTACACGTGATGGATATATAAGTAGACAATGGTAAGCAAGGAAAGGCGATAAGTATGGAACCCTTTTTGAGATAAGCAATGATATGTAACGTAGATCTATCCTCCATAAAATAATTGAAAGGAATGTAATTACAAATATATATTAACTGCCAGTGATACCATGGTCTCCTTTTCTAGAAAGGAATGAAGTCATGATCTACACTGGATAACAACATACCTATTATTGTAGATTATAGGTGGGTATTAAATATCTAGGTTAAATGACCTGAAAAAAGTAAATTTATGTTTACCTGGAGTATTTAAGGGTATTTCTCCTGGACTATACTCACATGGTGACTTTATTGCAAACTCGCAGAGTCCTGTAACAATAAATTATAGAGAGAAACTGTAGGTTACTGCAAACGTGGTGATAACGGGACATAAAAAATCAACGACTAAATGAGTGTTACACAGTTCCTGTAGTATGTTTCAAAGCTATGAATGAACTATAGACATAAAGTTTAAATGGGTTACAATCAAACGTCACATACCTCACGAAAAGGTCAGAGGGTAACGATAAGAGATATTATTTTTCAAAGTCATTTAATGGGTTAATGGGTTGCAATATAGATACCCCAGTAGATCAAAGTCTGTGTGTGGTGTGACTGGTATCTGAGTTTGTTACATGTTTTTTACCCTGAAGTGATCTATGCTTATATTGGTTTCATATTTCGTCGTGTGTATTTCGGTCTGTCTGGTACTACCAGTCTATTAATAAGACTATACCAAGTGTATATTAAGTGTGCTTCATTTCTGTTTGAGGCGCTAGGATGTAATTAGGCAGAGAAACACGATGTTTTAAAAAGTAAGGAGAAAATTTCATTATGATTCCTTGCGGCATGGAATTTAAGGCAAAAGATTGTTTATTTTTTCTTCAGGACACCTATATAGTGACATTACTCATAAAATTTGGAATTTAAAATTTGTATAATTATGCAGTCAAGATAAAATAACATCCCTTATTTCTTTTGGGTGTAAAAAATGCTTTTATTGGAGACCATTTTGAATTCTGCAATCCGCGTTCGTAAACGAAAGAATCTGTTTCTTTTCAACGTATTGTTTTTCGGCCTGTCCACTTAAGCTGTTGGATGGTATTTAAACTTTTTAGCCATTATAAGACAAAAAGTTTCCAAAAGCAAGGGCTTATATTTGAGAAAGTCTAGCTTCTTCCCTAGAAAACAGCATTTCTTTGATGTCATTTCTAGACTTTGGACAACTTTCCAAACTGATTTACTGCTGAAAAGTTGATTAAGATTTGTTTTTGCAAAGTGCGGAAACTTGTGTTAGTTTTTAAACAGATAAGTACAAATAAAGAACTCGCTTTGGAAGTAATTGAAAGTTTGAATGAAAAGAAAAGTTGGGATAAGTTGCCCGCTTTCACTTGATGACCTGGTTTCACATGGGAGATTTTTTCGAAAACTTCCGGTTTATTGTTTACAGTGGGATTTCTATTAAAAGCCTGTCCACACAGGATGCGTTGCGTTGCGTTCCGGATACGAAACGTTTTTTTTTTCCCTGCATCCTTCCGGATACATCAAGACGCATACCTGTCTGTACAAGATGCGTTCACAATACGCCAATTTCGATGCGTCACTTCAAGATGCAGTGTTTAGTTTAAAATTTCAATGCATGCTGTTTGACAAAAGAGTGTATTTAAATCGGTCTCCCCCTGTAAACGCCACTGATTTCAGTGGATGGATTGCATTGGAGATTTTCTACAGTCAGTTTGTAGCATTATCAAGTTGAGTAGCCCAGCTCGTGAGTAGCCCAGCCCAGATCGCTTGTGGGAGGCTTGGAGCGCAACGACTGAGGAGAAGGGCTCGATCCCATAAGCCCCCGAAGCTCTGCCACTGACTATACACACTGCATCGTATATTTATATTTTCTGCTGTGCCATGAAATGTCCCTTGGCAGCCATGTCTAGTGTCTAAACTTCTACTGCCTACCGTCACAGCAAGAATACACCTGTTTTTCTACTACCGAAGTCAATACTATCAGAATGGTAGTGGGTACCCAAAGAATCATAGTCCTACGTATACATTCTCAATTATGTAAAAAAATGCAAAAGAAAAAAAAAACCCTGTTCTACTTATCTTACAGGCGTTTCATTGTGATTTTAAGCTCAAACAAAGTACAATTTTTCATCCATATCCCGTTGAATTGCATTTCATGCAACGCATGCTCCCGTACGTCAACTCTATTTCTGAACGCACATGGACTTTGCCAAAATTTGACGCATCCGGGTAGATACATCGATCGTTACGCAACGCAACGCCTCCTGTGTGGACAGGCCTTAAGAAATGTACCCAGCGTGGCAGAAACATGACTAACTTTAAACCTGACTCGTTAACAACATGCTGTCATTAAGCACAGTGAGAAACTGTGACAGTTCATTGAACACTGCTAAGAAACGGCAACATTTAGCGCATCATGGACTGTATTATTTTTAATAACAATCATTAGGGATTCCATGGTATTTCCGTGTTTTAAATTAAAATTTAAGGTCGAATGGCACTCAACTGAACAGTTTAGATCAATTTGTGCAATGAACAGTTTAAACTAGCATGTCACAGACTGCATTTGGATGAAAAACCCAGCCTTACTTGACCAGGTTTTGAATAAACTCCCAACCTTCTGTCCTTCCTCTTCCTCTCATCCCGCCAATGCCACCAACGTTGTCTACTCGATAAGGCTTTACCGAAGTGCTCTACGCAAGACGGGTGTGCATAATCAAGGAGTTGTCAGGGCAGGAGATCCAACGTTCAGATCTGTAGACAATAAGCGCTTGAAACTCTTAAATCCCTTTTCAGGTGAAAAAATTGATCTTTGACAGATTCTTTTATTCCCATTGGTTTGCCCTTTCTTACTTCCACATGGTAAAGGTGTCCTTTAACTCCTTTCAATCCCAGAAATTGCAGAAACAAAGGTCATTGCTAATTGTTTCTTTGAAATTTAACGTGTTTACCGACAAGTGCTAAGCTTTAATGAAAATGTTATGCAAAGGGATACCTGTAAACCCTTAACTACTATACTTTTTTGTCTGTCTTATATTGTAATGAGTTGCCACCAAGTTGATATATTATTTAGGCCTAAAAATCAACCACAGTTTTCACAATTTCCACATTAGAGTCAAGTAATTTCGGCGAAGGAAAATTTAAAAAAATCTTAGTTATAGCTATTTGAGTACATATTAGATGCAACGCCGAGCAGCGCATACTTAAAATTTGGATGTTTTTCCTCGACGACCGGCAGTGTAGTGGCAATGGATGGAATCATCATGATAGGTCTTTGAGATGTAGCAGAGATCATCTTTTTCAGTACCAAATTCCTTTCAAGCCTTAAAGATAATTTAAGACCAAGACAATTAGCAGCTCAATGTCGGCGACTAACTTGGTTCAAATGACCGTTTAAAATTAGATCTCCTACCCTGTCAACTCCCTGGTATAACAAGGGTGATACCTATGAAACCTGATATTTCTTGGTCCAGATTGGAGCAACATGCAACAGAATTATTGGTGCCAACCCTCCAAACTTGTAGAAAAGCTTTTTGTCTAAGAATGATTTATTGTTTAATTCCAGTTTTGAGGTAATGATTATAAGCTGATGAGTTACTGCTCTAAAATTAAAGAAAAGGCTCTATGAATAACGTCAATCAAGCAATATTAAAGCGTTAGACAAGTATGACGACTTAATAAAATTTCGGAGTTTTATCCTCTGCTTATAGTAAACGTTAGGTCCAGTTATGAGGTAGGTTTGTATTGAGATATGACTTGTTTCAATAAAGCAATTGCATAAACAAGAAAAAACACAAAAACGAATGCTTTCAAAAAGAGTGTGTTTCGAGCTTAAAACTAGTAAGATGTCAGGCGGATCTATATACTAAATGGAGGTTTTACAATGATAATACTAAACAAAACACTCACCAGTAGGCTTCACAGTGGGACAGCTAGTAGAAAACATAAAACCAAGGAATACGAGTTTCAGCCTTTCCATTGTATTATTTTTGGGCTTTGAATCACCTTGTGTAATTGCACATTTAAACCTTCGTAAATGTTCCAATCCAAGACTGATGGGTCTTTTAAGATTGTATATTGTGACAAAACACAAAAGATGCTAATCTTTTCTCTTCAAACGGTTAATCACTGAATATATTACAAATTAAGAGGCTTTACAGGTTAAGCTCTTCAAATAAGGTTGAAGCCATTCTAAATAGTATTCGAGATTTTTCGAAATATACCTTCATCTGGATTCTGAAGTAAAATCTTTTATTCCTTCCTTTTCCGATAACTTTGTTTCTGATTTTTCAATAAGTAACTTCTTCTTCAAAGATGTGAACGCATAGTGACTCCTGCTTTTAATTATGACATAATCAATAGTTACGACTTCTTAACTGACAAATATTTTGTTCTGACAAGTGAAAAAGTCAAATATCCTAAAGGTCTGCCAATGTCGAAATAAAGACGATGTGATGTGTTCTTCAATACACGAATTTATTATTACCTTAAGCATTTGCCGCGGTATCAGGCTGTAACCTGGTATTAGGATAAGAAAGCTTTGTCTCTCCCAAAGAATATATGGATATATTAGGTTTTTTCATCAGTCTCCTTAAGCTGTTAGCATTGTACTTTTTGTCACCTTTTCATTCAGAATATTCCATTGTAAGACCTGACCAACTAGGTTAGAAATAGAGGACGCAAACGTGACCTTTAAAGCCATGTGACCCAAGGACAATACGTTCAGCTATAAACAGTTCCAATTTAAAAATGAACATTATGTAATCTTTACTGCTCTATTAATCTGATCCATTTACTGATATTTGTCCATTGTTTCTGAAAAATTGTATTCTTCAATTAACATCAAAATAGTGGAGTTTTTAAGCTTTTGAAATTTGAAAAAAAAAACACTAACCAAACGTTCATAAGACAAAAAAAAATAAATTCTGTTTCCCATTGTAACATTCCATTGAGTTTGTATACACTACAAAATGTCACCTGAAAACAACGAAGAACAGGCGTAGTAGGACATCGACAAGTTTATGTTGACATGAACCTTTTCTCCATGTGTTATTCTGATTGATGCTTATCCTTCTTTTAACATTTTGTTCCGATATCAGAAACCACATGATTATTTTTTTTCACTTTGAAATGCATATTTTACGGAAAAAGAAACATTCCGATAAAATGTGAAAAGCAATATGGAAGACTCAAGTGTTATCGGTAATAAATACGTACCTAGAAGCTTTCGTCTGCTAAATTATTTCAAAATAAATGGAGAAATAGGGACTGTGAAATTGACTTCTGTGAGGAATAGCTCCGCATCATTTTTTATGAGGATGTATGTACGTAACATCTACAAAACTTGAGCCACGCTAAATGTGCTATTTGCCTGTTTTCAGATGCCACATGCAAAGTGTCAAGTGTCCGAGACAAGTGCCGTTTCTTGTTGAAACTTTGAAGGTAAAACTTCTTCGCAGTTAGCTTCATGTCACTGCTTAGACTGGGAAGGACACCTATTGATTAGCTCAACAGCAGCTCGACAGCAGTCTCTGATTTTGAAATTTGCGTAACTCTTTACTCTTCTCTTCACTGAAAGAGTTTGATGAGGTTTTTCTATCCAGCATTGTAACTTTAACACACAGAGATAGCAAGTATACATATTTTACCTCCTATCACTTAACGTTTTCACGTTCCTTCAAACCATAGGGTAAAACTATTGTCCAAAACACACTTCAGGAATAGAAACAGGGGCCAATTCGTATAACGTTATCTTAACATTTATTCGTCAACTTGGTCTTTAAGCAAATAACCTAAATGACCACCTTTGTCATTTGATTCACGAAAGTTAAATAAAAAAATACAAAATTTCTTTAACAACTATATAAATCATGTTCTTAGGTGCGCATAAAACATCACATTGTTAACAAATTTTGTTTGAAAATTCGGAGTTGAAATATTCTGACCGCCTATAAACTTATTTCATCTGGTTAAATGCTCTCACAAGTTATTTTTGAAATAAAGGTACAGAATAAGTCTGCGAAAAAGTTCGACCAGGGATGTGTGAAGATCTAGCTCGCTGAATGGATATGCATCGTTCTTAGACTCTTTGAAGACATTTTCTTTTCAGACGCTAATCTTTCAGTACCTTCCACGATTAATCAATTACCTAAATTAAGTACAGGAGTAGTGATAAGTTGTCAAAATACCAATAGAAGCCACACCCCCTGTGTGGGCCCGTTTACTTTCCATTGCCAGATGACATTCACAAATTTTGACCTACCGTCTTTGTTCGTCATATAACATATCATGTTTATTTTTTCGTATTTTTTTGAAGTTGGCAGGAAATTTCCTAATTTGGTTTTTGAATGTACACTGGACCTACATGAGTAGGAATGGGAAATAGGTCCAGTATTGCTAAAGGTGTTATTTACGAGTTGTATATTAGCACATCTGTGTTACCTTTCTCAATCTAACAAGTATATAGAATTGTTTTGTGTATAGATAGAAGGGATATTCGCTACACAATTTACTTTGGTCATAAATAAATTAGACGGGAGACTTTAAATGGGTAATCAAATCATTTGAAATAGTTTGCACTAAGACATAAATCCTATTAGTAATAAATGTGAATTGACAGCATTTTCCATATTCCCTTCTGATTAATTGAATCTGCAGGGAAATGGATTTGCGTCTCATTGCATCCCCCGCTCTCGATTATAGTTGTAACTTAAGGCTCGTTTGCCGTTACACGATGCACAGTGACCGGTGGTGTAGGATAATGAACTTGGCAAAGAAGCTGACTAACGGACACCTGGCCTTAAAGAAACTCAGGAGACTGGGGACGACAAAATCGACAAACAGGGTTTGTAAAGTTTACCATCTTTAATAAAATTTGCCGCAAATAAACAAACTATTTACACAATAATTTCAATTTCAATAATTTCCAATAACATACTAAAGTAACCAACGAAAAACTGTGGAGGGAGGTGCGGCACTGCGCAAGGTGACACACCGATTTAAGGTCAACTCCCTGCAAAAAAAAATAAATAATAATAAATAGATAAATAATAAAACAAAAACACCAACACAGTGCGAAAATATCAAAGCATTGCATTAGGACCAGCCCACTGCGTTACTTCTTGTGCAGATATACAGATTGCGGACTAGACACATCGATTTCCAAAAAGCAGGGGAATTAAATTAATTCCGGAAAAGGAAAACCTAGCACACATAGCTATACCAAACCATCGTGTTTGACTCTCTGATTCCAAGAGCCCTTGCAGTTCCTCTTTTTGTTTCACATGCCTGTGCCTTTTAAACCAAGAAAGCACACTCGCCCATTCGCTGACCACTTAGTGACCACACTGCTTGCCAGCCAATCCAAAATTGAACATACACGACCTGATCGACTAAACCAGACAGGTGAGATGACTTTGACGTACAACATTAATAAATGACAAAGTTTAATTTAGCTTTACACATTAAATCATCCCGGAAGCCCTTTAACAGAATAATCCATCCACCCAGTGCTTCTTGCTAGCCACCTTATCAGGTTTTCAAGCGGCGGGCAAGGCCTAAGCCAGTGTCTCTGGGACACACGTCTTAGAGTAAGGTACCTAAAATTCCCAACCATAGAGGTACAAGTACCAGGCAAATAAGTGAAACATTTAAGTATACAGATAAATAGACAGCATACAAAATTAATTCAGAGAGTTGTTAGAGACAGCTCCCTGGTTAGAGTAACTAAAAACATTTTTGTCACAACATTTATATTTTGCCAAAATTGTTTTTCATCTTGCTCTGTATGAATGTAGGAAATGTAAAAAAGAACAAACTGAATTGCCGAAGTGAGCATCAAGTAGTCTTTCACTAGTCCATCAAGGGGCACAAATGAGACCCGTAGATTTGAACAGTCTGAACAAAACAGATGAACGGTGTCGGCAAGAAACACTTGCGGAGATCGCTATGATATGGTAATATAAACCTCATTACCACTAAGAATTTTAGGGATTGCACCTGATGAATTTTGTAATGTGAAAGGGGACACTCGATGAAATTGGCATGAAATCACTTTGAATTGCTGATTAAATTTTTGAAATAATTTAATTTTGAAATGTGTGGGGGGCATCTGATTTAATTTTTTTCCGTTGGAGAAAAAAAAGGTGTCTAGAGCAAAATTGCTAGACATTTCTTGGAAAGGGTCAAGCTATTCAAATTTTACGTTTTTTTATTAAGCGTGGACACCACAGTACAAGGGATGTAATTTGCCGCCCGCAAAGAACGTTGAAAATTTTGCTCTTTTAAAATATTTGCTAATAGGCAAATGGTTCTTGCATTGCAAAAAAAGTTGGATTTCAGGTTTTCCTGTAAGGAAATTTGAAAAAATTGGGGATTACTGAAGAAGTTGCATTTCCTATTGGCAAGTCTGAGATTGAATGGCGGTCAAAAACGAACCTTTTTAGTCAAAAGCCTACGTTGGAAAAAATTTGGAATTTTGTGAAAGGAAAATTATGAAAATAGCACTGTAGTTACCAATGTCATTAAATAATCTGGTGTCACATATCACAAATTTCCCATTTTTGCACTCCCATCGTTCGGAAAAGTTAACCAAATTGAAGGTACGAGCGAGAACTTATGCTATAAGGAATCGCAATGTACAGACCGCGAAGCGCACAGAAACCTTTACCCCTTCTGAAACAAACAATGACGAATATTATATTGAGTTCTAATTAAGGGGAATTTTGAATTTCGGAATTTCATGAGTTGTCAAAACCACACAGTAGACTTTTTCACGAATGACAAATGTCCAATTTTTTCATTTTTTAGAGCCGCCTGCCCTCTGTAGCCATGCCACTGGGTGCGTAAGAAAAGTCGTCCCCAGATTCAAAACGATGCTGAATGTTTCACTAATAAACCATTTGGTGACTGATTCAAAGCATTCTTCTATGAAGCTGAACACAAAACGACAGTTTTCGTCAGAATTTGGCAACTCGGTATTCAAAGAGAGGCGGAGTTTTGAAACCATTTAGCACTGA
The DNA here is from genome assembly GCA_037179385.1 of Holothuria scabra. Taxonomy (NCBI): domain Eukaryota; kingdom Metazoa; phylum Echinodermata; class Holothuroidea; order Aspidochirotida; family Holothuriidae; genus Holothuria; species Holothuria scabra. Next base: position 26,293,826 of record CM074191.1, read on the forward strand.
GGGGCTTGTGGGTTGCACTTTGGAATAGAGACAAAGATTGTTATCTAATCAACTTTACATGTGCTCTGACTGAAAGGACCTCCCAAAGCTAAAGCGTTTCAGAATCTATCATCAAATGAAGAATTGACACTCACACTACCTGCCCACATAACCTACTAATATGACTTTTAGTTGCAATGCAGGAAAACTTTTGCAATAATTCTTAAGTCAAATATTTTAGAACTGAGGCGTTTCAGCCTTTTATGAGCAAACATTTAAGAAGGAAAAGGAAAGGAATGTGGGGCGGGGGACTCAGTTGCAAGCATAAATTTGGGGGCCGTTCCCTTGGAGTGGGAACCATGGACAAAACCCCCGGGAGCTCTGAAGTTTTTGCATATCTCTGAATGAAAACTTATCGTTTAACTGACTGTCACCCTCATTGGCTACATTAAGAATATCAAGGTGAGTAGTTGCTACTAGCACTGTTATATTTATAACTAATGACGTGACAGAGCAGGTAGTAGACATACTGAATGTTAAACCGACACATCACACTTCTGCCCCTAGGTAAATAAACCATTTGGTGACCGACCCAAAACATTATTCTATGAAGCTGAACACGAAACCGTAGTTTCCTTCAGAATATATCCATTTTTCGCTTGGACACTATAAATATGTTAAATCATTCAGAAGAGGTTCACATCAGCATGATGGAGAATGGGTATTGAACAGTGATGGGCATGAAGGTTGCATTTTCGAAATAGAGGTAAAAATTATTATCCAATCAAATATACTTGTGCTCGGACTGAAAAGATCCCCCCCCCAAGCAAAATCTATGATCGAATGAGGAACTGACACTCACACTCCCTGCCCACAAAACCTACTTATTTAACTTTTAGTTTGAATGCAGGAAAACTTTTGCAAAATTCTAAAGTCAAATATTTTAAAACTGAAGCATTTCAGTCTTATATGAGCAAACATTCTGTAAGGAAAAGGAAAGGAAAATGGTGGTGGGTGAAACTAAGTGGAAAGAAGAATGTTTCGGGCCCGTTAGTAGGGACTGTGGTCCATGGGCAAGACCCTGGAAGACCCTGGTAGCTCATATCTCTGGGCGAACACTTAAGTCTCTGGAGAGGTATCTTACATATTGTTTACATTATCTCCAACTTCTTTCTTATATATTTACATGTAGTTTTACACTTAAAGGGCCAAACCTCTCACCCCAAACTACAATTTTGGTATGGGGGTACCAAAATTCTCAATTGGCTCAGCTCTTTGAATGACAGTTACTTCGAACAATGCAGAGTGCCAAAGCCTATGTTACACAGCATGAATGGTACTGAGAGTGTTTTGATTATATGAATTGACTTTTCTATATTCACCTTGAAGCAATAAACTGAGATTGTATCTGGACGAGCATGAATTTCAGACAATTGTGGGAGGGGCTTCAGTGAGAAGGTTAGGAGAAGGGTTAGGAGAAGGTTGTTTGGGGTGAGAGAACTGGGCCTTTAAAACGTGTTCTCTGTTAAGGGTGCAATTATATCTTGCACATACAGATTTAGTACAGATATATTCCAAAGTACTCGAATGGTTCTCAAAATACGTGTAAATACTTACTTTAAAATTTGGGATGTTACACGAATCATATTAATAAGGAAAACTGACTTACTAAATTTGTAAATGTTACGCTCTTTGTGTCTCATTTATATTAGGGATGAGATCAGTTTTGGGCACACAATATTATAACGAATTATTTATATTTTTAGTACATTTAAGAGAGTAATAAGGCACCACAAAGCTTCTGATTGAGAGTCACCATCCATCTCTACTTCAGTTATTTTATGCGCTGCCCTTTTTAAGGTTAAATACATCACTATGTAAAGTGAGACACCAAATCTAGTCACTCTCCTTTCACACAAGTAGCTCTTTCTTTAGCAAAATTACTGGTTGAACAATTTGGAAAGTACTTTCACCAGCTTTAATTCCCAAAGGTTAGGTTAACATCTCAGTTGTATCACGTATCAGTTAAACTGTCACTATTTGCTACCTTAGGTTGTCAAAGGATTTGGGAAAATTTAGTAGGATGTTTATCTCCTCAAAACAGGACTAGAGGAGGAAAGGGAGAAATTAATGGTTGTCTAATGACCTGTTAACGGAGGATAATTGTACTAAGATTGAATGATTACTGGACTTCATACTCACATACTAATTTGCTAATGGAAGTCTAGGCAATCGTGACATTTGGAAAGGAATGTGACTTGTTTCATTATCCGAATGAAGCCTAGCCTGACCGTGAGAAGTAATCTATGTAAGTGTACCTTCAGGGTAATTTTATTTTAAACATATACGTTACAAAGCACAAACAATGAATTTCAATGACCCAAATGAAAATCTTCAAAGGACATCTCTTAGCAGAAGTATGAAACATTGTTTTCTCTGTCAACAAAAATTGGCAAATAGCAATAGCTTGTGATATCATTGTTTTATTCAGATTAGTCTGTATTTCTTTGGTATTTCCGAATGCACCAAGAGGTTTTTGCTTTCGCGCTGCTTTATGGTACGCTACTTAACGTTGTGAATGCATATCAAAATGGATGTCAAAAATCCATATTTTTTCCATTCAAATCATGGAATAAAACCCCTGTCCATTTTTGTGGTGTAAAAGCTAAATATTTCAATTTTCCAATATTCCACGAGTATTTACTATTGAAGTTTTCAGCATTTACTCAAAAATACAGAAGATATGCGTGATATACTACATTTACAGCTGTCAATTTTGGGATGGAAAATCCATTTTGAAAATGGAATTTGTTATTAAATTGGAAGACGGGATAGAAGTCTGAAATCACCTTCAACAACCTGATTTTGAAATATTTTTTTCCAGATAGTTGCGTTCAGAAAGGAAATATTCCATATTATCACAGAGACTTATCAAAACCTGCCTTTGATTGGCTCTGAGGGTTTGGTCACGCGGCCCAGAGTTCTGTGTTCATCTGGTTTCCTCTCATTCTGTTAAAACTTGTATAATAACAAACTTGCGTGCTTGAAATGGTTCAGAAGCGTTCTCGAGTTGCATAGCTTTGAAAGACTTTAAGAACCAGAGATCGTCAAATTTTTATGTCTGGAAATACGACGATAGATCATTTCAATTTTTTTCGGTTTTAAGACATGTGTAGAGTGAGTGTTTCCACCTGATGGTATAGCTTTGTCTAAAAAAGTAAATACACTGAATACTATATCTATTTCACAAGCAGAACAACTACAGTATTTATTTATTTTAGAATGTAATACTGACAAAACATGTGCAATACCTCACGCTATTATGTAGCTAGTTGGCTGGAAATGTTAAATAAATCTTTAGAATAGGAACTTATCTCCTGAAAACACCAAGAAAACCTGTCTGGAATACAGACCGAAAAAAAATGTACCAACTACTGTAGCTGATTAGACAAACAATTCCTCATCCTAAATTCAGTAGCATTTAAGTACTTTAAAACACTTTATATATTTTTTGCAATAAAATTCAAAACGCTTGGGGCAATCTTGAAAGACTACAACATATTTCTTATCTTGGGAAAAATTGGCTTCGCTACGTTAATTGTATTTATCTACAGTATTGGACGTAATTTCATTTCAGCAGAAATTAAGTTGCAATAGTAGGTACTATATCCCCAGAAAAGGAATTCTCCGTTGCCTCCGTTATAGTCGCCATTTATGTTGCTAAATGTACAGTAAGTGTGACAGCTGGAGCTATGTTGAAAGTGGTAACAGTGGCTGCCCCAGCAATAATAACAAAGACCATAAACACTATTATTGTACCACCATCCTCCTCTGTGTTTGTCTGCACAGTTGAAAATCCCGCATTCGTCATTATCATCATCGTATGTACTGAACAGACGGCCAGACGTGTAAGCCATACCATTGCCTAAAAAACAAAATGTTCAAAGAAAATCCGAAAAAGGATTCAACACATTTTATCAAAGTTATAAAACCGAGGGTTGAATAAAGTTAACTACTTTCATTGTCTTAGGCATTTTAGGTAACCTTTCCTTGTGAAATTGATTAGTCCTTAAAAATTGTATTTTTTGAACCTTTGGAAACATTTCGATGGGGCATTTACAATAGTTGGAAATGTAACATTCTTCATATACCACTAAATAATGAAGCAAATAAACTAACCTTTGAATCGGTTTTCATTTTATCGATATCGTTTGCAAATTTTCAGGTTTTCGTAGATACTAAATGTCATTGATTGATTGTTCTTTAAAGTTTCTTTCTTTTTATTCCCACATTTTTCTTTTCACTATTTAGCTTTATGAGCTTAAGATGAAAACCAGTTACCGTTTAGAACTTGAGTATAGAAAGTGTTTATTTTTTCTTTTTTTATTTGAGAAGCGGGCATACTAAACATCCCGTCAGAAACCATTGAATATGCGTGTAGGCAAAGATTTCTGCATTTCTCATTCTACCTTCCTTTCAAATGTTCAGGCAAGCTGTGAAGATGCCAGTCAAGCTTCTTACAATTACTCAAGTGATATGGACATATGTGCCAGGTGTGATGTTGTAAACCAGGTAAATAAATGGTTTACTTCAATTAAATTCATATGATGTATGAAATTAGAAAAAAAAAACTTTCCAATGGGAACTAAATTAAACAATAAATAGAATATGGCGCATTACAATTCATAACTACACATTCGAACGTAAGTCCTAAGTGTGGGTGAAACTGGTAAAAAGTAGTTGTTCAGTTATTTTTAAAATGTATAGGAAAACGAATATCAACATATCCAGCGAGAGCTGCATCTCCTTAGCCCAGGGATTTTTTAACCTTGGAGTTGGTTCTACCGGTGGGACGTTTCACATTTTCTGTTAGGACGTTATCCCTTCCCAAGTAGAAATAAAAGACTTGCGTTGAGAAATACAATGAGCATATCACTCGGAAATTAATGTTTCAATGGTAACCATTTCACACCGCGAGTGCTTTTATCCACACCTTCTGTTATGCATAGGGAGGGAGATTTCGTTACCGGGACCTAACTCCATTCGGCAATCATTACTGCCAGTTGTTCTCTGGATTACAAAAAATGCGGTGATACATTAAATGTTATCTTGAAAAATATGTCCACACATACTACATCATTTTTTCATATATATTTACAGCCCAAGAAGAGTCTTAAAAAGCGTCACTCTGAACTTTCGAGAGAACATAAAAACTGATGTACCTTTTTTAATCACTATAGAAAGTGACATTGTGTTAAAAAAAGTTTGAGCAAATTACTTGTTAGCAAATATAAACTGGTAATTGGTGAATTATTAGTAACAGCGGCAAAGCTAGACAATTTTCCAGGGTGTGTAACCGCCCGAAATTTTGTTTTAGTGTGTACACCTTGCCGAAGTTATTTGCCGTCCACGAAGAGCCCGGAAAGTTTTGCTCTTTTAAGCAAAAAAAAAAAAAATAATAATAAGCTTGATTTGGGGTAAAATTTGGACCCTCCAGGAAAAGTTGAAAAGGTCAGGAATGACTGAAATATCTCTAATACTAGTTGGCAAGTTACATGAGACTGAAAGGCGACCAAACATTGTTGTTGCTGCACATTGTTATCTCAGGCCTACTAATTGAGGATCTCCGGACGACATTTTTACAGTCAACAGCGTATACTGAAAAAAATTGAAATTTCATGAAAGACATTTCTAAAATAACACTGTTGTTGCCGGTTTCACTTGATCATCTTGTGATTTTTTCATTTTCAAATTCGATTCAACTGATTTATGAGCGAACACGACTGCGTTACTAACCGCAGTTTTGAACTTTTGAAACAAAATATTACAAAATTGGAGATTTCATTGGAGGGTATTTCATGAGAGAAGATTTGAATTACCCCTGCCCCCTTCCATGGAGTTACCCCATAGATCAATAGTGAAATTCGGAAGTGACACAGGCCACCAAATTGTACCTCATTAGGGTTTTTCCTCGAGTGCATATTTCTCAAGTATGGTAACTCTCAATTATATTTGTTCAAATTGTCATGGTGTTTCTGATTATGTAGCATTGGCCGTTTGTATGGAGAACAATTCCACTGTGGCTGCCAAGATCAACCAATCTGTACGTGGCGTCTTCATCTTCCAATCTGAATGATGCATTCTCGTCATATTTAGGTGAACCATCGGAGGTAACAATGTCTATTCGAACTTTATATCTTCTTTGATTATTGTTGGTCAAATGATGCAATTTCTTATTACCTAGCCAAAAGTCGTTTCCGTTTGGAAGAGTACCAAATCCATCTCTGTAACTTAACCAGTTACGACGAAAGTTAGTAACCCTGTCGACACGACGCTGAAAGACCTGAATGACAAACGGAAAACAAATTCAATATTTCTCTGAAGGAAGTTTCTTAGCACTAATTTTCAGCAGCCTGTAAAAGTAGTTCTACGCATCCAGTCAAAGACAAAGACAAAGATTTCTGCACCAGACCCAGGCTTACAGTTACTGAACTGTATATGCAAAGTTTTTGACAACAGTTTCATAATTGACTAGTACCAGGATTGTGTCAAAACGTGCGGGAACACTAGCAGCATTTCAAGACAGTTACGTAGTAACAATCCAAGTACTGATCTGAAAGCAACGGAAGCTTTGATTTTTTTTATATTTTGACTTGCACCGTTCAAATTTGGACCACATGGAAATTACATCGGAGTATCGGGGTTAACCTCGCTAATCTATGTATGCCATAAAATAGTGTAAAATCGGTTCTGACATGAATCTATAATTAAAAGACTATGACCTTCCCTTATACAAGTAGTCACTTTGATTGTAAAAACTGCCCCTTACAAACCGACTCAACGTTTGATTTTAGCTAACGTTTTATGGCCTGAATAGTCGCAAGAGTTATTTATTTTACAAAACACCCTCTAGTGTATTTCTAAAGCTCTAAAAATGTATCAGATTTGTAACCTTCAAAGGACTTTTAAGGCTAATTCTCTCACTCGAAACAGATTAAGTCCTCTAAACCTATTCACTCAAGCCACTCCCAAAAATCCTCATCCTGACGCGTCTCAGTTTATTGCTTCATGGTGAGTATAGATGATTCCGACCAGCCCGTGAGTTTAGTGAATGCGGGCAATTTGTGGAGTCAAGCAGCCTTAAATCATCTTCATTTTTGTCTACATGAATTGCGGACCCTCAAATTCAGTGAAATTGAAGGAATCACGATACAGTTTAGTGTACAACCATTCAAGACACAAGTAGGCAAGGAAAACTGAAAGATTAAGAGGTAAATAGACCCCAGGTACGGCGGACTGGAGTCGGACCATCACTTCCTGTCCGGATTCGTCTAAACAACACCCGAATGAGTAATCAAAACGAGATCAATTCAGCACCTGTTGAGTAATAAGTGCTTTGGTACTATCCATTTTTTTTAACTTGCTTTCAATCAAAAAGCTAAGCCAATTGAGAATTTCTTTTGAATACTACAAAAATTGTAGATTGGGATGAAAGACTAGTCGTTTAAATGGATATGACTAAAAGGGGTGTCAGTTCTGAACATTAACATCTGAGATACTCAAACTTGGTGTCGATTCCTAAGCAGAGCTTTAAAAGCGATTTCTTCATATTTATACAAGATTACTATAATATCAAATGGTTCTATTGTAAATGGCTACTTACAGTCCATCCTCCTCCTGCGGTCGTCATATCACAATAAACGTCGAAAGGAGATTCAAGCCATCCGTGTGGTAATATGGTGTATATTCCATTTTGTCTCTCGCCAGCTTCATAAGCATCATAGACTGCAATCTGTGTGCCTTTATCGCTTCATTCCGTGACCCAGTAACGAGGGTGGGGATGAAAAGAGTTTCAAAATTTTCACAAAAAATTAAAAGAATTTTGGTATCTTTTCACAAGATTAACTCTTGCACATTTGATTGTAAGCTAATTATGAAAATATCATCGATGGTTGAATAGTTAACCTCGTCCATTCTATTGGCGGGACAGTTCACGTTTTACACTCTCAAGCAATATTGAAAATTCTTTTCCGGTGAAAGAAATGTGACTGGCCCTTTTAAAGATAATTTATCTGTTTTAATGCAATAGTAGTCTAAAATTGTGCCTATGTTTTACTTTAGGAGGCATTCAAAGAATAATTAGGTCATTTAAAAAAAATGAAGTTTATTCGAAGACCCAGTATTTTTATACGTGGAAATGTAGACCATTTCGGAGAACACTTCTACTTTCAAAATGGCCGCCTCCACAACAGATGAAAATACCGACGAACAAATCAGACCTCCGATGTTTTATTGTGTTTCCCCTAAAGCAAATGCAGTGAAACTATTTTCAGAGACAACGCGGTCGACGTTCTTTGAATGTGTGGAAAAATGGAAAGATTTAGAGGGTGAACATGCTGTAATAGAAAGAAAATTCCCCCCTCAACAACAGGATTGCGCTAACGTTAAATAACGTTAGGCTAGTAAACGCTAACGTTACACCCATTAGCTGTGGATTCTACAGGGACCCGCTACTCAAGGTTTACTGACAACATCCTGAAAAATAGGGAAGTTGTTGGACAGCACAGAGACTGACGTTGGTGATCAGGGATGTAGGTAGAAAGATGTGAGTGTGGGGCATAAATCTTGAAAATACCTAGGCCCAGACCTAGCTTAGACCCCCAGGCTTACATCTAGTCTCTAGGCCTAGGCCTAAGTATAGTTAGGCCTAGTCAGCTCTGCTGGCTTGAGGCATATACAACAATTTGGCAAAAACATACTTCTCAGATAGCAGAAATGGCCCTTTCAGTGTCTTTTCTCTGTTTAGCATCCTATATCTAATGTCATTCTGATTTAGGCCTAGCTTTAGATTAGACTGGAGTAGTGACTGAGAAATGGGAAGACCAAACAACTGCATATCCTAGTCATAAGAACATGTGATCATGACTTGCAGCCGGAAGCTCTGGGGTTAGAATCCTGACTTGGTTATATCGAAGACGACTTTAAAAATGGAACCTACTGCCATTATGCTTGGTGCTCAGCATAAGAAATGGAGTAGGAAAAACAAACCAGTGAGCCACAGAACAACTTTGTGTGCTGCTGCAGAATAATTTTTGCTATTGTGCCAATGTGTGGTATGTATGAAGTAACCATACAGCTTTGGTTGATGTCACAATTGAACAACAATGTGTGTTTTTTAGCATTCATCAGTGTGAAAATCTTATTAACAAGATTAAGGCAGTTTGAAAAATCATCTAAAAAATAAAAAACAAAAATAGCTTAGCTTGTGCAAATAAAAAATTATGAACACTAAAAGTACACATTCCTAGCGATATGTTAATAATCTGTGCATATTAGTTGCCTATCTAGAATGAAATACACATTAGCATGAATCAGACCAGTCAAAATTTATAAGGTGCATAACCTAATTTTGTAATTTTAAGCCCATAGCAATATTGCTGAGGTATACTGTATGTACGTAGTATCTTTCAATGATGCTCAGCCAGCAGACGGTGGACTGATGTGCCTCCAGTCCCAAAGACGATTTGTGACTGCAAGTGCAACATTACATTTATCTGTCACCAATTGAGGTAGAAATTTCAAACTTACTGTTGGCTAAGCTACAATAAATCCAAACGTGTTCAAAATATGAACAAATAGGCTGAGTCATATTCAGAAAAAAACTGAAATGTATAACTCTACATGGTGAATGCCTTGCAGTAATGATTTTGATGTTGCAAATAGTAGGCTTATATAGGAATTTTCTGAAAATAAGTTGAAAGATTTTATTATCAAAATCTGATTTGAATTATGTGAAGAAAGAAGTATTTTTTCAACTCAGTACCAGATTTGCTATTCCTTTTACATAATTTTTGACAAATTTTGTGACCAGTGATTTCCACCATTAACTTAAACTGTGGCAATACCTGAGATGTCTTTGAGAAAATTCATAATGGCATCAGACTTGTGTCTCAATTACTGCATGGAAAAGTGATTTAAAAAGTGTTTCTGTGTTGTTTAATTTAAAAATAAACCTATCTGTAGGCTAGTGTAGAATAGGTATGGCATGTTGAAAGAACTATTATTCATCCCATTTTCTCTCAAAGTGATTAAGTGACAAGAACTTCAGTGGCACAAGTGGCAATTAGTTGTTTTTATAATCTCTTAGTTTTAGAACCAGATTGTTGTCTGCGTTCAGGCCACCACTTTCCCCAACAATGATTTCAGCATCTTCAGTATAACTGGAGATGCCTGAATACCATAAAATTAATTGGCAGCTCTCCTTTTTAACATTTCCTGTGGAGTTGCTATTTCAAAAACCAACTCATGTACAGCAGACACAGTTATTGCAGAGACACCGTAGACAAGCACTCAAAAAACACTGGTCATTGGTGATTCACAGTACAAACTAACAAAATCAACCCTTGAAAAAATTCCAGAGGGCAAAAAAATATGTTACCAAAATTGTCCCTAGGATCTTTCAGAATCTGCTGTTGCTCTCTTTTAGTAAATTATCTCCATTGAAAGTCTCACATTCAAAAATAAATATTTAAGACCCATGAAAAATGAATTCTTACTGTCCAACTTCCATCTTCATAGGACATTCCTGAACTGAGATATAAAATGTTGAAGTGTATTCACTCAATTTAAAATGGTACATTGCTCAACAATTTGTGATGTCATTGTTCTACTACTCAAATTACAGTCTTTGTATTTCTTTGTTTTTTTCTAGAACTTACTGCACCTTGTACCAAGGTGTCATAGAACTGTTACTCTTATGAGGTGGTGTAATAAATTAAGCCCTCTCCATGCAAGATGTTATGTAAGAAAACAGGCAGTGTTCAAGATTTTTAAAACATTGTTAATTTTAAAGGGAAACAAAGCAGGTAATGAGTTGTACAACAGAGTGAGTCACAAATTATTGTGCAATGAACCGATTTTTTCTAAGTGGATATATGTCAACATTTTATATCCCAGCACAGGAATGTTCTATGGGAGTTGGACAGTTAGAATTCATTTTCCATGCCCTTTACTAATATATTTTTTATTTTTTTGACTTGAGGTTCACTTTAAAACTTTTGTACCGAGTTAACAAAATAAGTAGTACAGTACTGCAGGACTGTGTGGGAAATTCTTTTCCAGGACAAATAGGACTACGTATACATTTTCAGTAATTTCTGTTGAAATCTTAAACTTAGTGAAAAAAGATGCTCAGTTCAGGATTGAGGTTAAGTTTAAAGAAATGATAATGCTCCATTCACTCTAGGAAACATGCAAGGGCAGTATAGAGCATGAGGACCACAAACGCAGGAGGCATTGGGCTTCCACGTTGACAGATTAGTCAAAGTTTAAAATATGCAGAGACTTTTGAAATATGCACACTAACTTCTCTGCGACAGCTGCTCTCGCTGTTCATAGGTCCCTATCCATATTTCAGTAAAATGCCTTATGGACGTTACAATACTTGTTACTTGTAGCTGGTTGGTAAATTTGCGTGAACAACCTGTTGTAGTTCACACGACATAACATGTGTGTAGAATAGTTTGTGCAGGGGCTGAGATGGGTACCCGGCCGATTAATAAAAATTTGTTTATCGTGTAAATTGTGTTCATATTCAGTTAACCATATAAATGTGCTTGTTGGCTGTGAAAGCTACAAACTTCAGAGGTTAAAGAGCAGCTCCCCGAAACATAATTTGAAACAACACCTAAACATGACAGTTTCCTTCTAATTTCTCTTAGAAGTATCTTTCATCATATTTTCAGACTTCAGTATTGTATATTCAGGGTAAATCAAGCAGTAAATCACACATTGAAGGGAAATAATGTTGTCACATGACTCCAATTGTAAAACAGCACAGTCTACTACATTACTTCAAGTTGAGGTGACTGCTTTTGCCCTTTAATTCTTAGAAGAAGATCACATCAAGTTTTGAAAGGTTAATTTAATACTTATTTTCAACATTACAGTGAAATTTGCTTTGAAAAACAAAGAGGAAGAAATCATTCCTGAGTGAGGATGTGATAAAACCTCTTCTGCCCTGAAGCCTACTTTGGAACACAAATCTAGCAACTTCTTTTACCGATATTTCAAGGAATACATGTCTGAACTTTGAATAGAAATTGCATCATATTGTGCAGATTTGGTTCTCCTTTCACTTATGTAAATTAAATTTCTGCTTAAACTTCCCCTTTATGAGTCTAGTGCCTGCTACCTAATCGCGTAATGAAAACGGGTACTGGATTCCGATTTTTTGATACCCGATTCAGCCCTGGAGCGTACATGTTCAGGCCAGTAGCCCACAATGTAGACCGGACAATGCCCATTGAAAAAGGTCAAACAAGTTTCTATTGTCTATTTCCAATTATTTTATTTGAAATGGAAAGAAACCACTGGGTTCAAGGTCGACCTTAACCAGTGTTTTCAGAAGCAGGAGAGCAGTAAAAGCTGAAAAAGAGGAGTTTTCCAACTGTTAAGGTGTTACAACTTAGATACACTCCTGTTTTAGTGGGTCAAAAAAAAATCTTTATCTTCTCTTAAATAGTCCTCATAACAAAAATGGCGGGGACGTGCGGACTGTTTAACAAGAAATTTCCTAACGGGCTAATGATAGCTCTAATGCCTGACCTGATCCCTAACCCTTACAAAGAACACAATTGATACAATACAATGGCAACATCCAATCAAGAAACCCATCCACCCCAAATGTCCAGGGCAATTTCTAAAAAGAGCACGCATGTTACACAAATAGTTAGTAAGATGAGATATAACGACACACCAACACAAATGTGTCACATAGTGTCAGTCAACTCAATGAACAGCTCAAAGTTTAAATTTATTTTCATGTATGGTTAAAGCCAAATTTGGTGTCCCTTCAGTCGCCTCCTACGACAGGCGGGAAATACCATAGGTATATTCAACAACCCCCAGCCCATAGGGAGATAGGAAGATGTATTGGATAGAGGGCACTCTTCAAACTGAACTTTGTTGTTTGCTCCCTGGGAAATGTACTTTTGACTGTACTTATGTATAATATTTTTGAGCCCTGTAAGTCCTTTGAAACACAATTTGTTAACCCACAAAATTAACCAACAAATACACTCAAGAGCTTATATTCCCAAACACATGAATGAACATTTTAATAGAGGGCGCTGTTTAGCAGTCTACGTTTTTTATTTGAGCGTATAGCTATGAACATTCTGAACAATCCTGCAAAAATTCATGTCAATCGGAGTAACACAATTGGAGTTATTTCTAGTTAATTAAATTAGAGGGCGCCCTTCACGTGCTTCTAACTTTAATGCCCCATTTCTCGGTAATGTGCAACATTTATGACTGTGAACAAATATATGTCATTTGTAACATCATTTGACATGAGAATTCACCCTTTTCATGCCCACCCTCTGAGGTGGGTCACGGAACCCAATTTAGAAGCATATATTTGACCTATGGCCCACTGTCTATCATAACAATCTCTAAACAATGGGTTGCATGTTTCACCGTCACCTTGGTAACGTTCATTGCAATAGCATTTCCTGACGTTGTCTCTAATATCACACACTCCGTTAGGACTGCACTGGTAACTTGAACCACACGTTAGCTGGCCATTTTGACAGTTGCATTTCTTTGAACAGTCTGAGTTTACGTAAGTTCCGTTGTTCTGAAACAAGGAAACAAATAACGTACGAATTCAAAAGCACGTTTAGTTGCAAATATGCTACAAATTTATACAATATTATGTTTGAATTTTAGTTCTTTATTTGTACAGTAATATATTCAACAGGGTACTACGTCACAACAACATACGTTCGAATACGATAAGCGACAACGCCTTTTCTGCATATCACTTAATACCATGGTGAATCATAAATTGCCTAAAAAACATTTTAGAGAAAAACATATACTTGAGAGGGGGGATTTATTCTACGTTCACCTCGAAGTGAGGTGTACATACAAAAGAAGGATCATAAATAGGCTCAACAGGTTGAAGGGAGTAGGATTAGTGTATTGGGACGGCTTTTATTAAGTATGTATTATTATAAGTCAATTCAGTGAAACGCCTTAGTTGCTGGGCAAATCTGAAGTCACAAACTACACAATGATTAATTTTAAAACAACCCTGTTTTTTGACGAAAGGGGTAAAAACTCTGAGAGCCTTACACTTACTGGAATTACTAAATTATCCTCTGTTACGAAACACCCGCACTTCGATGGATGTACACAATAGACACCTTTCTTCAAGAACCCATCTTGACATACACAGGTTTGATCCACACCAGATTCAAATGCAGAACAAAAGAAGCTTCCGTTGGGATCGTCACATGAAGGTTGGCAAGTAACATTTCTGTAAACCATATCTGGTGGACATTCGAATACCACCAAGCCTGTAACATGAAATTTTCGTTCGTATAACAGCAACGAAAGTCAAACAAACAGTTAATATCATGGAAATAGTTTTTAATTTAACTATATCAGTCGAGAATCTGTAAAATGTTAAACTTTCAAGAAATTTATTCCTACCGTTGACAATTAATCAAGGAACTGTTTCACTAAAACAAGTAAAAACGGCTCTTATTTATTGATCAAAAATATAAGTCATTCCAGGTGATTAAGCATATTTAGACAACCATAAACACCCACCTGCAAGTTACAGTCGCCCAAATCTATACAGGTGTTTTAATATTTATGGTTTGCATGGTGAATCCATTAATGGATGGTGCATTATACTGTTACCAGGGATGTTGCCCCCCCCCCCCCGAGCGTGACATTAAAAAATAAAACAAAATTCAAGGATACTAACTGGCATTTCCGCTGTGCTCTCCTACAGTGGCGTAGCTAGGATTTTTTCCAGGGGGGGGGGGGGGGGGGGCAAAGGTATGAAATTTCCCCAAAACTTTTCCCGGTCAATGTGTATGTATTTCATATAAAATATGCAAACTTACAAGTATAACAACATTACCATGTCATTTTGTAATATTACCTGCATTTTAAAAAAACAGAGCAATCGGAAATAACAAAGTATATTATTTTGGTAAACAATATCTGGTTTATTTGTATGTATAACGCAGTGGCGTACGCAGGATTTCTCTGAAGGGGGAGGGGCATGCAGTATAGTCTAAGGGGAGGGGTGTCCGGATATTTTTGACGTTTTCAAGGAGCCTAGATGCAAAAAGGTGCAAGATTTTCGACTTTGACAGGAACAGTGTTAAAAGTAGAATCGTGGTGGTTCATGAGGATAAAACAGAAAATTTTGTGTCTTGACATGCATTTCCTTATGCCACTTATGCTACCTTACGAAGAAAAACTTGTCATTAAATTTGCACACTTCTAGGAGTCAAATAAAAGAGCATTGATCGGTATTTGTGGTTTTTCTTGGCCGCAAAATGTTATTTTGTCATAAAGATCATCTAAGCGGAGCGCCACCATTGGTTGGCGCGGAGCGTAGAGAAAATTTGGAAAAATCAGACCCCTTAGATGACCGGAAATAGCATTTTCCAGGCTAATGCGAAGGATCTAGCCAGTCTCTTTCTTGTTTTGTCGTTTGCAATAAAATGCTCACTTCAAAATATGTTCGCAAACTGCAAAGTGATCAGAGAGTTAAGAGCTAATTTTACCCCAAAAATGTAATTTTGCCCAAAAGACCGAGCGAAGCGCCACCATTGGTTGGCGCGGAGCGTAAAGAAAATTTCGAAAGATCAGACCCCTCAGATGGTCAAAAAAGCGTATTTAAGCTTGCAAAGAGAATCTAAACATGTAGTCTTTTTTATCGATGCCACCAGAGTCTACCTTTTTAGGTAAAATTGGAATTTGACACAATTTGCCTAGATCTATTTGTAGGAATTAAAAAAAAGTTGGCATCACTGAAAGACCTTGCAGGGACAATCCTTCCCCTTTGAAAATTTTTGAAAAATTGGGTGCCCTTATAAGCAATCTGGTGCCTCATGTGCTATCTTTTGAAGTATATCTGTGTTAATAAAGTTAGACTACGTATTTTTAAGAACAAAGAAAAAATAGCATCTGTGAGGGGGGCATGGCCTAATGGTTTCCCCCTTCGCACGCCACTAAGTAGGCCTAAAAGTGGCTCGATCACACAGGATATCCTGTTAGAAAAGCAGTCGGTTAAGTGTAGAAGGCTACAAGGTACTCATTGTCCATTTATTGTTACACTCAAAGTGAGCAGAAAACTATTTTCCCGAACTAGCTTGTAAGTCTCCAAGGATTAGGCTAAGTAACAAAACCTAAGTGTGCCAACGAATCCCGTTGATTAACTTTAAGTTTATCGTTGGTCATGGATTGTTTCATCCCCATCCATCGTTATGTACACAGAGTAAAATCGTACAGCTACTGCTGGCTCGTAGAAGAACATAACAACCTCGGGGGTCTACGGTAGTGACTTGTCAGTTTTCACATCCATTTACTGAATTCCCAAAGTATCACCTGAATAACAGCTTCCTGTGCACTGAAATGCACTGATCGTAAACCCCGTGCGTATACAAGCACATGAGAACATTCAATCTGCTAAAGCGAATTGGGCCGGTTCGTGCGACACTGACGAAATCTGAGTTAATTTGTTGCATGAAATACGAATTATGTATTAGAAATGTCTCACAATTTCTTATTTTAACAAAAATTTTGAGAAATTTTGGTCATAATAAGAAGATTCATCAAATTTCCCCATTTTCATCAAATTTCCCCAAAAATTTTTCCAGGGGGGGGGGCAACTTGCCCCCCTGCCCCCCCCCCCCAGTAGCTACGCCACTGCTCTCCTATCGAAACCAGGGCATACTGACCCCATTCATCACTTATTCGAAAGAAACTGTATCTTATGTAGTAGAATGAGCCGTTTGAAGACACAACGTCAATGCGGAGCTCATACTCAGCCTGGTTTGTCAAATAAGACAGTTTTTCATTTCCAATCCAATGTTCACTTGAAAGAAAACCGAATCCAGATTTGTAATCGTCCCAAGTTCGTCTGACACTCAAAGATCCATCCCTACGACGAAGAATAGTCTATAATGGGACAAAGAATTTTATTATATTCCAGCAGTTATCACAAACCAAAAATTATGTATAATGTAGCAATTTACCGAATAGGATGAGCTTTTAACTTTATCAAACTTTTCAAAATGTCAAACTTGAATACATCAATTCACCAACTGAAAATAATTTTCGTCTTAATAATGAATCGGACACCAACTGCCCATGCCATGTTTTCAAAGAATGCAATTAGGCTATTAAACAACAATAATGAAGTTACAAAGGCAAATGCCTAGGGCGAGCCTTACCAACGACTCTAAAATGGAACCTACTGCCGTTCAGCGTGATGCTACGCATAAGCAACGAGGTAGTGAAAACAAACCAGTGAGCCACAAATATAAACAAGCGTGTGTCCGGCTCGACTTGAACCAATTCGTTGGAAACTGAACCGTAAAACTCCCTTCCACTAGCTTAAAAAGGCAAATGCAAAGTGGGCCATATCACATATTATGCACAAAGAGTGTTCTAATTACTCCTTGATATGCTTCTAAGCAATGACAAACGAGAATAGTAGGTAAAAATTTGAAGTGTTTGTGACAATATGCTTTAAAATATTGATGAGAGGATTTTAGCAAATGAGTAAATTAATGTAAAAACACAATACTTTACTAACCGTCCAACCACCTGCATCTATTTCGTTATTACAGTAGACTTCAAATGGTTCTGTGTAACCATCTGGCTTTATCAAGTATGTCTTACTGCCCTTGTCTACAGAATAAGAACACTTATCAAGGACATCCATACAATCTCTTGGGTAATCAAGGTGTTCATAAAACAGGTACGAAAAACCTGTGAGAAGCAGTTGAAGCAATAAAAGTTATTATTTTGCAACACATATACAAGTGACAAAAAATTGTCAGCGCAACGTTATCCTGATCGAGTATTGTCAATTATTCTATTTCGTAAATCATAAGGTTAAAATAAAAAAAGTTGCAACCAAGTAATACATAAGAAAGCTTTGATAGCTAAGTTAAAAAGATGGTGCCATAAAAAACCACTGAAGGATGGGGTTGGAGTAAGGTGGAAACAATAATTTTCATGTCCTCATGGCCTCATTCGAGATCCATTCTTTTGCCTTTGGCTTTTTATTCCTTCCACTCATCTTGTCAGTTCAGTGCAGGTTTTTTATCCAATTCGGTCAGTCTCGCTGACGTAAAGCAAGATGCCATCACTTTTAAATCTTTGAACAATTTTAAGATGCTCAGGGAATTTTAACAACTGGCCCTGATATATATAAATAAAATTGTTCTATGAGTGTGTAAGTAACGTTGAGGTTCATAAAACGTCTGTCCAGAAACTTTGGAATTATGCACAAAGCCGTTTCGTGTCAGATTTCAAACAAATTCCAAATTTCCGAATTTTCCTTTCACTTTTGGATGAGGAATTTGACTAGTTTTTTCTGGAAAGAAGTATCAGTGTAACGCCATTTTTAAGCTATCGATATAAGCTCAATATACCTCATTTCAGGATCAGAACGTTCTTCGCAAAATAGTTTTACTCACTAAAGGCAAATAAACCAGACATGAGGATTTGCCTAATTTGCGTTGGTTTACACTTTATGTTAAACTGCTCTCTCGCCCGAAACGAAATCCTTACAAACAACTGACCAATGGCGTATGCGATAAATTAAAATCACTAAATGGATAAAAGTAAAAAAAAAAAAAAATCAAATTGGCCTTGTTAAATTTCCGAATGTTACAGGTGTGTATTAGGAATTATCAATTAGCTGTAAATATATATCTTTGAACTAAATTTATTACTTGTTCTACTGCTGTTCTCTGGAATAGTCTGTGTCTGCTCCCAAAGCTGCTAGATAAATAAAGTAATGTTAGTGCAAATATGGTTATCAATAGTTTCACTTTTCAAACTACCATTGCCAGAACCCTTTGCTTGGAAGATAATTTCAGTGGGGATTGCGCAAAAATGGACACTGTTTCAAAGGGATACTAAAACTTTAGAGTCTGTTTCAATCACGGAAGTTCACAAAGCCAAAATCTTCCAATATCTACTACCTATTCTTATTATTGTTAATAAGAAAATTCACAATTAAGAAATGATTTAGGGTAACGACCATACTATAAACTTTCCTTACTTGAACTTTCAAATTTAGCCCCATAATATTTTAATCATATTGATAAAATGCTGAAATGAATGATAACATTTTTATCGGTAATTCTGTACCTTGCTACCGCCTAGAATGGTAAAAATCGTTTTTCCTTTATATTCTAAAGCTTACACTGTGTACTGATAAGGAAAATATTAACAAAAACGGTAAGTAAACATTCATCGCTACAAATAAAAAGTTTGGGGGAAACAATTATTACGCATTAAGTAACAGATGAATTTCTATTTGTGAAAAAAATCATTTCTTGAAAAGAATATCAGTTCACTAGTCTGGCGTGTTTTGAATAATCTACCATTCTGTGTCATTAAGTATTGATTTAAACGGTAGGTACATTATATATAGAACAAGAACAATCCTATCATTCAAAACTGTTTCGAACATACTTTTGTATGCGTTACATATAAAGTTAATTACCTCTGTAGTCGAACGGTGATTGATTTGCTCCCAAATGATAAATAGAACAATTTTGGAAGACGTTTTTTTCGCTTAAAATGTCGTCTTCTATACTCTACTTATAAGATTTAGAAAAGGACAAATTGTTTAAAACGGCTACTTCTAATGATCGTAAGAAATGCAACTCCATTTAAACAAAGTCCCTCTGACGAGACTGGAAGATGCAAATCTCTCTTCTCCATAAAAAGTCCCATTTTCCACTAGGATAATTTGTTCGTACACTTCTTTCAAACTTACTTGAGACCTTCAGTCAGATGTGCATGTAGGCTCTGACGTTTTAACAAAATGCTCTCTTAAGTTGACAACGCTGTTAAGGTAGAGGCCCTTGTTATGAAAGTGGTACATGTAGACATTTATTATTCAATAGCCCCTCAGGCACCTTTAAATTGAAAACAATAAGTTGCACTGTTGTTTCTACAAAATCTCTTGGCTTTAATTTAGTTACATTTGTCACACACTTACCCCATGAGTTGTGAAAAATTTTAAGCTGAAAATACACGACATCAGCGATATGGAAGCCATGACACTAGTCCCTCCAAGTAGAAACATTGTAACTGCAGGCTTACTTCGCGGATTCAAAGTTGATCACAGAATGAAGACGTTTTTTTTTCAAATAGCTTCAACTCTTGCATATGCTCTATAATGCAGCGTGCCGGAATACAATCATTTGCCATTACGTTTTCAACCGTAACTACATAGCAGAAACCAATATCTACAGGAAAGCATATGCGATCACATATGGGATCCGTATGAGGATATATTATGCTGATACTACCAGCCATGAGCACATCAGTTTTAGGTTTATACTTAATTCTACGTCTTAAAAAGTAAATTGAAAGTGTAAACCAGCAGCATCCTACAGTAAAGGTAACTAAGATCGTAAGCGAGTGAAAAAGTTTGTTAACGGGGCAATTCATTGTTTTGAAAAATTCGAAAAACTATCAACGAACTTGAATAAGTTTTCACAGCCTGAAAAATAAACTATATATACACCTTCCACTCTCAATAGCGAAAGCATGGTATGGCGTTGTATCTGTGACCGTATTCAAAGAAACTAATTGGTGTGCTCTAAATATATTACGTGTATGTAAGCTTACGGGGTGCCTGAATCAGTTCTGTTTAAAGTTTGGTAAATATATGCTGATTTATTTACAGCCGATGGACTTGATTGGCTAGGGGTTTTGCTCGTCGATCTGACAGGTCTCCACAAAGTCGAGGAAACTTTCCAACAAAAAATTGGGGAATTTTGAAGAGTCACATCGCCCTGTATGGAACGTTCAAACGGCAATTTTTCCTACGTCTTTCACTACTTGTAGACTATCATGTGGAAAAGTTTCAGCTCGTCGTCTATCCATGACTATTTCATGGATATATTCGATAAAAAGCTAACCCTTATTTCCGCCGCTCAATAAAAAAAAATCCTAGCTTCCCCAAACAACTACCATTAGTCAGTTCGTAGTAGTACAGGTTGTCCTTTTACTATACCGAATTTATTCATTCAAATATTTGTTTTTTCCATATTGTCAAAAAAAAATAAACATACAGGAGG
Organism: Holothuria scabra; assembly: GCA_037179385.1. NCBI lineage: Eukaryota > Metazoa > Echinodermata > Holothuroidea > Aspidochirotida > Holothuriidae > Holothuria > Holothuria scabra. Next base: position 26,314,948 of record CM074191.1, read on the forward strand.
AACATGACAAAATATTTGTGGATATAAGTGAACTTCAAACCCTTATGGACTGGAAAACGAAGATCTTTCCCGACGAAAAGAACCCTTGTTACAAAACGCTTACAGTCAGTACCGTTAACTTAATACAATTCACACTTACTTTGTCCCTTCCAAACCCCCAACCGCCAACCCTCACTAATGACAAATAATAAATTACCCTCTATGGTTAAGACCCTTTGGTTGTGCTGCTTACAGTCAAGAATCCATAAAAAATAAAAATTTTCAATACTGATGGATGTAATAATGCTGAGGCATTTTCTGAAAGTTGCAACGGATTGTTTTGTTAGAACTCGGATTGGTAATAAATTTCACAGAGGTATAGACCTGTACCTGAGAATTAACTGGCTACGAGATTTACGATACAAAGTGTTACGAAGCTTGTCTACATGGCGCGTGGCATAATTGTGAATAAAATGATGAAGTTTCAAGTTTCAAGTTTCAAGTTTATTCTACCATAAACACATACAACAAAAACAGATTATGTTTTAATATAATTAAGAATCGAACAATAGAACATAAATGAAAAGTGGAAATTCTTTACAATACTTTGAAAAACTTTTAAGCTGACTTGTAGTTTACTAAACTTAACTTGTTATAGAGTAAAGAAATCAAATAAATGGAAGTCTGATCCTTTTTAGAAAAGAAAAAAATATAAGACAACTTCTAGTACAACAACATAACATCAACTAATTAACAAAGAGTATGTACCGAAAAGGAAATAAATGAAACTGATGAAATTGCGGAACAAATAATGCACGAATATACATTCGATTATCTGCATAGAAAGAGGAAAGCCAGCCAGGAATAAGATTATTTAGACAACGGTATGTGAAAGGACTTACGTTTAAGGATATGAAATCGTCAAACTTTAGTAAATTTGAATAACGAAATATTCTGTTTGTGCAACTACGTAGTGCCACACATGTGGTGTTTCTAACGACTCTCTTCAGAAGGATACACAATTTATTAAGATTTGTCTTGGTTGTGTCAGACCATATCAATGAGCAGGAGGAAAGATGGGACAATAAAGGCTTAGATAAGGGGATAAAATAATTTGCTGTGGTAGTATGTACTTTAATTTTGACAAAATTGCAATACCTTTAGAAATCTGATCTGAAATATGCCAAACATGGTTTACCCATGAGAGATTTGCATCAATATGAACACCCAGAAATGTTGTACTATCAATCCTATCTAGATTAATACCGTTCATAATAACATCTACATCAGTATTAATCTTACCGTAGTTGAACATGATAAAGTGAGTGTTTTCCACATTAAAAGATAACTTCTTGAAGCAAACGAGTCATAAAAAAATTTTTGAAGCTCATTACAAACAGTTCTCTCCAAACTATTTAAATTACTTTGGGTGAAAAATATGTTTGTGTCGTCGACAAAAAAAAATTAAGGAACAATTTTTTTCGAGACTGTACATATATAATTTACATACAAAATAAAAAACAGAAGTCTTACGATGGAGCCTTGGGGGACGCCACATTTTACAGTGAGATTGTCTGAACATGTTTCATTGACAGTGGTGAACTGCTTTCTATTAGACAGGTAGCTAGAAAAACCGGAATGGGCTGGACCTCTTATTCCGTGATGCGAGAGTTTATGTGACAAAACGCTATGATCTATCGTGTCAAAGTTAACATTTTCCACTGTCTGAAGCACTGTAAAGCTTATCGATAGTGTCAGCCAGGGCCAGTTCAGTTGAGTGACCAGGCCTAAAACCATATCGATTTTCATGTAAAATACTAAAACCTACTCCAAAATGTGTTCAGTCTATTAAACATTAATATGTATGGCATGAATTTCCTTACAATATTTGGTATTATCGACACCAGCTGCTTTCATGGGTGTAGAGAACCAGTTGCTATCTTTTCGACCTCCTCCTCAGTTGAAGAAACAGAAACAAACAAGCGAATGTTATTTTCTGAGAAACTTTGAATAAGTACATCACGGTTGCCCTCTTGCACTTAAAAGAATTATTAAAAAATATCGGAAAGTAATCACTTCTTTCAGTCACTAATACACCAGCTCTTAAATTATGACTGGAATCATCAATAAACGCGAATTTAGCAGTACAACACTCCGGCGTAGTTATAGTCTAGCTCAGGTAGCAGTACTTCTTACAACAGGAATCAATCATTTCATCCAGTTGTGTTTTAGTGTAAAACAGTTTAGTTCATAGTCCTCATCAGGACATTGGTTCATAATCGTAGACAGACTCATTATTGGAGGAGTGAACCAAATTAGAAACCGACTAAAATTTGAACTGTGGGTGTTTGATACTAAGTACAGTTGTAATTGTGTTGAGGTCAAATTTATTTGTTAGTCAATCATTCATATATGTTTTCAAGGAGAATATTGCAAAGCTCCCTACCATGGAAGGGGGACCCTCCCACGCCCACCTCCTTCTGTTACTTCGTGGCCTCATCCACAACATTTCCCTCAGTCACATGCTCGAATTTCAAAACGCACCCGATCCCTTAAAAAAAGCTGGTGACGGCCCTGTATCATATTGGACCCTTCAATGTATCCTAATTTAAACTGAAGACAATTTCCCATTTGTCCGATTACAAATGGTGTTTGCCACACCACTAAACTGTTATAACGCGTTTGGAAAAAAACATAAAAATCCTTTGGCAAGAAGCACGATAATTTCGTACCCTTCTGTAGCCGCATTTCGAAGAGCTTATAAACACATTATTTTGCTCCAAAATACACAAATGGTAAACGCGTAGCAAATTTTGAAGGGAAAACCTAATAAATCAATAGATAGAGAGTCTGAAACCAGTCTATTAAAACCTTTAGGATAGACTAATGACTTTTTCTCCCAAGTATCTCAATCAAAATCACTCGGGGTAGGCAGCGTGGGATGATCACCTTCACAAAATAATGACAAAGAAAGAAGAAACAATTGAGACATTAAAAAATTGGAAGATGGCGAAAACAGGTGAGTTGTAGGGCGCAGGGCAAGTGTTTCTATCAAATGTAGCTCCATTTTGAATTTTTCAACCTTCGGTTGGCCGCAGTTTTCAAAAGGGAAACCTGCTAAGACCCCAACAGGGGACAAATATCAGTTATTGTTCTACTCACCATCCATCATATTTAAAGTAAAAAGGACGTACACCATTGCTCTTTGAAACTGGAACGTAAAACTCAATCTATCTAATTGACTGACTAAATGCCTGACTGACTTTAGGGCAGACTTTTTTAAGCACTTCAGTCCCCCCCCCCCCCCGTGCAATAAAATCTTTAGGGGCAAAGCTACTCATGGGTGGGACCCAGAGACACTCCTTAACACCACAAATGGTTTCTAAGGGCCCTGTGGGTTCCAAGGAAAGATTCCACAAGAACTCATTTCTTTCAATTTCTTAATTTCTTAGAAGGCTAAGGAAACCTGTTTGAAGGGGTTTATTTTAGAGGTTAACTTCAGGTTTGGTATGGGGCTCGTAAAGTAAAAAAAAAAGAATTGTAGTTTGGCAACTACTTTTGATAGAACATGATATAACTATAATAATAAAAGCTTAATCGAAGACTCTCCTCAGCCTACTCATACAGAAAAATAACTTGAAAGACTGTTGAGTTTATTTAAGGAAATCGGAAATGATTAGAACGCGTTATAATAACAGAGTGGAGTGCAGAAATATATACTTTTATGAACCACCTTCAAACTCATTTCGGTTTTTACCTTAGTAGAAATGAGTGCCGGAATCGCAATAGCTACAGTTGAGGATATTTCCCGGCACACCTTAATAGACATATCAATAAAAAGATGCGGACTCGCAAGGTAGCCCTGGTGGGGGAAGTCATTAAACGGTCAGCGGGATAGGATGGTTTTGGACTGGTTTCTGGACGTTTTTCGTTGGATTCGAGTTAAATTATGTAAGTTGTTCTTTGGGAGCTTTAAATGTTGTCTTATAATTTCGGGTCGAAACCATTCAGTTTATGATAAATTTTGCGGAGTAATTGAATCATCGTGTAAGGGGGTGTGTTTAGATTGCTGCCCTTCCTTCTGCTCAGCCTGAAACGGATTATACAGTACTTTATAGCACATTGAAAAAGATAAACCAGTGATGTAACCAGTTTTGTGACAAGGGGTAAACTGCTCCCGGACACAAAAAAACGGGAAGGATAGAAAAAATGAAACGGATGAAAAAGGAAGGTAAAAGAGGAAAAAGAGACGGAAGAAAAAAAGGAAAGGAAGGAAAGGAAAGAAATGAAGAAAAAATAATGGAAAAAGAAGGAAACAAGATAGAAAGGAAAGGACAAAAAATGAGAAAACTAGATAGTGGGTCAACTATAACATCAAAAGTAAGATTGATTTGCATTCATGGAAACATCTTTGGTATATATGTTTGGATTTAACTCCAACAGGTATTTTGAATTTTTGTTTTTGAATTAGTGTAATAATCCAGCTATAAATTGGCAATGCTGTTAAAGGAGTAATTCCTGTCAAAGTGGCAAGTTGTCAACACAACTGACAAGGTCACCTACAGCAAGACCCACTGTTCCTCTCCATTTTATATCCGTAGTTCCTCACATAGTAATCTTTGTTAGTTTCCGAGTATTTTCAGTCAAGTTTATTTCCCCCCTCCCCCGACGAAGTGACTGAAGTGAGTGTATGAGTATGATTTGGATGAGAAAGGCCTATGTCGCACGTTGAAGAATGATGTATTTTTTTGTTCGTTAGGTCGTTAGTTTGCGTTTACATAGAGTGTTATACGAAGATATACTCGACACGCTACACGGTACGCTATATGGCCACATAGCGAGCGCCAAAGTGACAATTTTAGTCGGAGTCCCCCTTTTTTACGACACGGTTTCTTCCGACGAAGACACCTTTGTTTGAATCCCTGCTCTCGACATCTGTCTTACTAGATCGACATTGACTGTATAACTTTCTCACCCCCCCCCCCCCCCGACGATCCGCTAACCCACGTATGATGTTCAGACCTGTGATAGGCAATTACTGACCCACTTGCAAATATAGAGTAACTGTGTTTTACATAAGTAGACGGTATTCTTATTGGTTCACTACAATCACGTTTCGAAGATTTTCAAACGTCTGTGATTCCCTTCACCAATGCCTTATGCGTTTGCAACATTTTAGTGCCACAGAGGCATTTCATCACCTTGCATCAATGTACGAAGATGATATTGATTTAGACTTTGCAAGAGCTCAATTTTACAAATTTTGAATATTCTATAAAAGTACACCCCAGAAATTAAGGAAAACCATCTTAGGTCTTCTGAAATATTGCAGTTGATTAAAAATGTGGATATGAACAATAGGTTTCCAGTACTGAAAACTCTGTACAGAATATAAGGCACTATTGCAATGTTCCCACGAGAGAACCTTCATGTGGTCGCCTAACTTTAACAAAAAATATCAGGAAAGATTTTTCTCTCTTGCTCTCCTCAGTATAGAACACGGCATTTCTGCGGGTATTGACTTTTATCCAGTCATCGACACATTTAGTGAAATGACCATCTGGCGAGTGGACCTTAAGTGTTGGACAGCACAGCCCACATTTAAAGGTCGTTCATGCAAGCAGACCTATCCCTTGGAAGAACATCAAGCGTGTATCTTTTTCTTAAACGACTAAAAAATGCTTATTTTGATGTTATATGTTGACATATGAACTGTTGGACTGGAGTTCGTGTAAATTTTCATTTTGTCTGATGACACCAGGTCATGTAAGTCCACATATTTAGAACATGAAAAGCTATCAAAATTATATTCAGATGAATGGTGGTATTTGAGGAGGAGAGCGCTCCACAACACAACACTTCCCTTAAGGCCCTAAGACACCCAGAAACCGACACAGTGACATAGATTCTCTCTGCCGAACGAAGGGATCACCCACTCCGGATAGCCCAAGAGGCTTCAATTTTTTAAATTTCTGATGGTAGCATGTGGCTTTTATTGTCTTTCCAACAGGTTAAATATGGTTTGTCCCTCTGCTTTAACTTACCCGTACAGTATGCTATTTGACCAACACAAACAGATGTTCGGTACTAGTTCGTTAGCACATGGAATTGTCCGGAAACAAACCGAGGTCAAATACAACATTTAGCAACAATTTGACTCATGTTTGTTAAAAAAAGATTGAATTAAGATGAAGTTATCCTTTTCTCGGTGGTGATCTATTCAATAAAAACAGAAAGCAAAAACATTAAATTTGAATCAATCGTTACTGTATCTTTTCAGGGCAGTGCCGTCATCGATCTGGCGCTGTACAGATAGGAATTGGTGCTTCTCCTGTTTCACTGTCATTGCAATATAGATTGACGGTATCTTTAAAAGTATCCTTGTGTTGATTTCTGGAAGGTGCTGCCCCAACTATTTTTTAAATATTTTGCGAATTTCGTAATAATATAACTATTGTTCATATGTAGATGCGCTTAGCGGGTTACAGGCAGGGTTTAGAAAAGATCAACAAATGTCAACCCTAGAAAAGAACTAGACGAAACCCGAAATCGAATAGCCGAGTTCGATTAATCGTTGACGTATGGATTTGTGGTGTAGAGGGATACAAACACGGGGTTTAGCAAACAGTGAACGGCGTTCCCATAAAAAAGGGATTTTACTTCATTCATCTCACATTTTTAAATACGTGTGTTGTAGATCCGGTCTGTTTTGCTTATTTTAATGCATTTTAGGATCTGTTCATTTGCATAGCCCCCAAAACAAGCCTGACACACCCAGCTTCCTTAACATTATATAAGAACAGGAAATCCCTAAGCAACTTACGAGCTAATAGTTTGCATCGACGTTCTTTTTTCCGTTCCTGTGGCTTTTTTCTTTCTTGTCACTTTAAGTCCGACCACTGATTAAATTAAACCAGGTGAAAAACATTTTATTTTATAGAAAACAATTCATTTCACCTAGTTGAAAGACAGCTTCATCTAAACGATGTATGTTTTCACATCAGGTGGGTGCAATTAACTCTTTTGATCTGATTTCGAGCCGTTTCCTGAATCATGACTCTCTAGATTCCATCGGTTCTTTGTATTTTTTGTTTCTTAAAATTGACCTTTCAATGAAATTTCCTGTTATCGCTGAAAGCCAAACCTTTTAAGAAGTATTGATGTAAATCCCGAAATCCCTTAAATGATGGTTTATCATTTGTAGGAAAATGTAATAATTTTGCACTTAGTCTACTATTCGTAGCAGTCCAAAAATGCACTCATCTTGTTTCATATCAGAATACATTGATCATAGAACCTAGGCACTTAAATTAATTGCTGAAACCTGCTACTGATATGACGTTGTAGTGAAGATCTATGTTTACGGGGAGCACCAATCGCTCAAAAATGCTTTTCTAAATGAATATGGACTGTATCATTGGTTACCTACCTCACTATTTCATTTCTCTCACTTTCCTTCCCTGTGAAAACATGCAAAGGGGGAGATAGGTGGTTTCTAAACAATTTTAGCACTGATTTGAAGCTCCTACACGAAACACGTGCATTGCTTTACCAGTGGTAAAACTAAAAGTGGGAGCTCGTAGAAATATCTGTAATGAATGGGTCTCCAATCGATCATTCTAAGAACAAGTTATATTAACATAGTGGAATCATATATGCACTGCATGCCATGGAAAATCCAATAATCCTTTGCCGTTGATTATCCAAAATCTGTCAGTGATCCTCCTGTTAAGCTATCTTGAGAAATAAATAAAATAACAAATTAAATAAAAGCAATTTGCTTTGTAGTAGATCATGGACAGTAGGAATAACCTTCATTACTGAATAACAGCTCTAAACTAAAGCCTGGCTTTAAACTTA